>JAWWEY010000115.1:858605-881637 GCA_035582745.1 Loriotus luctuosus
ACCCAGGGCTGAGGGCCCCTCTCACTGGGGTTCCTCTCCAGGCTGAGCAGCCCCAGCTCCCTCAGCCTTTCCTGGGCACTGAGATGCTCCAGGCCCTTGCTCAGCTCCAGGAGCTCTTGTCCCTGCTGTGCTGAGGATCCAGAGCTGGACACAGCACCCAGAGGTGCTCCAGGGCTGACCACAGGGGCAGGATCGCCCCTGACCTGCTGGGAATGCCCTTCCCCAATGCACCCCAGGATGTCCTTGGCCTTTTTTCCCCAGCACACTCTGTTGGCTCAAGGACAGCTCATTGTCACCCAGGACCTCCAGCTCTTTCCCCACGGAGCTGCTCCAGCAGGTCACCCTCAGCCTGCGCAGGTACCGGGGGTTGTTCCTCCCCAGCTGCAGCACCTGTGCTTGCCCTTGTTGAATTCCAGACATTTCCTCTCTGCCCATGTCTCCAACCTGCCGAGGTCCCTCTGAAGGCCCACACAGCCCTCGGGGGAATCAGCCACTCCTCCCAGCTTTGAGCCCTCAGCGACCCCTTCACCCAGGCCAGTGATGAAGCAGGCAAACAACACCGAGCCCAGCACAGCCCCGTCCTGCAGCCACACCCCGCGCCATCGCCCCCGACCCTCCGGGAGCTGCCACTCAGCCACTTCCCCACCCATCCCACCGCCCCATCCATCCATCCATCCAACCAACACACCCCTCCTGGGGCTCGGTGCCGCCCTCCCAACCCATCCCACCGCCCCATCCATCCAGCCCACCCCTCCAGGAGCTCGGTGCCGCCCTCCCAACCCATCCCTCCTTCCGTCCATCCATCCCTCCTTCCGTCCATCCATCCAACCAACCCACCCCTCCGGAGGATCGGTAACGCCCTCCCAACGCATCCCACCATCCATCCCTCCATCCAACCAACCCACCCCTCCGGGCGCTCGGTGCCGCCCCTCCGCCGGCGTGTCCCGTGCGGTCCCGCCCCGGCCGCGGCGGCGCGGGGCCATGGCGGAGCTCCAGGAGCGCCTCGCGGCGCTGGAGCAGCGGATGGAGCGGGCGGAGGCGGCGCTCCGGCAGCTGCCCCTCGCCGCCCTGCAGCTCCACGGGGTGAGCGCCGTGATGGGCGAACCGGGGGAGCCCCGGAGGGGGCGAGGAGGGGTCGCTTGTGGGGCAGAGAGTGAGACTGAGGGCGCTTAGGGGAATGATGCGGGGCAAGGAGGGCTGGGAGTGGGATGGGGGAGTCACTTATGGGGTCATTGTGGGGCTGGAGGTTGGGAGTGAGACTGGGGGGGCATTGAGGGGCTGGTGGGAGGTTGAAGGGGAGCCTGGGGGTCGCTTATGGGGCTGTTGGAAGGAGGGGTTGTGGCTGGGAGGGAGCCTGGGGGTCGCCCGTGGGACTATGGAGGGCTGGGAGCGGTTTGGGGGGCTCCTGAGGGGGCTGCGGTGA
The DNA here is from genome assembly GCA_035582745.1 of Loriotus luctuosus. Taxonomy (NCBI): domain Eukaryota; kingdom Metazoa; phylum Chordata; class Aves; order Passeriformes; family Thraupidae; genus Loriotus; species Loriotus luctuosus. Next base: position 860,029 of record JAWWEY010000115.1, read on the forward strand.
GTTTCGGGAGAGGGAATGGGAATCCAGTGGATTCCCGGCTGGCCGGGAGCAGCTCGAGTGGCTCCTCAGGGGGCAGCAGTGGGTTTCAGGACACTGGGGATGAATCCGTGGGACTCCAGGGGATCTGGGAGCTGCTTGAGGGAGCTGCGGTGGGTTTCAGGAGACGGGGGATGAATCCAGTGGGCTGCTGGGAGCAGGCTGGTTTAGGAGACTAGGAATAAGCATGGGGGTCTCCGTATGGGGATTCTGGAGCTACTGAAGGGCTGGGGGGGTCTGAGGGTGTGGGAGTTGTTCGGGGTCGCTGCCCTGTCCCCCATCCCAGTCGGTGCTGCAGGTCCCGGTGCAGTTCGAGGATGTGGCAGTGCGGTTCAGCCGGCAGGAGTGGGCAAGCCTGGACGAGGGACAGAAGGAAATGTACCGGAGCGTCATGGAAGGCAACTACGAGATGCTGGTGTCCCTGTGTAGGCTGCGTTTGCGCCGGTTTGGCAGCCCCAGGGAGCTCTCTTGGGGTCATTTCTCTGCCTCTTTGCCTTTTGCTGCAATCTCCAGCTCTCAAATAATCCTCCCTTTCCCCTGTCCCCTCCGGCAGCGTTTGGAGCGTGGCAGGGAGTCGCAGGACAGGGTAGTAAGTGCTTGGTGTGTTTTCCTCATGGAGAACAGGTACATTGTTGGTGTTATCATCTCCTTGGGTTGTCACCTCCAAAATTCTCTGCCTGGGACACCCCTTTCCATGAGAATTTCCCCTACAATCCAACCTGAGCCTCCCCTTGAAGCTGTTTCCTCTTGTCCTGTTCCCTGGGAGCAGGTCCTGATTCCCCCCTGGCTGTGGAGAGCCAGGGGTCCCCCCTGAGCCTCCTTTTCTCCAGGCTGAGGCCCCCAGCTCCTGTTGCTCTGTTCCCCAGACAGAGCACCAGGACATGTTCCCTGGACACATTCCAGCCTCTCAATGTCTTCCTTGACATGAGGAGCCCAGAATTGCCCCCAGGATTCAAGGTGGTCCCTCAGCATTGCCCTCATGCAGTCAGGAGCCTCACAATTCCCTTCCAGTCATTCAGGATATTTTCTCATCTGCAAGGTGAATTTTTGGGAGAACAGGGAATTCTGTTGCAGGGGCAGAGCGAGGATGGGTTTTCTTGCAGTTGTTCCCAGGGGACTGTCAGAGGCTGTTTTCCATATTCCCTGTCAGCTCTGCCTGCTGTTTCCTGTCTGTATCCATAACTCCCGTCGTGGCTGTGGTTGGAGATGAAGTTTCCTGGGTTGGGACTGGCTCTGTTGCCCAGCTGTGGGTGCAGAGTCCTGTCCCATCATGTTCCTGATGTCTGTCCTGCTCTTGCCCAGACTGTGCCCTGTCCAAGCCTGAGCTGTTACTGCAGCTGGAAAGTGAAGAGCTGAGCACGCCACCAGAATTGGAGCCAGAGACAGCAGAGATGTCCCCAGAGCTGGCTGTAGGTGGGTGACACTGGGTTCCTTCTGTGCCTCCAGCTTCTGGCTGCTCACTGGGACCGTGAATCCCAGAATCCCAGAATTTTGTGTTTGGGTTGAGAGGAATCTAAAAGCTCATCTCTTTCCAAGCCCAGGACACCTTGCACTAGTGCAGGTTGCTCCAAGCCTTTTCCAGCCTGGGACACTCCCAGGGATTGGAAGGTGTCCACTGTGAGGGAGCACCTGCTGGGACATGTGGATAACCTGGAAGCCCCTGCCCCATCAGCTGCTGGGTGTGAGGGATCCTGACACCCTGTGGAATGGGATTTTTCACTGGCTGTTGGTGAATCCAAATGTCCTTGTCCTCCCCAGAGCCAGCCCAACAGAACTGCACCAGTGATGATGCACTGCTGGAGACAGAGACAATGGAGAGGGGCTGCAGGGAGCCCGAGGAAAGCAGGAATGTGGCAGAGAAAAGTGGGAACTTGGTAGAGGAAAGTGAGAACCTGGTGGAGGAAAGCTGGAGCCTAGTGCAGATAAGTGGGAACCTGGTAAAGGAAATCTGGGATGTGGCAGAGGAAAACAGGAGCCCGGCAGAGGAAAACAGGAGCCCAGCAGTGGAAAACAGGAGCCTGGCAGAGGAAAACAGGAGCCCTGCAAGGGAAAGTGGGAACCCAGCAGAGGAAAGTGGGAACCTGATGGAGGAAAGCAGGAGCCCAGCGGTCCCAGAGAGCTGCAGCACACGTGAGTGCCTGGCAAATCCTGCTGCTGCTGCTGCTGTGAGGGGTCCTGGACCCCTGCCTGGCTGTTCCTTACCCACCTTCATCCCTGCTCTTGCCCTCACAGCACCTGTCCTTCTGGAAGCCACTGCTGTCCTGGCAGATCTCAGCCAGCCGACCCCATCCCCTCCTCACCCGCTCTCCGTGCACTGTCAGGACGCCGTGGGTCAGAACTGTTCTCCCCCTGCAGCAGGTACTGGGGCAGAACCCTTTGTCCTCCTTGGTGGGGCCAGCAGCTTGGGGGGGGTCTATTGGGCCTCTCTCCAGGCTTGGGGCTTCCAGGAAAGGGAAGCAAATCCTGTTACCAGCCCTGAAACTGTTTGGGATATGGCTTGGCATCAGCACACCTGCCCAGACAAGCCCCAGGGTGGCTGTCAGAGTCCCCTGTCCCCCTGGGTGATGTTTTCCACCTCAGACTACTCCTGGGGTGTCTACAGGGATCAGCTGTGGCTGTTCCTGGCTTTTACACAGTCCAGAGACTGAGCTGGAAGAGGAGAGTGGGGCTGGGGTTTGTGCTGGCTGGGAACGGGGCAGGAAGTGAGGGAGGGAGGGTGGGAGCAAAGCCCTTTGCTGTTCTTGCCTTAAAACCATGTGGAAAGTGATGTTTGGATTCTAAAAAATTCCCAGGAGATGCTGAAGCGGGTATCCCAATGGAGGTGCCACAGGAGGAGGTTGCTGCAGAGAAGCCATCAATGCCCAAAACACCCTCTAAGGGTCTGGAAGAGGACAAGGGCCAGGAAGAGGAGGCTGTGAAAGATTCAGGGAATACTGGCCAAGATCTGGTGGCCGACATTGCTGAAGAACCAGGAAAGGAGGTGACACCAGTTGTCCACAAAACGACAGAACAGGCAGATCCCAGCCCAGGGGAGCCAGAGAAGGATTCCTGCGTGGGCCGGCCCATGGCCTTGCAGCGAAATTCCACCCGGGAATTTTACTCCTGCCCCATCTGCAGGAAAACCTTCCTGCTGAAGATCAACCTCCTGATCCACCAGCGTGGCCACACCAACTGGGTGCCCTATGTCTGCGTCCACTGCGACCGCAAGTTCATGTCCAAGAAGAAGATCAGGCGGCACCTCCGCGCCTGGGCAGCCAACGGGACGTGCCAGCCCTCGGAGCTGGAGGTGTGTCCCAGCCAGGTGCCATTCCCAGCATCCCATCCCCAAACCTGGCCAGCTAACGGGACGTACCAGGCCTCAAAGCCAGAGGAGTGTCCCAGTAGGACACCGTGCCCAACATCCCAGCCCCAAACTTGGGCACCCAATGGCGCCTGCCAGCCCTTGGATGCAAAGGCATGTCCCAGCCAAGGGACACCGTGCCCAACATCCCAGCCCCAAACCTGGGCACCTAGCAGCAGCTGCCAGCCCTTGGATGCAAAGGCATGTCCCAGCCAAGGGACACCATGCCCAACATCCAAGCCCCAAACCTGGGCACCCAACGGCGCCTGCCAGCCCTTGGATGCAAAGGCATGTCCCTCCCAAGGGACACCATGCCCAACATCCAAGCCCCAAACTTGGGCACCCAACGGCGCCTGCCAGCCCTTGGATGCAAAGGCATGTCCCAGCCAAGGGACACCGTGCCCAACATCCCAGCCCCAAACTTGGGCACCCAATGGCGCCTGCCAGCCCTTGGATGCAAATGCATGTCCCTCCCAAGGGACACCATGCCCAACATCCCAGCCGCAAACCTGGGCACCCAATGGCACCTACCAGCCCTTGGATGCAAAGGCATGTCCCAGCCAAGGGACACCATGCCCAGCATCCCAGCCCCAAACCTGGGCACCCAATGGCACCTACCAGCCCTTGGATGCAAATGCATGTCCCAGCCAAGGGACACCATGCCCAACATCCCAGTGCCCAACATCCCAGCCCCAAACCTGGGCACCCAATGGCACCTGCCAGACCTCGAAGCCGGAGGAGTGTCCCAGCCAGACCCTGTGCCCGTCCTCGCAGCCACAAGCCCCGAGCAGGGACTGTGGCACGGTGTGGCAGGAGCCCGGCCCTGCCAGGTGCTCGCTGCCACCTGGAAAAGTGATGTACACGTGCACGGAGTGCCGGGAAAGCTTCTCCAACCAGGTCTTCCTGACGGTGCACCAGCGGCGGCACTCCGGCCACCACCTCATCCTGTGTCCCTGCTGCAACCGCAGCTTCACCTGGGTCTCGGACTTCGTCCGGCAGCACTGGATGCACATGGGCGTCCGGCCCCACCAGTGTGGCATCTGCCAGAAGACCTTCAAGAGGCTCTACCACCTCAAGGTGCACCAGAGGATCCACAGGCGGCAGGAGCGGCCGTTCACCTGCGCCAACCCGGGGCCCGTCGTGGCGGCACCCGCAGCAGGAGACGGGGTGGGAAGCCAGGCTGTGACCCCACAGGGATGGGGCGCTGCTGTGGGACCTTGAGGTGTCCTCCCAGAATGGGAGGCCGCTGTTGTATCTCAGGGTGTACACCCAGGGGTGGGAAGCTGCTGCTGAAACTTGAGGTGACCTCCCAGAGGCTTGAGGTGACCTCCCACAATGCTGCTGATGGACTTTGAGGTGACGTCCCAGACACAGGGTGCTGCTGATGGACTTTAAGTTGACCTCCCTAGGATAGGAGGCTGCTGTCTGATCTTGAGGTGAAGGATGGGATGCTGCTGCTGGTGGGCATTAGGGTGTTCTCTCAGGAATGGGATACGTGATGAATTTTGAGGTGTCTTCCCAGAAATAAGATGCTGCTGTTGAACCTTGAGGTGACCTCCCAAGAACAGGATGGTGCTACTGGACCTTGAAGTGACTCCCAGGGATGCAATGCTGCTGCTGGATTTTGAAGTGACCTCCTGGGGACTGGAGGCCACTGTCAGACCTTCTCCCCTCTATCCCTCTCCAGATGAAGGCTGGAACATGGACAACATTTTCTGGCTCCCCTGCCCTGGTGTGGGGACAGGGGCCACCTCCCCAGCCCATGTGAGGGGGCTCCTTGTTCCCAAGCCCTGGTGGGGCGGGTGGGATGCTGGGAGTGGGTCCATTTTCTGGAGAGTGCCAATAGATGCTGTAGAAACCAGGATGCTGCACGTGGATTCCTTGAGGGGGCTCTGAGGGGGTCCTGCTGGGTCTGGCTGGGTGGGCAGCACCAGGAACGGGATCTGTGGGATGGAGTGATGGAAGAGTGAGAATGGAACACTGGATGTGGGGTGTCAGATGCTGCTGGGGGGCTGCAGTTCCAGTCTGAGATGGGATTGGGGGTCTGGATGGGCCTCTGGGAATGGCACTGGGGGTTGCTGGGCACTGCGGATTTGAGGGCTGGAGCTGTGATCCTCATGCAGGGGTGGGGATGGATGGGATGAGGATGGAATAGGGGTAGGGTGGGATGGGGGTGAGAGGGGATATGGATGGATGGATGGATGGATGGATGGATGGATGGATGGATGGATGGATGGATGGATGGAATGGGGGTGGATGGGAATGGGATGGATGTAGGAATGGGATTGGGATGGGGTGGGATGTGACAGAATGGGATGGGGATGTGAATGTGACAGAAACCAGGATGGGGATGGAGATAGGATGGGACTGATAGAGCTTGGCTCTTTGCTGTGGGACCTGGCAACCGGACAAGAGGAACAGGCAGGAAACTGATGCCCAGGAAGTTCCACCTGGACAGGAGAAAGAACTTCCACCCTGCAGCGGCTGAGCCCTGGAACAGATTCCCTAGAGACGGTGTGCAGCCTGCCTCACTGGAGATATTCCAGAATGGTCTGGACACAATCCTGTGCCATGTGCTCTGGGATAACCGAGCAGGGAGGTGAGACCAGATGAGCCACTGTGATCCCTTCCAGCCTGACCCATCCTGGGATGGGATGGGGATAGTGTGGAGTCGGGCTGTAGATGGGATGGGGCTGGGGCTGTAACCGGCTGTAACCGACTGTAACCGGGCTGTAACCGGGCCGGGGTCTCGGTGCGGCGGTCGCGGGCGGGGCGGCGCCGGCGGCGCGGGGCCGGCAGGGGGCGCTGCGGCGGCGGCGGCGAGGGGCGGCCATGGCCCAGTGGGGCCGCGCTCAGGTACCGGCGGGACCCCCCGGCACCGGCACCCCCGCACCCCCGGCGGGACCCCGGGCCCGGCCGCCCCTCACCGCCCTCTTCCCCCCGCAGCAGGACCCCGAGTGGGCGCCCGAGGCCTGGCAGGGCGCGGGCCCCGATCCCGGCGCGGGCCCCGGCGGGGCGGCCCCGGCGGAGCTGTCGCTGCGGGCGGTGGCGGCGGCGGAGCGGCGTCTGGAGCGGCTGGAGCGGCGCGTGGCGGGGCTGGAGCGCACGGTGCGGGCCGGCGGGGCCCGGCTGGCCGCGCTCCTCAGGGACAACTCCCGCCGCCTCCGCCGCATCCAGCGACAGCTCCGCCGCTGCCGCTGCGGGGGCAACCGCACCGGCACCGGCACCGGGACCGCCCGGGAGCGGACTCAGGTAAACGTGACAGGGTCGGGGCCCAGGGAACCGGGACGGCCCCGCACGGGGACATGATGGGCCCCGGGAACGGGGATGCGACCCGGGGAACGGGAACGAGCCCCAGGGAATGAGGAAAGGAGCGGGCACCGGGGAATGGGGATCGGGCTGAGCCCACGGGGACACGGAGAAGCTCTGAGGAATGGGAACGGGGACATTCCAGTGGTGCAGGGACAAGTTCTGAGTAACGGGATGGGGATGAGCCCGTGGTAATGGGGATGAGTCCCAGGGAATAGGGACATGCCCTCAGTGACAGGGATGGGGTGTAGGTAATGGGGACAAGCCCCTGCTGATGTGGACAAGCCCCAGATAGCAGGGACATGCCAGGGGTGACAAACGGGGACAAGCGCCAGCTAATGGGAATGTGCCAAAGATGGACAGGGATGTGTCCCAGCTCACAGGGATGTGCTCAGCATGACAGGGACAGGCCACAGGTGACAGAGATGTGCCCAAAGCAGTGGGAAAGTGCCCCTGGTGACCATATGGCCATGGGAAATGCTGTTGGCTCTCAGGAGCTGCAGGGAGCCAGATGGACACAGCTCGTCTGGTGCTTGTCCCTGTCCCCACGGGAGAGGGGGAGCAGAACACCAGCCCCAAGTGTTTCAGTCATATTTCAGGGCCCTGCTGGGGTGATGTGTGATGGTGCCACTGTCCTGCTCCCACCTGAGGGGTTACTGCTCACCTGGCTGCCAGGATGGATCCTGGGAATCTGCTCCCAGTCTGGGGAGGAACAGCTGAGCCTTGCTGGGATGTCTGGGGATGTCCCCCCCAGCTCTGTCCATAGGAGTTCTGGACCCCCAGGGGCTCGGGGAGGGCTCAGTGGGGACCCCCAGGTGGAGCCTCCTGTATTTCCAGGTGCCAGCAGCAGGCGAGGGTGAGGAGCCTGCTCTGCCCGAGCAGGAGCTGGGGAGCAGCGTGGGCAGCCAGGAGCTCCGTGGGATCGCCAGGAAGGGGAACTATGAGGCCATGGTCCCTCTCGGTGAGCATCACTCAGATCATGTCAGAAACATCATCATCCCTGGGCTGTTGCAGCTTCCAAACCCTCCCCAGGTGGAACATGGGGGTATTCCAGGTGACATGCCCTGCAGCCAGTGTTCCTGCACTGTTTTTTCCTGGGATATGGGCTGTACATGGATCACCCTGCAGGGATTTGCTGCAGAGAGTCCTACATTTTAGTACTCATTGATTTTGGACTGAAATTTTAGAGCTTCAGTGTCCATCAGGCACTTTCTGGGATAAGCAAAAATCCCGTGCCTGGTTCGGCTGCCAGTGGCCTGTGTGATCAGATGTCCTGCAATTCCAGGACCCCACTTTGGGTGGTCCCCACTGTCAGCAGTTCATCCCATTGCTCCCTCCTTCCCAGGGTCTGAGGATGCTGGTTCCAAACCTGCACTGCTGCCACCAGCCGAGGACAGGGAGGATCCAGGGAGCCCTGGGCTGCCGGAGAAGGGAGCAGTGCCAGGACAGCTTGGTGACAGTGAGTGACAGTGAGGGGGCTGAGGATGGGCACTGACAACCTGCCCAGACTGGGCAGCGTTCTTAAGGATGGAAAATGGGAAAACCTGGGGCAAGGCTCAGTGAGGGTGGCTCTGGAGCTGGGTGCCTGTGGGTGGATGTTCCCTGCTTTGGGGAGGCTTTGCTTTGATCCTTTTCCCTGGATTCACACACTTAAACTCTGCCACTCCTGATGGGGTTCTTTCCAGGATGGAGGACTCTGCACCTCAGCTTTGCCTTCACATTCCCTCTGGTTTGGTTTTTTTGTGAGGATTGTATTGTCAGCCCATAGTGTCATTGAGTCCAGCATGCCTAGGGCAGTGGTGAAGTCTCCATTCATGGAAGGATTTAAAAGCTGTGTGGATGTGGCATTTGGGGACACGGGACAGTGGTGGCCTTGGCAGTGCTTGGTTTTGGTTTTGAGGGCTTTGCAAACCTCACTAATTCCGTGATTCCATGATATCCCTGAGGTCCCAAAAGCTGCCTGGACAACTCCACCTCACCTCCTCCTGGGAATCCCTTCCTGCTCCCTTTCGTTCTTTGCCAGTTCCTCTCACCTCTGCTCCCACTCCCACTCTGGAGCTGCAGGCACGGGAGGCCTTCCCTTCCCGGGAGTGAACTGCGGTGTCTCCACAGGTGACATGATCGTGATCAAGACGGAAGAGCAGCAGCCGCAGGAGGACGGAGCCGAGCTCCTGGCACTGCCGATGGTGCCCGCGGTCAGGCTGGATGAGGAGGTTCCCCTCAGCCAGGAGCAGCCGGTGTCCTGGGAGAGCCACGGCGTGACCGGGCCCAAGGCGGCCGGGGAGGGCTTGGGGGAATTCTGCCTGGGGGAATTCAAGCCGGTGGTGGTGCCGGTGGAGGCTCACCCTGCCCCGGGGCTGCCCTTCCCCGCGGAGCACGCGCTGGGCGCGGGCACGGAGCAGCCGTTCGCGCTCGCCCAGGCCATGCCGCTGGGAGAAGACCCGTCGGCCGAGGTGGCGTCGCCGCAGCCCGGCTGGGAGCAGCAGAGTGCCCAGGACGATCCCCGGGCGCTGCCGCCGGGCTGGAAGAGCATCCGCCTGACGCGGAACCTCCTGGCGAGGCAGCAGAGCCGGGAGAGGAAGAGCAACGGCTCCTTCATCTGCACGTCGTGCGGGAAGAGCCTGGCCCACCACGCCGCGCTGCTGCGGCACCAGCGCCTGCACACGGGCGAGCGGCCCTTCCAGTGCCCGGCCTGCGGCAAGAGCTTCAACGAGAAGTCCAACCTCAACAAGCACTACCGGATCCACACCGGCGAGCGGCCGTACCGCTGCCCCGCCTGCGGCAAGGGCTTCGTGCAGAAGCACCACCTGCAGAAGCACCAGCGCATCCACGGCCCGCAGCTCCGCAGCGCTTGGCCGGGCCGGCCGGCTCGGAGCGGCGCCGCCGGGGAGCGGCTCTACCGCTGCATCGAGTGCGCCGAGAGCTTCCCCCAGAAAGCGTCGCTGGAGGAGCACCAGCGGCGGCACACCCAGCAGCGCCCCTTCCAGTGCCACGGCTGCACCAAGAGCTTCCGGCACCGGCAGTCGCTGAACCACCACCAGAAGGTGCACGCCGTGAGCGCCTCTCCGGCCGGCAGCTTGCCGGGACACGATCCGGAGCTGGAGCCCTGCGAGGCTCTGAGCCAGGACAATCGGTAGCCAGAGGGCTGGAGAAGGGAAGGGACAGCGGTTCTTCAGCGTGGGACGCGCCGGGCAGCTGGGACTTGTGGCAGCACCGGGAGTTTGTGCGTGGTGCTGTGGGACTCATGGCAGCACCTGGGTGTCGGGAGGAGGAGCAGGAGGAGGGAGCCTGCTGTGCTGTTTGGCAGGCAAGGGCCCAGAGTGGAACGGGACTGGCCCCGAGGCAGCAGAGGAGGGTCAGTGACTGGAGCTGACCTGGCTGTGCCGCTGCCCCGTGGAGACCCCCAGGTGGAGCCTCCTGTACTTCCAGGTGCCACTGGAATCCGTGGATTCAGCAGAGGAGCGGCTCTGTCAGATCCCATGGTGGAACTCGGGTTGTTTGAACTCCACCACTGTGCAGGGAGGGGGCTGGGAGCGGTCAGTGGCCTGGGGGCAGCTGATAGCCCCGGGAAGGCTGTGGGGTGGGTGGCCGGACCAGCCCGGGAAGAGAATCAGATAAAAGACTGAGCTGACTGGTCTCCTGTTGTGCTCCGGGGCAGCTGGGGGTGACATCTCTGGCTCAACAGGGATGGGGCCATCAGGGGAGGAATGCAGAGCTTCCTGCTGGGAATGTGGAGCAGTCCCACAGGAATCCCCACAGGATTCTCAGTAGGATCTGAGCACTGTGGGACTCCCTGGCAGTGCTAAGGGACATGTCCCACCCATGGTGGCCAGGGTCACTCCATCCCCTGCCCTTCTTTGCTTCCTTCCTGGCTGGCATTCCACAACTCTCCCAGTGGCCTGGGGGCTCTGGAGCTGCTGGCAGTGACTCCCAAAACCCTCCTGCTGAGAGCTGTCCTGGCTGATCCCAGTTCTGAGCCCACACGCACCAGTGCAGCCTCCAAAGCAGCCAGACATAGAGACAAATACTTTATTGATTCCACAGCCTGAGAAAGGGATCGAGAATGTCGCAGGAAACTGCTCCCGGTCACAGCAGATTTAGAAATGCCAGGCTGGGGCTGCTGGCCCTTCTGCTGGCCTTCAGCACCAGCACACCAGCTCAGCCATGCCCCTGGGATCACCTGGGGAGCACTGGGATCTCTACTGGGCAGCGATAACAGGGATAACCAGCCACTGGCTCACTGCTAGATCCATGGTCATGTGTCTGCCACTGGCACCCCGCCTGGATCCTGCTGCAGGCTGGGAATGCTCCACATGCAATCCCAGGGGCAGGAACTGTGAGACTCCAGCCCAGAGGAGCAGTGGGGTGTTGTGTGTATTCCTGTGGAGCAGCTCAGATGCTGCTGTCCGTCCCATGGAGCAGGAGGTGGCTGAGGATCACACCTGGATGTGGCACAGGCGTTCCCTCAGCTCCCAAAGCTTCCCACAGCAGCACCATCTCACCTTGGGAGTGACTTGGAATGAAAGATGGGAGTGCTCACTGCTCAGAGAGGGACAGAGATCTCAGGATATCAAATAATTACATCAAACAGCTCAAAACAAAAAAACCTGAAAAATGAAATGCAGGAGTCCCAACAGCTGCTCCACCATGTCCGTGTGGCGCTGGCTCCGGGCGGGAGGTGCTCCCTGTGCAGTCCCAGCACGTGGGGCTCTGGCCATGGACACTGCTCTGGTGGCTCCAGGGGACACTGGGGCACTGCCAGGCCTGGCTTCCACTGGCTGCCTCCGGGCAGGTCCCCTCTCCCTGACTGAGGTAGCTGCAGAACTGTTTTCCCATAGGATTAATGAAAGTGGGATTTTGGGCACAAGGGGACGAGCTGTGGTTGGGAGAGTGGGAGTTTCCCCCAGAGCTGAGTGGCTGCTCTGTGCAGGTGGATCCACGGGGATCAGGGTGCTGCTGCAGCATGGGGCTGGCTGACCCGTCAAGTATTCCTAAAATCACTCTGCACCCGTGCAGGATGGTCCTGAGGGTGCCTGTGGCCTTCCTCATGGACCTGACGGCATCCCTGAAATATGCCAGCACAGAATATTGGGGTTTGGTTTGTCCTGTGGATCTTCCAGTGCAAAGCTCCAGTGTTCCCAACCTGCTGGAGGGGCTGTTGGCTGATCTCCCCAGGGTGGCCAGGATGTGGTGGGGTCTCAGAGATGTCGCTCTCCATCTGGTGTCTCAGTCAGGACACTTGTTCCATGGAGCAAAGGGCTGCATAGGAATGCTGCCAGCTCCATTCCCTTCTCCTGCCCTCTTCAGTTGTGTTTCTGAATGCAAGGGGTCAGCTCCAACATCAAAGAATGCTAAAATTCTGCTCCTGTTTGACCAGGATTCACCTGGTCATCTCCCAGGAATGTCAGCTTGGGAAAATTCCAAGTATCAGCCAACAGGACCAAGTCAGTGGAATGGTGAAGCATTATGGATTACTGGAGGCTTCTGCAATTTGCTCTCTGTTGTGGTCTCCAAGCTGCCCATTCTTTCTGCAACCCAGGAAGCTCCTAAAACACAGCAGATTCCCATTCTCGGTGTCCCACCAGGTGCAAACCCAACAAAGTCACAGCTTCCTTCCAGAAACACGCACAGCTCAGATCTGTGCTGCCCAGGCTCTGTCATTTCTCTGTCATCTCTGAAGCCACTGCCCTGGATCCCAGCTGGACCACGGGCTGCACGGCTTTCCTGATGCAGTCAGGGAGCGGGGAGCCTTTGCCCGGGAGCCTCAGTGGCGTTGTCCCCAACAACAGCACGTTGGGCAGGCTCGCTTTTGCAGCCTCAGCCCTCCCATTCTCTTGGGAAGGGCTCCTCTGGGCCTCGGGAGCTTGGTGCTGCAGGGATGCTGGGATAGCAGCAGGGGGCTGGGCCTTGGCTTCCTGCTGGAGTGCGGCCAGAGCCCTCTCGTGGATCTTCTTGTGGCGCAGCAGGTGATTGCTGCGGGTGAAGCACTTGTTGCAGGCGCTGCAGCAGTAGGGCCGGTCCCGCGCGTGGGTCTTCAGGTGCCGCCGCATGGACGTGGACCAGGACAGGAACTTCTTGCAGAGGGGGCACTTCTGCCTGGGGTTGGGCGGCTGCACGATCCCGGGGCCAGCCAGGCCCTCTCTATCTGGCTCCTCCTTGGGCTGGCCCAGCCAGGCCCCCGCGGCGTGGCCGGCGCCGCCGCACGGGTCCCGGCGCGGGCGGATGCGCAGCTCGGGGTGCACGTTGCCCCAGACCTTGGCGCCCAAGGCCCTGTCCTTGACGTGGATGCTGCGGTGAAGGTCCAGGTGCCGCTTGGTGCTGAAGCCAATCTCGCACACGGGGCACTCGTAGGGCCCCTCCTTGGCGTGGCTGCGCTGGTGGATGATGAGGTTGATCTTGAGGCGGAAGCGCTTCCCGCACTCCGTGCAGGGGTGCGACCATTCCCGCACGTACCCGCGCCGGCAGTTGCCCATCAGGAGGTTGCTGGCCTCGCACCGGTTCGGCTTCTTCTTCATCTTGGCTTTCACCAGCTCGTTTTTGGGACATTTCTGGATCTCTGAGCCGGGAGAGGCGGTGGATTCCTCTGCCAGCAGCTCAGGCTCCTCTTCCTTCACCTTGACGTCCTCAGGAGAAGCCCCTTCGAACGGTGTTTCATCTTCCATGGAGAAGGCTTCCTCTGGAACAGAGAGGCAACACGTTGGTGTCAGCACTGGTGTGACACAGGACCAGGGCCCCTCCCTGTGCTGGCACTGCCAGGGCACCTCCAGTCCCAGAGGCAGCTCTGGGCTTCTCATGACAAGAAAGACATTGAGGGGCTGGAGCGTGTCCAGGGAAGGGAACAGAGCTGGGGAAGAGTCTAGAGCCCCAGGAGCAGCTGAAGGAGCTGGGAAGGGGCTCAGCCTGGAGACATGGAGGCTCTGGGGGGACCTTGTAGCTCTGCACAGCTCCTGACAGGAGGGGACAGCCAGGGGGGTCAGGCTCTGCTGCCAGGGAACAGGGACAGGGCAAGGGGAAATGGCCTCAAGCTGTGCCAGGGGAGGTTCAGGTTGGATACTGGGAAAATTCCTTCCCCAAAAGGGTTGTCCAGCCATAGCACAGTGGCCAGGGCAGGGATGGAGTGCCAATCCCTGGAGGGCTCCCAGGCTGAGCCCTCCGTGGGTGCCATTGGGACCAGTGGCACAAGGGACCCACCTCTAAACCCACATGATGTTGCAGGAAAAAATAAAAGGAACCCCTGAAGCTTCATTTTCCCTCCCTATTTCAAACCCATCAGCTCTGGAAGCTGCTTCCCACCCTCCTGCCAGGCCCCATGTCCCCAGCACAGGGTGACTCACCAGTGTCAGGATCCTCCTCCATCTCCGTGTCCTCCTCTGCCACCGTCCCCTGCTGATGGTCCCCCAGGGACATCACGTTCATCATCAGGATGGGGAGCTCTGTTAGCAGGGAACAGGGATTTGAAAGACCCATGGGGACCTCCCAGGGTCCAGCAATATGAACCAGGGATTGCTGGGAGTGTGTGGAAGAGCTGGAGAAAGCTGTGGCTCCAGAGCCAGGATGTGGAACAGCTATCAGGAAAATTCCTTCTGGAAAGGGCTGTGCAGCCCTGGAACAGGCAGTGCTGGAGTCCCTGTTCCTGCAGGATGTGTGGATGTGGCACCTGGGGACGTGGGGCCTTGGCAGTGCTGGGGGATGGCTGGACCCAATGATCTCAGAGGGCTTTTCCAACCCCAGCAGTTCTGCGGAAGGGCTGGAAGGCGTCAGGAGGAACTGGAGTGAAGCCACACATGGGCCAAAAGCAGAGGGAGGGCTGGGAGGGAAGGACAGCAAGGTGCCACATGCCAGCAGCTCACAGACAGCCTCACCCCATCACCTCCACAGGCTGCATTCCCATGTCCAGACCCTCTTCCAGCTGTGACAACATCCCAAAGCTCCCTGACAATGCCTCTCCAAGCACCAGGGCCATACACCTCTGCCCTGGACACTGCCAGAGCCCTGGAGAGCTGGGGAAGAGGAAGCACATCCTCCCTGGCACGCCTGGAACTCACCTGGGCCTGCTTCCATGGGCATGGGATCCTCTCCTGAAGTCTCCTCCTGCTGCTCCATCTCTCCTGGTGTCTGTGGGGGCTTCTGGTTGTTGGGGACACCTGTCTGGAGGGGGTTCTGACTGTCCCCAGTCTGTGTCTGAGGCAGTGTCTGGCTGTCCCCACTGTGTGCCTGTGGGGACTTGGGGCTGTTCCCAGTCTCTGTCTGTGGGGGTTTTGGGCTGTTCCCACTCTGTGTCCTTGGGGACTTTGGGCTATTCCCATTGTGTGTCCTTGGGGACTTTGGGCTATTCCCATTGTGTGTCCTTGGGGACTTTGGGCTGTTCCCACTCCGTGTCCATGGGGACTCTGGGCTGTCCCCAGTCTGTGTTTGTGGGGTTTTCTGGCTGTTCCCACTTCGTGTCCATGAGGATTTTGGGCTGTCCCCACTCTGTGTCTGTGGGGGGTTCTGGCTGTCCCCATTCTGTGTCTGTGGGGTTTTCTGGCTGTTCCCACTCCGTGTCCATGAGGATTTTGGGCTGTCCCCACTCTGTATCTGTGGTGTTTTCTGGCTGTTACCACTCCGTGTCCGTGGGGATTTCGGGCTGCTCCCAGTCTGTGTCTCTGGGGGTTCCTGGCTGTCCCCATTCTGTATCTGTGGGGTTTTCTGGCTGTCCCCAGTCTGTATCTGTGGGGTTTTCTGGCTGTCCCCACTCTGTGTCCATGAGGGCTCAGGACCTTTTTCCTTGCTGGGCTCTTCATCCTTCTCGATGCAGGTCCAGCTGCTGGGCTTGGACTTGGCACCACCTGTTCCCAGGGCACAGAAGAGGGGCTTTATCAGGATCTGCACCTTTATCCTGCCACATTCCCAGAGTGAGCCTTGTCCCCTGTCCCAGCCCCAGCAGAGACACAAACACCTCCAACCCCAATGGCAGAGCCGCCTCCTTGGCCCCGGGCAGGATCCACACAGGAGAGAAGCTCCGAGTAACAGAACACGAATCCCCAAGGAGACGTCCCTCTGTGTCCCTTTTCCTCTCCCCAAATTCCCACCTGGGCTCCAGGTGAGTGTTCCCACAGGACAGCACCTGCCCAGCTTCTCCTGGGGTGCCTTTAACCTTCCCAGCTCCTCAATCCTGCAGGAGAGAGTCCTCAAGCACGGCTCTTCCCACATCTCTGCTGCTCCCAGCTCTGTCTGGGTCTGTGTGTCCCTTTCCAGCACCTCCCACCTTCCTGCCCAGCCCTCTCACTCTAAATCCACACCCCAGGGCTCCCCAGACTCCTCTGTTCCCCCAGGACAAGCAGAGCAGCTCCAGCCTCCTCCTCCCAGCCCAGCTCCCAGTTCCTCACTTCCCAGCCCGTTCCCTGCCCCTCCACAGCAGGCAGGAATGTCTCTGGAAGCCCCAGTCCCACAGGAGCCCTTTCCCACTGCTCCAGACCCTCCTGCAAGGCTTTGGCTGCTCTTCTCCATGGGATTCATCCCACCAAGCACAGCCATTCCTCTTGGAATGAAGATTCACTCCAGGGTCTCTGGGGTGCTTTAGTCCATGGAGTCAGCCCTTCCTTTCTCAGGAAGGGGAGATCTCCAGGAACAGCCACCTCCTCCTGGCACCCACCTGGGGCAGCTCCCACGGGGCTTCCATCTCCTGCAGCCTCCTCTGCTTTGTCCCTCTCTTCTGCTGCCCGGAGGGGCTCCTGACCATCCCCGGTCTGTGTCCATGGGAGCTCCTGACCCTCTCTGTAAATGAACTCTTCATCCCTCTCCATCTGGGACAGGATCTCGGGCTTGGACACGGCGTAGTCTGCTTGTGGGGCAGAGGATGGGGGGTTGATTAGGATTTGGCTGTGTCTTTACTCTGGCACATTCCAACAGTGACCCTTGTCCCCCATCCCAGTCCTGGCAGAGCACAAACACCTCATCCCTACTCCAAACACTGCCCTGGCCCCAAGGCAAGACCCACCCCCAAGCACAGAGGCAGCTGAGGCACAGGGGATCTTAACCAGCAGAACATGAACTAAACTCCCAAAGGAGGGAAAAGCTTTGGCTGGAACATTTCCTTCTAGTGGAAGTCAGGGACACCTCCCACTATCCCAGGTTGCTCCAAGCCCTATCCAGCCTGGCTTTGGACACTGCCAGGGATGTGGACAACCTGGGCCAGGGCCTCACCACCTCACAGCCTTCCAAACCCAGGCTATTTCATGACTCCATGAGCTCCAGCTCCCCAAGCCTTACCCAGGGACACCAAGGTCTCATAGTTGCCCCTCATCACGGCCCTGTACAGATCCTTCTGCCAGCGCTCCAGCCTCTCCCACTCCAGCTCGTTGAAATACACCGAGATATCATCGAAGGTGAGCGGCACCTGGAATCACAGGGAGCTCCCTGGAACCACGCCTGGCTCGGGACACGCAGGAGCTCGGCCCCCAGCCCTTGCACGGTCCCAGGATCCCTGGGAAGTGCCGCTGCTACCTTGGGGATCTCCCCCCCGGAGGCGGGGGGCAGGCGCAGGATCCAGAAGTTCCTGTTCTTGAGGAGGTTCTCCAGGTTGAGCAGGCGCTGCTGTAGCTGCCCGTAGCCCTGCAGGAGGG
Organism: Loriotus luctuosus; assembly: GCA_035582745.1. Classification (NCBI taxonomy): domain Eukaryota; kingdom Metazoa; phylum Chordata; class Aves; order Passeriformes; family Thraupidae; genus Loriotus; species Loriotus luctuosus. The sequence continues at coordinate 877,318 of JAWWEY010000115.1, forward strand.
TGCTGAGGGCGGCCAGGCCGCTGCCCAGCTCCCCGACCAGGTTCTCGCAGGCCAGCAGCCGCCGCTCGGCGCGCTCCGTGCGGCTCCGCAGCTCCTGCAGCTCCGACGGGGCCGTGCCCGGTGCCGCCTTCCGCCGGAGGCTGCCCGACACCTGCGGGGATGCAGGGTCAGGGGCCTGGGTGGGCAGGGAATGGGGACCCGCTCGGGACCCCCCGGTAGCCCCGAGGGATGCCCCAGACCCCAATTCCGCAGGGATCTGCCACAGCCTGGCCGCCACTGCCGCGTCCCCCTGTCCCCACCTTCCCACGGAGCAAAGGGGACCCCCTGAACGGACAGCCCGAGGGAGCCCCCCGGAGCAGCACCTTTGGGGGGTTCCCCAGTTCTACCTCTCGCAGGAGCAGCGTCCCTGGGAGAGCCCCTCACCCCTGTGAACCGATATCCCCGGGGCAGCCCCGTCCTCCCGAGCTGTCACCCAGGATCCAGAGGGACACCCCTGGCTCCAGACCCTCCACCCCTGGGGGCTCTCCCAGCACCCCCTCCCCTGGGGGACCCTCAACCCTCCAGAACCAGCTGTCCCGGAGACCCCCGAGCTGTCACCCCCCAAGGGCCGCCCCGTGCCACCTCTGTCCCCCCATGCCCCGGACCCTGAGGCACCCCCCTGACCCCCAGTGCCACTTCCCCCGTGGGACCCCCGCACGCCCCTGACCCAGCACCGCTGCGTCCCGCCCCGTCCCGTGTCCCGTCGCGCTTCCCGGCCCGTGGCCCGCGGCCCGGGCGGGCCCTGACCTGTGCGGGCCCCCGGCGGGACATGGCCGCGGCCGCCACCGCCGCCTCGGGCCCCGCGCCCGCGCCGCCACCGCGCCCACAGAGGGCGCCGTCCGCCAGAGCGGCACGGCGCGGGGAGCGGCGCCCCCTGGCGGCCGGGAGGAGCAAGAGCCGGGCGGGGGCGGGGCCGAGGGGCGGGGCCTGAATGGGGCGGTGCCGGAAAATGGGTGGGGTCATGGCTGGGGGCGGGGCCGGGTCTCAGGGTCACCAAGGCCGGACCTCCGGACACTCCCCGGGCCCTGAACTGGGAGCCCTGCGGGACCCCCGGGCCAGCCCCACGTCCTCTGGGAGCAGCATTCCTGGGGGATCTCTCCATCCCTGTGATCCAGCATTCTTGGGGATCCGCCATTCCTCTGAACTGGGAGCTCTGCGGGACCCCCAGGGCTGGCATTGCTGGGGGGTCCTCCAGCCCCACCTCCCCCGGGACTCCCACCTTCCTGGGGTATCTCACCATTCCTGTGATCCAGCATTCTGGGGGATCTCGCCATCCCTGTGATCCCAGCATTCCTGGGGAACCTCCCCTACCCTTGGACTGACATTCCTGAGGGACCCCCAGCCCCCCCACCCCTGGGGTCCCCCCTCAGTCCCCCTGTGCAGACACCCCACGGGTTGGCTGTGTCCCCACAGGGCCACCCAGCCCAGCCCAGCCCAGCACGGGGCGGCTCTGTCGGGGCTCACCCCCCCTGCGTGTGTCCCCCCAAACGCATCCACTCCCTCCGGTGTGCCGGCTTTATTTGGGGGCTTGGCAAAGCGGGGGCGGCTGCCCCAGAACAGTTCGGGGGTGAGAAGGGCGGGGGGCTCAGCGCAGAGCAGAGAGCGGGCGCTGTGCTCTCTGCTGCCGTGGGGCTGCTCCCGGTGTCCCGTGGCATTCCCAGGCTCCGGCACCGCTCCCGCCGCGCTCTCGGCTGCTCGGTGACTCCTGCAACGCCCCGCGGGGGCTGCCGGGGGTCCCCGCCGGGCCCGGGCTCTTGCCGGGGCTCCGCTGTCACCTGTCACGGCAGCGGGATGCGCCCGGGGTGTCCGGCGGGCCGGGCCGGCTCCGGGCTCTCCCTCCTGGCTCTGCCCTGCGGGAGTGACGCGGCGTCACACGGAGACAGGGAGAGGGAGATCCCATCGCACCGCATCCCGTCCCGATCAGACCCCATCCCGTGCCCATCCCACCCCATCCCGTCCCATCCCTTTCCCATTCCACCCCCATCCCGTCCTTCCCCGTCCCGTCCCGTTCCATCCCTATTCCAACTCCACCCCATCCCCATCCCACGCCAATCTCCGTTCCCACCCCATTCCCGGGCAGCCCCGGGCATTCTCCGGTACCTCCAGTTCCTTCCCGCTCCGTGCCCGCCTGCCCGGCTGAGCCGCCTCCTCCTCCCGGGAATTCCAGGGCATGGACTGCGATTCCTGCGGGACACACGCGGGTGTGGGAGCCCCATCCCCCAGCCCCATCCCCCGGCCCCATTCCCACATTCCCGCATTCCCGCATCCCGGCTCACCTCGCTCAGCACGGAGAAGCAGCCGGAGCAGGGTCTGTGCGGCCGCCGCCGGCCCTGCGGAGGGAAGGCTGGGATCGGCATCTTCCGGAGCGCAGCGGGGAGTGCGGGCAGGACCGGCAATGCCGGTGATCCCCCCGGGATCTCCCGCCGTGCCCTCCCCGGGATCTCCAGGGAATGCCGAGCCCATCCCCGCAGGGACGGGAGGCTGGAAAAGCTTCACCCCGGATTTACCCGGGCTCTGTGCCGGGACAGCCCCGAGGGGCGGGAGGGGGCACGGGCTGCTGCCCGCAGAGCCAGGGCCGTGCCCAGCTCCGGCATTCCCGTTATTCCCGGTTTTCCCCCTCTCCGCACAGCACCCACCTCTCTCCCGCGTGCCGCCATCCCGGAGCCGCCGTGCTCAGCTCCGGCCACCCCGGCCACGGCCACGGCCACGGCACAGAGCAGCCACAGCCTCATGGTGTCCCCGCGGCTGTGCCCGGCCCCGCCTGGACATTGGCCCCGAGGTCACCGCGGTGACCCCGGAAAGGTCACTCGGGGCCGGAGCTGCCGGGCACAGGGAGGGGAAAGGGCCGGGTCTGGATAAGGGAGGAGCTGGAGGAAACTTCTCCCCAAAACTCTGCCTTGGGGTCCTGCTCTTGCTGCACGCCTCTCACGGAGCCCTGGAATGCTGGCACAGCCTGGGCTGGGAGGGGATTTAAGGATCATCCTGCCAACCGCAATTCCAGATCCTGCTGCTGTCGCTGCAATAACCCCACAATTCCAGACACTGGGATTGTTGTTAAACCAAACCAGGCTCGCTGTATCCGTTTAGTGATCAGCAATTAGTCCTGGCCACTCCTGAGCATCCCTAGGATATGATGGAACTTGATTCATTCCAAATTTCTGGCTTTTGGTGGCGCAGATCTGAAGGGTCCAGGCAGGACAGAGGAATTCCATGGGGAATTTCAGGGGGGAGATGGAGACTGCTTGCAGGGGGTTGGTGGGAAGGGAATCATGAACAAGCTGCACACGGGATATACAGAATCAACGGGAAATTTATCCAGGAGAAGAGGGAAATCTGGAGGAGGCGAATCCAGGAGGGATGTGCAGGCAGTGGGGAACACGAGTGCAGGCCTTGGGCAAGGCCATGGGAAATCACAGAGTCGGGACCAGATCTGAGAGATCTCTGGTGGAAAACCTGAGGATTCTCAGGTTAAATTTGGGATTTCGGGAGAATCGGTGACTCTGGAAGCCAAACGGGATGGAAGCGGGCTGGATCCGGGAAGGGCTCGGCCTGCAATCTCGGGGAACGGGGACAGGACGGGAGGGAACGGCCTCAGGGGAGGGACACGGGGACAATCCCTCCCGGGCAGGGCCGGGCCGCGTTCCCGTTCCTGTTCCCGTTCCCATTCCGGCTCCCGTTGGGACCTGACCCCTGCCCTGGCCCCGCGTCACGTGCCGGGGTCACAGCTGCGCTTCCGGGGCGCCGCTTCCGGCCGGGCCATGGCGGCGCTTCCGCTGTGGGCGGGGCCTGTGCCGGAAGCGCGTGCGGGAGAGGCGGTGGGAGGCGCCAGGACCCCCCCGGGCCCTCCCAAGATCCGCGGGGCCCCCCGGCCGCCATGGCGGGGCATGCGCAGGTAGGAGCCGGGAGCTGCCGGGGGGAGCCCCGGGCCGCCCTCGCTGCCCCCGGGACCCTCGATGTGCGGACCTCCGACCCTCCCCCCCCGGATCCAGGGGCGTCCCGCTGAGCCCCCTCGGCAGCTGCTGGGGGGCTCGGCCTCCAATGGCCAGAGACCCCCCCACCCCATCACCCCCCAGCCCCACCCCGAACACCCAAATCGTCCCCCCAACTCACCCCCCTCACCCCCCCCATCCCACCCCATCACCCCCTCCATTGCCCCCCACTCCCATGAATTCCGCCCTGAGGACCCCCCGTCACCTCCACCCCATCACCCCCACCCCATCACTCCCACCCCCTCACCCCCTAAAATCCCCATCACTCCCTAAATCCCCATCAGCCCCTAAA
>JAWWEY010000115.1:887859-899589 GCA_035582745.1 Loriotus luctuosus
AGCAGCCACAGGACACCTGAATCTTTCAGAGAAAGAGAATTTATTGCCCCATTATCAGAAGAAACAAACTTCTTCCCGCCTCCAAGCACTGTTGGGATTCAGAGGAAGAAGTTGACACTGACCAGACAGAATCCTGTGTTTGAAAGGAATTTATGCATCGTGTATGAGGTGTATAAATATGCAGTAGGTTATTTTCTTTAAGGGTCCCCTGCCTGGGACTGGGGACCTTCCAGAGCCCAGGTTGTGTCAGGGTCTGGCCGTGGGAGCGGCTCCAGGACAAACCCGGGGCTGTTCCGGAATGAGGAGGGACAGCTCAGTCCTGGGAAGGGCAAATAAACCCCGAGGCAGATTTACGAGCAGGGAATTTCCCCAGCTCAGGGCTCAGGGTTTGGTTTTGGGCGGGATTTACTGTCCCTGTCAGAGGTGGGAGATGTCCTGGGAATCACAGCTCCCCCAAAAAAACTCACTGAATTTTTCCTCTTTTATTCCCAAAATGACCTCCTAGGATTCTGTGCTTTTTGGAGCCTGCTCAGGGCTGGCACAGGCAGCTAAAATGAAATTTAAATATTTCACATCTATCTTTCTCTTGCTGTTAAATCCTAGGTGGGATACATGGGGGAAATGGGAATAGCTGAGGAGTTTGGGAGGATTTTGGAGGAGATTGGGAAGGAATTGAAGAATTTGGAGGGAATCTGGAAAGGAACGGGGAAGAATTTGGAAAGAATTACAGAATTTAAAGGGAATTTTTAAGGAACGGGGCACAGTTTGGAAGGAATTGGGAAAGACTTGAAGGGAAACAGCGAGACCAATCAATCCCTGGGGATGTGTTGGATCCCCATCCCTGGAGGTTGTGCAGGATAATCCCACCCTTCTCCATGGAAGGCTGGAGCTGGCTGCACCTGGAATGTTCCGGGCTCAGGTGGGGTTTGCTGCAGGGCTGTGACTGACACCGTCCCTCCCTGGGGACTTCCAGGTGCCACCCCCGGTGTCGTTGTCCCCTGTGATTGATGAGGATGTTTTTCACTGCTGGGTGGCTCCAGGGGGCCCGAGCCAAGGGTCACTCTCAGGGCAGGATCCTGGGTGTCCTCCTGAGCTTCCTGCTCCCCTGTTTGCAGAGGGGACAGGCCATAAATCACCTGGGGCTGGAAAACCCTGTCTGTCTGCGGAGAATCAAGGGGAAAAGTCCTCGGAGAGCAAAACCCCAATCATCCCCAGCACTGCCACTGTGTCCCCAAGTGCCACATCCACAGGGATTTTAAATCCTTTCACCAATGGGGGCTCCAGCACTGCCCTGGGCAGCTGTGCCAACCCTTTTTGAGGAAGGAATTTTCCCAAATCCAGCCTGAACCTCCCCTGGCCCAGCCTGAGGCTGTTTCCCCTTGTCCTGTCCCTGTTCCCTGGGAGAAGATCCGCACCCTCACCTGGCTCAGACCTTTCATCCCCACCTCACTCTAGACCATCCACAGCCAATGTGGGAAATGGGTTTGTAGGGAATTCTCCAAGCCTGACAGAAAGCTCACAGTGTGTGCATCTGTGTGCAAACCTTGAGACAAGAAATGCTGATTTAGAAATGCCATGGAGCAGGACAGACATTGCTGAGGGAGAAATGGAACTAGAAACAAGTTTTAAAGGATGGCCTTGCAAACGAGACTGGATACTTTGGAGAAATAAAACTATGAAAGATTAAAAAGTAGTTTTAGATGATTGGCTTTAAAACATTTACAGCATGGTGTGGCAAAAGCTGATAACCCAAGAAATGCTTATAATGTATTGTAATTAGGAAATAGTTGGTTTTTTATTGTGATGGCGTGAATTACAACATCTGTGTTGTCTCACCCTTCATATGAGACTGAAAACAGAACAAAAATGTTTAAAACACCTCTCAGTTGCCCCATCTCTAGGTCAGAAAAGAGCCAATCTGCCAGGCCATGTGTGTCACCCCTGTCCCTGTCCTCACAGTCACCGCTGGTCACACAAGGCAGGAGGACCCTGACCGCTGTGTCCCTGCTGACCAATGGTGACCAGCACACCCATCCCCACTGCCCTGGGCTCTGCAGGGCTGGGCTGGGCTCCTGGCCAGATTCATCCCCCTGGAACGTCCCTCTGTGCCAGCCCCTGGGACAGCTCCCATAAAAGCGCTGGGGAGCAGGAGCAGGATCCAGGAGCGCCATGGGGCCGAGCCGAGCGCTGCCACCGCTGCTGCTGCTGCTGCTGGGGCTGGGGCTGGCTGGAGCCTCCACACCAGATCCACGCGGATCCACGCTGGGACAGGATGGAGCCACGCCGGGACAGGATGGCACCGCGCTGTCCTCGTCCCCGCCGCGGTCCCTGAGCTACGGGGACGTGGTGGCGGCGGCCGTGGAGCTGCTCAACGCCAGGGCCGCCAGTCCCTGGGTGCTGCGGCTGCGGGAGGCTCAGCCCCGGCCCGGCTGGGTGAGCGCTGAGCTCTCCCTTCCCGGGGGAAGCTCCAGGGCTGGGCACTGCTGGATCTGGCCCTGCTCAGGGTGGATCTGCCCCGTTTTGGGGCTGAGCACTGAGGGGCTGAGCCTGACCCATTCCAGGCTGGATGTGGCCCCCCTTGGGGCTGGTTCTGGCCCGCTATGGGAGGGGGATGGATCCCTGATGGATCCTGTCCCTTTTCCCAGCCCTCGGACCTGCAGAGCCGGCAGGAGCTGAGCTTCACCCTGGAGGAAACCACGTGCAGGACACCGGGAATGGCCACCAGCAACTGCAAGAGCCGCTGGCTCGGGGTGAGGCTTCGTCCCGTGGGAGCTGGGGATCATCCAGTGGGGAAACTGAGGCACGAGGGGGTTGGGCTCTGCTGTGTCCCCTCTGTGCCCCACAGGCGGTGACCTGGTGCCAGGGCTCCGTGTTCCTGGAGGGGCAGCAGCCCACGGTGGAGCTCTCCTGCGAGAAGGCGCCGGCCGCGGTGAGAAGGGGCCGGAATGGCTCCGTGTCCCCCCGGCTGCTGGGGGTCCCCAGGTCCCCTCCCCAAGTCTGACCCTGCTCTTTGTTTTCCCAGTTTGGCCAAGTGTGGAAATCCAAGATCAAGGATTTCTTTGGCAAGCTCAAGCAGCGTTTCCGGGGCTTCTTTCAGTGCGGTCGGATCTGGATCCGGGACAGGCTCAACCTCAAGGCACCCAAACCCTGAGGGGTGACACTGCTGTGTCCCTGCCGTGTGTCCCCTCCCTGTGTCCCCTCTCTGTGTCCCCTCCCCAGGTGCTTCACTGCCAATAAAGGTCCCTGCATCACTCCTGGTGTCACCCTGAGTGTCCCAATGGGGACCCCCAACCTCTCCCAGACCCCCCAAATCCCCCCCATGCCCAGCCAAGGAGCTGTGAGAGCTGGGAACACCCTGGGGGTCATGAATGGGGGTGTCACGAGTGGGGGGCGCTCTCTGGGGCAGATCTGGGGCCCCAACTCCTCTCCAAGGCCGTGGAGAGGCAAAGGGACCCCCCTGCAGGTGCTGCCACCTCGGGACCCCCGACAGCCCCATCCCAAATCCAGCTGCTTCCTAGCCCTGCCACTGTCACCACAAGGGGGACACGAGGATGGGGACAGAAGGTCCCGGGGGAGCAGGAGCAGCTCCCCCAAAACGGGCACAACACGGGCACCACCGGGCTCTCCTCCGGGCACCTGTCCCCTGCAGGGATTTGGAGCTCTGGGATTGTCCTTCTCTGTCCCCAGGAGCCTGTGAGGTCCCCTGGAGCCTATAGGTGTTTGTGGGGTACAGATCCACAGGAATATTGGGGGGACAGGAGGGACACCCCCAGGGGCTGCAGCCATGACCCTGCTCCAGCCGCTTTTGGGGCACAGGGGTCCCCGAGCCCCCCAGATCTGCACCCACAATGTCCCTGTCCCAAACCGGGTCCACCATGGGGGTCCCCTCAGGACCTGAACCCCCCCCTGCAGCTCCCTGGAGGGCTCACAGTGTCCCCTGTGTCCCCTCCCCACCTCCCTTTGCCATCACTGCTGGTTTGGGGGGGACAAGATGCAGCGGGGACAATGCCACCACGGGGACAATGGCTCTGTGGGGACAGTGACACCCTGGGGCTGACGGTGGCCCCTTTTTTGGGTGGGACCCCCAGAGCGAACCCATCCCTGTCCCCAGTCTGACCCCGCGTCCCCTTGAGGACGGAGTAGCCCCGTGTCCCGGCCGTGCCTCAGTTTCCCCGTGTGACAGAGACAGGAGGACGCGGTGCCCGCACGGCCACTCGCGGTGGCTCCTTTATTGCTCAGCCCAGCCCCACGCTGCCCTTCAGGTGGACATTGAACTTGACCTTGGGTCGGAAGCGCCGGACCTTCCTCAGGAAGCGCCCGAAGCGGCCGCGCTGGATCAGAACCGGCTGCCGGAGGGATGGGGGGGTCAGGGGGGGAGGGGGTGTGGGAATCCCCCTGGGGAGCACAGCCGGGACCCCACTAGGGCCCCCCGCCGCTGGAAACCCACCTAGGACCCCGCACCAGGGACCCCATCCCCGGGATCCCACCCAGGACCCCGCACCAGGGACCCCATCCCCAGGATCCCACCCATGACCCCATTCCAGGGACCCCATCCCCAGAATCCCACCCAGGACCCCACACCAGGGCCACCACTCGTGTCCCCGCACCAGGCACCCCACACCTGGGACACTTGGCACCCCATATCCAGAATCCAACCCTTGGGACCCCACCCGTGTCCCCAAGCCCAGACCCCACCCAGGACGCCCCACCTGGGGCCCTGCACCCCACACCCAAACCCAGCACCCCGCCCATGGGACTCTGCACCTAAACCCCCCACCCTCCTGTGGAGCCATCGCGGTGTCCCTTTTGGGGGATGCGGGGCAGGGAGGGACCCTCAGGGACCCTCAGGGACCCTCCCACCCCCGGCTCCCCCCGCTCACGTCGGAGGAGGCGTCGGAGCAGCTCAGGTCGATCTCGGGCGAGTCCTGCCGGAACTGCACCGGCCCCGAGCACTCCTTGATGGCCTGGGGGGACACGCGGTGTCACCTGGGGATGGCAGCGGGCCCCCGTGCCCCCTTCCTCCCTCTCCTCCTCCTCCTCCTCCTGCTCCTCACCCCGTTCTCCTTGAAGTCGCAGTCGTCGGGGTTGGCGCGGGCGCTGGCGGCGCACTCCGTCTCCATCATGCTGAAGTTGAGTGTCCGCAGCGAGCTCAGCTCCACGCCCTGGGGACACGCGTGGGTGGGAGGCGACAGGAGAGGGGTCAGCAACTGGGGTGGCACCAGGAGGGGGTCACCAGTGGGTGACAGTCACTGGCATGGGCTCAGGGCCAGCACTGAGCGGTGACAAGGGGGGGATCGTGAGGGGTGTGTGACAAATGGAGGGTCACGAGTGGGGGCACTCACGAGTGGGGTCGGCACTGCACACCCCGAGTGGGGGAACAGGAATAGGGGTCCTGCTCACAAATGGGGGGTCCCGAGTGGGGAGCACTCACCGGGGCGGGCTCAGGGTCGGGCTGGGCAGCCCCGATCAGGCACCACGAGTGGGGTGGGGGTATCACCCGTGGGGGGGTCCCGGGCGGGGGCCACTTACCGGGCCGGGCTCGGGCTCCGCGCTGAGCAGCCTGAAGGCGTTCTGCACCTCGGGCTGTTGGTTGTAGGAATCCACGGCCTGCGCCAGCGCCTCGGTGTAGGAGAGGGGCGCCGGGGCGGGGAGGGCGCAGGCCCCCCCCAGCACCGCCAGCACCAGCACCCACGGGCTCGGCATCGCTGTCCCCACGGCCACCCCCGGGCCGCTTTTATCCCCCACGGGAGCTTGGGGACCCGCCCCGGGGCTGCCCCTCGGGAAACGCCCGGCCCCAAGCCGCAGAGTGGCCGTTCTTTTGGGGGGGTTCCCGTGTGTCCCCGTGATGGGCGGTGGCATCTGAACCCCTCGGGGACCCCACCCTCGGGAGCAGCTTGGCCAGGAGCCCTCGGCTGGTGACACGTTGCCCGTGTCAGGTGGGTGCCCGCGGGCTTGCACAACCCCAGAGTTGCCCCATCGCTGTTGCCCAACGCCGAGGGGGCCCCCCAAACCGTCACCCCAGACACGCACACGTCCGAGCCTGAAATCTCTTTATTGCGGCTCCGCTGGGGACAGGGCGCGGCGGGACGGGCCCCGCAGGGACGCGCTGGGAGGGGGCCGAGGCCGTGGGGGGGGCCCCGAGGATGATGATGAGGATGATGAGGATGATTGACCTGGGTTGGTGCCAGGGGAGCGGGACTGGGCGCTGTCACCGGGCTGCTGCGGGAAGAAATAAAGGGGGATATTTCACTCCAGAGCCAAAAAAACCCCCCGAGGTGATGGGGACGCGTGTCCCAGCCCCGGGATGCGCTCCCGGAGCCCTCACCGGCTCCCGGCCGCACTCCACCATCGACAGCGGCACGTCGGGCAGGAAGGTGAACACGGACACCTGGGCCGAGCAGCGCTGCACCTGCGGACAGAGCGGCCTCAGCACGCCGGGGACCCCCCGATTCCCCAGGTTTGGGGGTCCCACCCCGCGCTCACCCTGCCCGGGCGGCCCCGGCAGCCGCGGGGGTCCGGGGCGGGCTTGGGGCAGGGCGGCTGCCGGGCCGTGAAGTTGATGCTGAAGTGGGTCCCCCAATCGAAGCTCTGCCGGGAGAAAAGCTCCGTGGGGCCCCGCACGGGATGGTGCCGGAGCCGGGAGCACCCCCGCACCCCTTTTCCTACCGTCCTGGCCACTCCCAGCAGCCGCAGCAGCCGCAGCTCCTGCCCGTGCGTCTCCAGCACGGAGCGCGCCAGCTCGCGGGGCGCGGGCACGGCCGGGGGCACGGCCGGGGGCAGCGCAGCGCCCGCCGCCAGCAGCGCGGCCCCCAGCAGCAGCAGCAGCGCCATGGCCCCGGCGATGAGCCCCGGCTCGGGCTCGGCCCTCGGCTCCGGGGTAAGCAGCGGCCCCCTCCCGTGCCGCCCGCGGGAAGGGATCGGGTTGCCGCTGTTTTCCTTGGCCCGGTGCCGCGGGGGAGCGCGCCTGGACCTGCAGGGGATGCGGCGATGCTGGAGCTCGGCGGGGCCGATCCCCCTCCGCGGCCCCTGCTCTGTGCCTGCTCCCAGCTCCTTGGAACGCTGGTCCAGCCGAGATCCTGCTCCTCCCGAGCCGGGAGCCACGGCATCCTCCTGCTTCCCACTGAGAGAAGAACCAGGAGCCCCCTCCCCTCTCCCAGCTTCTTTACATGATTTTGGGGTTTTAAAATCCCTCTCACCTCGCTCAGATTCATCCAAACACCCCAGGCACAGGTTTTCCTTGGATTCAAGTACACAGAGTTTACCGAGGACTCCGCTATGTGCATCCTGCTCTCTCAGTTTGCCTTCCCCAGGTGAGCAAGTCTTGTTATCCCAAAATTCAGGATTTCCCTGTTGCCTTTGGAGCTAGGAGCTCCCCTTTCTCCTTGCTTCATCCACAATGGAAAAGCAAAGAAATCCCTGGGGAAGGAATCCCGGGAAGTACATCTGGGAGACACCTGAGCCTCCCAGGATCCCTGGGAACAGAGCTCTGGAAGCCCTGGGGCCATCACCAGCCCTGGGATCAGGGGAGCTGGTGCTCTTCCAAAAGGATTTGTTCCAATATTCCCATTCCCACAGACACAAGCCCCAGGTGGGAGATGGTGGGAGGGAAAAGGGATAATGGAACACCAGGAGTGCAGCTCACCAGAGCCTGCCCATGGAGACCATTGGGAGGGGTCCTGGAGAAGAGAAGATGCCACAAGCAACAACTTCATTCTGATCGTGGTTTTTCTTAATTTTCCTTTTTAAAGTCTGAGCAGCACAGAAAAGTCCAAAGGATTCCCATTCGTGGGAAGCCAGCAGTGGATAGATGTGGGAGAAATGGATATGTCCTGACAGATCACATTGATAACCAGATATGCTCATTATAGACCCTAAAATGTACACAGTACCCCAATATAGACATCCACATGTACAGCCAGAGTCAGTCCCAGGGATGTGGGAGCAGGAGCAGACACCAGGAGCGGGGCTGGGGGGCACATCCAGCCCCAGGAACACCGGGATGGGGCTGGGCACGGGGGAGATCCCAAATCCCTGGCCCTGCTGCCCGGAGGAGGTATGGCTGTGCCCAGGGGGGCACGGGAAGAGCCGGGCACAGAGAGCTCTGGAGGGATCACGGATCATGCAGGACAGGGGCTGAAGGGCTGATGCAGGGAAGATGCTGCCAGGCAGCTCTTTGGCTCTGCCAGCATTCCAAAGTTTCCTGGCACAAAACCCATGGCAAAGACCTTTCCCAGCAGAGCACAACAAGCTCACGACGTATTTTCCTTGCCTCTCCTAAAATATCCCAGCCTTTCTGTTCCAGCTGCCTCTTAGGCTTGGAAAATACCTCGATATTTAATTTAAAGGACATCCTGATAATCTGTTTTCCATTTTGAAACCCTCAGGCTGTTGCCTGGAGTCGTTTCCATCCATCCTCCTCCAGAGCTTGCCCAAACGATCCTGGTTTAACCGAACTTTTCCTCTTCCTGGTTTCTCCATCCTGTGGCTCTTGTGGAGAAGTTTTCCACATCAAGCTGAGGAAAGCACGAGAAACTGGGGGTGTCTTGTGTAAGAAGCTCCTGGAAGTGACAGCGTCGTGTTTGTCCTCTTTGGAGACCCCCTGTGCAACCAGGACCCCCCAAATCGCTGCTGGTGCCCCTGGCAGGGCTCAGGTGGTTTTGCTGCTCCCAGAAGGTGCAGATGGATTTTCCAAGTCCTTGAAGTGGCCGTTTTTATGTCACAATGAAGCCCGGCCCCCTCCCCCAGCCCGCAACGGCACTTCCCAAAGGTGCAATCGCAGGAAAACCGACGATGGGTGGATGGATCCGCTCAGCCTCGGCTCTGGGGGAGGCCGAGGGGTCTTTGCTTGCCACATTTCGCCCTTCAGGACCTTCAGCCCAAAATCTTACAGGTGGGGATTACTCTCAAGTGAAGTTTGTGTTCGGATCGAGCACCTGGAAATCCTGGCACGCTCGCTGCAGACGAGACGCCCCCCAAACCCCAAACCCAAACCCAAACCCCCCACGATGTCAGATGGTGAGGAGCGGCACGCAGCCCACGCCCACGCCGCCCTCGTGGCACACCATGGGCGCCATGAACGTCCAGCGGTCGCTCTCGGGGTCGTACATCTCCACCGAGCTGAGGTTGGACTGTCCGTCGTAGCCGCCCACGGCGTAGAGGCGGCCGCAGTTGGCCACCAGGGAGACGCGGCTGCGGCGGCTGTTCATGGGCACCATCAGGTACCACTGGTCGGAGCTGTAGAGCTCGGCGGCGCTCAGGAAGCCGGAGCCGTCGTAGCCGCCGCAGACGAACATGCGGCTGCCCAGGGCGGCCGCGCCGTGCCGGCAGCGCTTGTTCAGCATGGGCGCCACCGAGTGCCAGCTGGACGTGTGCGGGTTGTAGTACTCCACCTGCCAGAGGGAACGAGCACGGTCAGGATGCTGCTGCTGCTGCTGCTGCTGCTGCCTTGGGAATCACCCTGGGGCATCCCCTGCCGTGCTGGGGCACCTCCAAACCTGGGGCAGTTTGGGGTTTCTCGTGGTAAATCAGGGAAGGGAAGATCTGGAGCAGCAGGAGTGGCTGAGGGAGTTGAAAGGACTGAACAGCCTTCAGTTAAAAGTTTGGCTGTTACGGGATGGTGCCTGAGGGGTTTGGGTTGGAAGGGACATTAAAGCTCACCCAGTGCCACCCCTGCCATGGCAGGGACACTTCCACTGTCCCAGGCTGCTGCAAGCCCTGTCCAGCCTGGCCTGGGACACTGCCAGGGATCCAGGGACAGCCCCAGCTACTCTGGGCACCCTGTGCCAGGGCCTGCCCACCCTCCCAGCCAGGAACTACTTCCCAATATCTCACCTAAATCTCCTCTCCTTCAGCTCAAAGCCATTCCCTGTGTCCTGTCCCTCCACCCCTTGTTCCCAGTCCTTTTCCAGCTCTCCTGGAGCCCCTTTAGGCCCTGGAAGAGGCTCTCTGGAGCCTTCTCTTCTCTCCCAGCCTGTCTCCATATCCAAGGGGCTCCAACCCTCAGAACATCTCCATGACCCTGAGTGGATAAACGAGTCACTTCTGTTCCCCCTCAGGTTTTTCTGTTATGGCTGGAAGTGACACAATTTGGTGGCACAACCACTCGGGGCTGTTTGGATGCCCAGGGACAGGACACAGAGCCTTGCTGAGGTGCAGGGGCTGAGCCCTGGCCAGGCCCTTACACTGTTGAAGATCTGGAGCCCGTCGTGCCCTCCGGACACGTAGATCCGGCCCTCGAACACGGTGACGCCGGCAGCGCTGCGGTTGGAGCTCATGGGGGTCACTGCTGTCCACCTGGGGGGAGAGGGGACACGTCAGCAGCGCTCCCACAGATCATTCCATGCTTTTCTAGTGCTGGATTCTACCATCTCTCCTTTGCCCACTCCTTATTCAAACCATTCTCACAGCCCGGATGCCCAGCAGTGCCAGGACACGGAATGCTGGAGGGGAACCTTCTGGAAAAGCTGTGGGACACCAAGGGCTCTTACTTGTTTGTTTCTGGAGAGTAGGACTCCACTGAATTGAGGGATGAGTTTCCATCGTAGCCACCACACACGTAGATCTGCCCATCCAGCACCACCGTTCCCATGGCACTGCAAGGAACAGCAGGACCCTCTGAGGTGGCTGGAGCTGCTGTCACCCTGTCCCCAACGCTGTGACCCCCACACACTCTGCCTGTGGCATCCCACCAAAGTGCTGGATTCACCTCCAAACTGCTCAGTCCCCCTTGAACTCTGAGCTCACAAAGGGGAAAGGTGCTCATGGCAGGAGCACCTCAAATCCTGGGTGTGGATAGAGAAAAAGACATTGTGGGGCTGGAGTGTGTTCAGAGAAGGGAATGGAGCTGGGGAAGGGGCTGCAGCACCAGGAGAGGCTGACGGAGCTCCAGGGAAACCTAGTGAGGGGCATGTACACCCTCTGCCCTGGACAGCCTGGGCCAGGACTGGACAACCCCTTCCATGAAGAATTTTCCCTGTATCCACCCTGAACTCTCCTGGCATGGTTTGAGGTCATTTCCCCTTGTCCTGTCCCTGTTCCCTGGGCGCAGAGCCCGGCCCCCACCTGGCTGCACCAGAAACTAACCAAGGAAATCCCAGCTGCCTCCACACTGCCTCACTTTTCCATTCCCATTTCTCCCCCTACACACACACACACATCCTGCTGGGCACCCATCACCTGCCACCCCACTCTCCCTCCAACTTCATTTCTCCTCGCTTTTCCAGAAGTCTCCTCCCCGTGAGCTGCCCATACCTCCTCTTACTGTTCATGCTTTCCACTTTGGACCAGGAGTCGGTGTCAGGGTTGTAGACCTCCACGGTGCTGAGCCGCAGCTGGCCGTCGTAGCCGCCGATGGCGTAGAGGAGCCCGTTGAGCACGGCCACGCCGACGCGGCTGCGCGCCGTGCCCATGGGCTGGCACCGCTCCCAGCGGTTGGCAATGGGGTCAAACACCTCCACCACGTTCAGGGAGTCGCCTGCGTAGAAATTTGCTACTCAAATTAAAAGAGGGAGACCTGATGAAGCCCTAGGATGGTGAGGGGTGGGGTAGAGGGGTGCCTAAAGATGGGGTTGGCATGGACAATTTGGCTGGTTTTGATTTGGGAAAATAGCTGGGGAAAGATTTGACAAGGCCAAGTGCAAAGCGCTGCACATGGATCCCTGGAAGTGTCCAAGGCCAGGTTGGACAGGGCTTGGAGCAGCCTGGGACAGTGGAAGGTGTCCCTGCCCATGG
>JAWWEY010000115.1:904115-923322 GCA_035582745.1 Loriotus luctuosus
CTGACCTGGGGGAGATCCTGGTGGAGCAGGGCTGACCTGGAGGTGCAGGGCTGACCTGGGGGAGATCCTGGAGGTGCTGCTCTGACCTGGAGGAGATCCTGGAGGTGCAGCTCTGACCTGGAGCAGATGCCGGCAGTCCCATGGCTGATCCCGATGTGCCACGCTGGCCCCTACCTGGATCCCGGTGGGATCCCAGTGACACCCAGGCAGATTCTGGCGTGCCCCCGGCCATCCCTGCAATGATCTCAATAGAGTCCCGAGAAAGTCCCGGCGGTGCTGCGGCCGATCCCGGTGGGATCCCGGTGGCACCGCGCCCGGTGCCGGTGCCCGCTGTGGCCTCGGCGGTCTCGGGGGCGATCCCGCTGTGTGCCGAGCAAATTCCCTCTGTGCCGCGACTGCTCGCGGCCCCACGCCGGGCCCGATGCCGGCGCGTCCCGGGGCTCGGCGGCCGCTCCCGGAGGGCTCCGGGCGCTGCGCGGTGCCGCGGGAGGAGGAGCCGGCGGCCGGGGCGGCTCGCGGCGGGGCCGGGCCGGGCTGGGCGCGGGTGGCGGGGGGGCCCCGCCGGACCATGTGAGGAGCCCCGACGGGGCGAGCGGGGCCTCCCCGGCCAGGGGGCACTTGCGGAGCCCCGCGCCCGCCCACCCACCATGGGGGATTTCTACGACCCGGAGCACCCCACGCCGGAGTAAGCGCGGGCCTTCCGCGGCCTCGGGCCCGCCGGCACCGCGCGACCGCCGGCAGCCGGGCCGCTGCCCCTTCCCCTTCCCGTTCCCCTTCCCATTGCCGTTCTTTTGCCCCTGCCCTTTCCCTGTCCCGGTGCCCTTCCCCTTCCCGCCGTCCTCCCGCCGGTCCGGGGTAGGCCGCGCATCCCCGGCCTTGCGTGATGGCCGCGGCCGGGGCGGGCGCGGGGAGGGCGGGCAGGGAGCGCGGGGAGGGCGGAGAGCGGGCGGCGGGAGCGGCGGCAGCGGCCGCGCCGGGGGTGGCGGGTCGGCTCGGGGGCTGTGTCCCCCTTGCCCCTGCCCGTGTCCCTTTCCCTGTCCCGTCCCTGCCCGGGGGTGCGCGGAGGGAGCCGGGCGGAGCGTGCGGACGTGTCCCGGCCTCCCCGCGGGGCCATTTTTCTGTACCTTCTTTATTATTATTATTGTTATTAATGCTGTTTTTCCTAGTTACCGAGCCTCGTCTTGCTTTTACCCCTGGAATTCTCTTCCCCCCGGGCGGCCCTTGCCCTGACCCCATTTTCTGCCAGGAGGAAGGAGCCAGGGAAGGGGGAGCAGCCTAATGGCCGGGAACTCTGGTTCTCCTTTGGATGGGGAATTTCACCAACCCACCCCCCTGATCCCGCCAGGGCCTCCGGCTTTATCGCCTCTCCTGAGAAGTCACTCCGTCCCTGCCGGGTTTCTCCCCCCACACCCGTTTCCCGCTGGTTCTCAACGCTATTTTTACATTTTTAGACTTCCTTGGCGAAGGATTCAGGGGCTCCATAAACTTTGCCAGCTCTCGGGTGGAAGGAGGAGACATCTGGCACGGAGCACCCCCCAAGCGACGGCCGGATTGGAGGCACAGCTAAACATGGTGGTTTTTTTTGAGCAGGGACAACAGAGCAAACCTTTTTTGAGCGAGTTCTGCCTGTGCCCACCTGGAGCAGCTGAGGAACAGCTTCCCCTTGTTGCAGCTGAAACAGTGCTGGTGGCTGAGCTGTCTAAAATTAGCGAGGAATGGAGGATTTCCTTTGGAGTCCAGGTTGTGTTTTGCCAGACATGGCTCCTGGGATGGGAGTAAATCCTGGTTTACTTCAGTTTAACTCTGGTGGGATGGTCCGTTCCTGGGAGACCCTCTGGGTCCAAAGGACTCTTGTTCATCCCAAAAGTTTTAGGCTAATTCAGGTGTTTTACCTTTGTTGTTTGGAGCGTGTGGAGGGACCCTTGTGCCCAGGATTGATCTGGAATTTGGTGTCCAGAAGTGTCCAGGTTGTCTCACGTCGCTGTTCATTGTCTCAAAACATCCAGTGGCGCCAACCTGGGCTGTTGAGGGAAGCCAGAGTAGCTCCTCTAATGACTTTTTAATTGAATTATGGATTAATTGGCCTGATTTTGGGGTTTCCTTGGGGTGGGTGTTCTGTGTTGGGACTCAGGAAGTTTTTGGGAGGTGTCCTGGTGTTTTTAGGGTTGTTGTTTCCCCATCCCCACCTCGGATCCCGGCGTTCCCTCCGTGTCCCAGTCGCGTTCGTTAGTGGCGTGCCTTAATTTGGATGTGCTTTTCCAGCACAGAGCTTTTACCTGGAGAAAAGGATTGTTTGGGATAAATGGCTGGAGATTGTAAGGAACATCTGAGGATCTGTTGGGTGTTTGGGAAGAGTGGAATTTAAATGGAGCCGTGCTGGCTGTGGGATGTTTGTGGCTTCCCCCATTCCGTACCCGCCGCGGGGTGGGATGAGGAGGGACGTGCAGGGTTGGTTTTTTGGGATGAGCTTTTGTAGCTCTGAACGTTGGGATTGTGCTGCTTGGAGAGGTTTGATCAGAGCCCTGTGAATCCTCAGGCTCAACCTTACTGTTCCTGGGAATTGTTCACTGGATGGTTTGGGCCCTAAGGATCATCTCATTCCACCCCTGCCATGGCAAGGAACAACTTCCACTGTCCCAGGCTGTTCCAGGCCTGGCCTTGGACACTTCCAGGGATGGTGCTGAGCTGGAGCTCCAGGCTGGCTGGAGAAAGTGGATGCTGAGGCAGGAGCTGAACGATGGCACGTCCATGTCAATGGCTTTGACTGGAATTTTCCTGTGGGAAAGGAACTCTGGCTCACTTTACCTCATGGGTCGCTCTCCGTGTCCACTTGTCAACCAGAGCTCGCATTCCTGGAAGCTTCAGTGTCCAGCAGAACCAGGTCTCCTGGACTCTTTGGATGCTTAAATTTGGAACAACCCAATTCCCAGAGCTCAGAGCTGCCACCACATTCCACGTGGAGCTTCTCCATGGAGCTGCCCATGCCAGCGTGGACCTGCTTAGAATCCCAAACTGGTTTGGGTTGGAAGGGACCTCAAAGCCCATCCAGTGTCACCCATGCCATGGGCAGGGACACCTCCCACTGTCCCAGGCTGCTCCAAGCCCCATCCAGTCTGGCCTGGGACACTGCCAGGGATCCAGGGGCAGCCACAGCTGCTCTGGACAATCTGTTCCTGATGGACCTGGATGGATGTTTGTATCCTGCTGTGAGCAGCAGCCACTTCAACTCTTGGTGCTGCTGTTTCCTGGAAGAAGATGCCAAGATTGTCTCCATCCTGAGGGTGCAGGAACCTCTTGGACCAGTGACATCTCTGTGACAGAATGGAATTCAGACTCCAAGGATTTCTGTTCCTCATGCCCTTCTGTCATCATGGAAACTCCATTTATCCATCTGCTTCTGGAGACCTCCCCAGCAGGAATTCAGCTCCCTTTTGGGGGAAGAAGCTTTTCCAGCCATCCTGGTGATCCTGATGGGGCTTGCTGGGTGGTTTGGAGGGTTGGGATTTAGGATCAGGGTATGGAATATTCCGTTGGTTTTGTTAACATGACCCCATATGGATTCAGACAGTCTGGAACTCCAGGTTTTTGGTTGTGGCTGTTCCCAGGGATTTTTTTTTGGATGTTCATTGGAGCTGTAGAATCTCCCAGGCCTGTTCCATGTTGGTGTCACTTTGGGATGGTTTTTCTGGGAATCTGGATTCTATTTTCTGCCCTTCCCTAAGGAAAACCATCCATAAGGGTTGGTTCCCTCAGCACAAGCTCCTGATAAATGTGCTGTGGTTAAACACCCACATTTGGATCCTGGAGCACGTTCCAATCCAATGGGAGATGCTGAGGGGAGGGAAAGGCTGAGTTTTCCACCTGCATTTCCCTTGGAATGCTCCTCCCCCTCATTAAGGAGATTAATGATGGTCCCAGGGACTGTGGGATGGGGAAAGGGGGAAACTTGACTCCCATTTCCTGAGCATACCCATGGATTTTCCAGCTTTAATGTGTCTGGAAAGTTGGATTATTTAAGGAAAATTCACTTTACATGTTTGGCTTTGGGAGCGTGAATGGGGAATTTGGGATCCTGATCTGGGACGTTTCCAGGAATGGGGCAGCTGCAGCTTCTTGAGGCAGCCTGTCCCCAGATCTGCTGATGGAATTTTGAATATGATTTGTTTGGATGTTTAGAAGGGAAGAGAGGATTTATCCACACCTGTTTTTAATGGGCATTTTTCCTTCCAGAATTTTAGAACTCCTCAAGGAAAAATTTTGAGGACATCCCAGTGTGGCTCTGGTTGATGGAGTGTTGGTAGAACAGGTTATTTTCTTTTTCCTTGATTTTTTCCTGACTTTTCCCATTTTTTGGAGATAAACTTCCCTAAAAATGCTCCATCCCTGCAACTTCACCTCTCCTGTGAGCTTGAGCTTTTTGGGATCCACCTCAGAGGCTACAATCCCTGGGAATGATGTGGAGCTGGACCCAAAATTCAGGAGAATATGAACCAGGAGTCAAAATTTGATCCCAAAATATTGATGTGAGGAAGAGGCTGGATCAGGAAGGAACTGGAGCTCCTTGTGGAGCCTCATTTCCAGTTGATTCCCTCTAGATTGCTCCAAGATTTTACAGCTTCCCCAGCATCTTTGTAATTCAATTTTTCCCTTCCTGTTTGAAATGCACCAGTGGAAGTTTTCCAGCTGGAAATCCAAAGTGTGTCATTCCCAGGTAGTAGGAAATAATTGTAATTTCCATCTAGAAATCCACCAGGGAAAATCTCCAGAGCCTGGTGCTTGGTGTTTACCTGCACAACCCATTCCCAGTTTGGAATTTAATGGAAAATTTCTGGTGTAAAGGAGCATGAAAGGGATTTATTCTCTTTTGTGGAATTGAGAGCAATTCCCAAGGTGTCCCTGCTCCTGCTGGGCAAAATCCCAGGACATTAAATTTCAGCTATAATTAGGTAAGAAATAAATCCTCTGAGAATTTCTATTTATTTTTATTTATTTCTATTTACTTCTATTTATTTCTATCAAAGGAGTGACTCTGAGCTCTGCCAAGGCCTTGCAACGTTCTGGTTTATATTTTTTGTGTTGGGGGTTGCAGCTGCTCCCCTTTGGAATGGGATTTTAGGGTCACCTCATGATTGGGAATTGCCTTCCTGTTAAATTTGGGATGAGTTTGGGCTCAGAATGGGATACTAGGGCCTTTGATGTGGTGAATTTTGGGAATATTTGGTGTTGCATGTGTGTGAAGTAGGAGGTGGTGACACTAAAATTTCATGGTTTTCCTCAGTGTGGATTTTGGGATGAGGGGACAGGATGGCTTCTGTTTTTGGGGATGTTGGGAATGGGTGCCAAGCATCCATCTGTGTCCCAAAGAGAGAATTCCTTGTTTTCCAGGCATTTTGGGAGACAAAGGTGCCGTGCAGTGCCTGGGGGGATGATGTCATTCAGGCTCCATAAAATCCCAGTTGGAATTTGCTGCCCCATTCAGGGAAAATCCCCCGGGCTGGGGATACCTGATAGGTCAGGGAGGGGATGGAGGGCTGGAAATCCTGGATTTCCCTGGATTTCCCGGGAAAGCAGCAAGTGCTGGGTGCTGGGGGCCATTCCTGAACCCTCCCCTTCTGAGGGAGGTGCTTGCTCTGCTACTCCACGAGTTCTTTCCCTGATTTTTAGCACAAATCCCAAATTCTTTGCTCAGCTCAGGTGGAGCCTCAGCACCTCTGCATGTTCAGGTGCTGGGAATGAATCCCAGTCCTTGGGAATGAATCCTCATCCTTGGGAATCAACCCCTGGTAGCAACAATTGTAAGTAAACTGTGATTTTTCTGATTATTTCTTTTATTTTAAAATTCCGAAATTCCTCAAGTTTTCAGGTTCTAGGACTTTCCTTCCAAAATCCTTTTCCTGCTCAAACCTGTTTTAACTGAAATTGAGGAATTTGCAAAGAGCAATTAAAAAAAAAAGGAATTTAAACATTAGAACTTTCTCTGGGCACAGGTAATTTTGGGATTTGAGCAAAATGATAAAAATTGGGGATTTTTTCCCTACTATTCCCACTAATGTTTGCATTTTCAGTCCTGGTTTTGTGCTGGTAGGGGAAATGTTTTGGTGGTGGAACTGAGCTTGACCTTTAAATCTGGCCTAACTTTGGCTTTAGGACAATTTTAATTTGAATCAGGAATTGTTAATAAGGGGGGAAAATCTGTAATGAAATTATGCCCTTGGCTGCTCTGATCCCAGAAATGCCCCACACTGGTGTCCAAAGTTTCCATGGAATTTTGGATGTAATGTGGATTTGGGGGTTCTTTATACAGCTGGGTTTGAATGTGAATTTTGGGGTTCTTTGTACAGCTGGGTTTTAATGTGAATTTGGGGTTTTTTGTACAGCTGGGTTTTAATGTGAATTTCGGGGTTCCTGGTGCAATTCCTGCCTGTCCATCCCTCCCATGGTATTCCACAGGGAGAGATCCATGGGAACCCACCCCGGAGGAGCTGAGCTGCATTTGTGTGTGTGTGGATCCAGGCCCCCTGGATGGGCTCAGGGATGTGCCCAGATTTTGGGATTTAAATTGGGAAAACGCACTTCCATCTCCCTTTTCCCTTTTTGAGGGATTTTTCCTTGGAGGACTCTTTGTGCCCCAGGGGGGATTTGGGGCAGGGATTACCTGGGAAGTGACCCCGTGTGATTTATGGGAAGGTGCTGCCTCCCAAAGCTGCTGCTGGAATCTCCTGCCCTGCTCCCAGAGGAGGAGGGGAAAGTTTTCCAAGAGCCATGCTTTGAATTCCAGTGGGGATTCGTGCCTCTATTTTGGGTCCCATCCCACTTCCACCCCCATCCTCATCCTCACCCTTCCATCCTCCTCCTCTCCCTCCTTGTGCCAGGTGAATCCTTTTCCCGTCCTCCATGGGAGCAGCTTTGTTTTTCCTGATTCCTGTCAGGATTTCAAGTAGAATTTCTTCCTTAGGTGTGGCCTGAGCAGAAAGGGAAAAGCAGGATTTGGGGGGAGTTTGGGAAATTTCAGGCATTTGGGAGAAGGAGCAGAGAAACTGGGTATTTTTTTTTTACTGATTTTTTTTCCTGGAGCACATATTGACTTCTCTAAAATCCCAGAATTATGGAATAATTCCATTATGGAATAAATCCTAGATAAGTTATGGAATAATTAATAAATGAAGTCACTCAGCCCCTCCTCATTTTTATGAATGAGGGGATAAATCCCTATTTTCAATATATTTGTCTCCTTCTTTCCCTGGAATGTCCAGTCCTCCCTGTTCTTTCCTGTTCCAGCACAGGACAAACAGTGTCACTTCCCTTGCTCCAAACTTCCAGCTCCAAACCCTCACTGGGAATGTCTAAACCAGGAAATGGGGATTTTGGGAAGCAGGACAGCTGAATTGGGTGATTTTGGAAGGTGTCTTGACCTCATTTTCCAGGAAACTCAGCCTGGATTCCAGCTCCTTTAAATAAATAACATTTTTTTTTCCAGGGATTTTCCCTCCTCACGTGAGTGCTTCTGCCTTTACATTTTCCATGGTTTTTTTGGGAAAGAGAAGGATTGCCTGGTACCTTCCAAGCTCTTTTCCTGCTTGTCCCTTCTCCATTTGCAGTATGGTGTTTTGGGGATATTAAAAGCCCAGTGCTCTGCACAAAAGCCTTCCCAGGAATTCCTCCCAATATTCCATTAATATTCCGTTAAACACAGGGACAGCTGCACTTCTGTCCTTGGTTTTTATCCCACCTTAGGGATTCATAAACAAAGGAGCAGAAGCACTTCAGGCCTGGGAATGTTCCAGCAAATCCTTTAGTCTGGAGGATGGAAATTGAGGGGAAAAAGGGAATAAATATGTGGAAGGAATTCCTGGCTGTGGGGGGAGTGAGGCACTGGAGCAGTTTTCCCAGAGAAACTCTGGATGTTCCATCCCTGGAGGTGTCCAAGGGCTGGGAACAGCCTGGGGTGGTGGAAGGAGCTCCTGGGATGAGCTTGGGGGTCCCTTCCATTCTGGAATTCTGGGATTCTGTTCATGAGAGCAGCAGAGAGGGAATTTCCTCCCCAGCTTCCAGGGAATTGCATTCCCAGCAGAAACCCATGGGTGCAGCTCTCCATCAGCACCCAGGAAAAATGGTAAAAATTCATTTTGGGCTCCAGGATCCTGTTGGAATCCCAAATTTCCACCTGAAATTTGGTTTGGTGGTGTTGTCTCTCCCAGTTTCCTTAGCCCTGCTGTGGATGAGGGTGATGATCCATGGAATTGCAGCTGCATCCAGGATATTTCTGGCTAACCCAGCCTGAACAAAACAGGTTAAATCCCAATTTCCTGAGCCGAGTTTCCCTTTCTTTGGACATTGTGGTGGCTTTCAGATGGATCTCTGTGAATTCCTGAGCTGAATTCCTGCTGGGAATGGGCCTTTTCAGCTCCCTGGGCTGTTAGGCTGCTGATACTTAGATAAGAAAAGCCTCAAGCTTCCAGATTTTCCTCTTTTAAACGAAGAAAAGAAAAAAACTCAGGATTTAGAGGAGATGAGGCTCCTAAAGTTTTGTCTTTTAGACTTCAGAAGCCCGAGGGCATGTTTTTGGCTCCTTTTGCATAAGGAAAACCAGGATAAAATTCCAATTATTGTATGGGTTGCACTTAAAAAAGAGAAAAATCTTCAGCTCGACCTGTTGAAGCACCAAGAAATGCTGGAGCTGCTGAACTGTGGAATTAAAATTAATTTTTAATTTTTATTACCATTCCTGTGACAAAATTGGGATATTCCCATCAGGAGAGAAGCTGATAAAGTTTAAGTATAAAAAGTTTTGGTCAAAATAGATGTAGGGTCAAAATATATGTAAGGAAAATTCCATGGAAGGAATTTTGGTGGAAATGTGGCCTCAGATAAATAATTTGGGTTGAAATGTGGGTCCATTTAAAAAAAATTGATAGAAATGTGACCCATATAAAGAATTTTGGTATAAATGTGGTTCTGTAGTCTTAGAAAAGCTTTTCCTGGATTTAGTTGGTGCTTAATTTTTGTTTTTTAACAAAATTAGTGCATCAAGCAGCTGGAAACAGATCAAAGGTGCTGAAGCTTCCTGGTGGTGGGGTTACTTTTTTGTTCTTTGGTTGATTTGGTGGTTCTTTAGGTTATTTTTAAAATTTATTCAGCACTTCTCAGGGTGTTCAGTTTTATTTTGGGTTTTACCAGCTCTTTTCTCCTGACTTTCCCAGGAAGGAGCCACAGAAGTGCAGGAATTCCGTGTTCACTTTCATCCCAGTTGTATTTTTGGTGCCTGCAGGGAGCAAGGTGCAGCTGAGGGAATTGTTCCAAACCTGTGGAGCTGGAAAAGTGCTGGAGAAGCCCTGGGTGATGTGTTGGGATGGATCCCAAGCTTGGAGCAGGGGGATTTTATGTAACCTCATCCCAGCGTGGGAGGAATTTGGCACAAGGTTCCCGAGGGAACAGCAGCGCCTTCCCTAATTTTGGAATTCTATTTTTATGTTTTTGTTGGGTTTTTTTTTATTTGGGGAGAAGGAAGAGGCTGGGAAGGAAATGGGATTCATAACCCTGCTTTTAGGAAGGTCGACACCTTTTATTTTAGTTGATGGAATCTCAGAATCCCAAATGGTTTGGGTTGGAATGGGATCACCCTATCCCACCCAGGGACATCTTCCACTATCCCAGGTTGCTCCAAACCCTGTCCAACCTGGCCTTGGACACTTCCAGGGATGGGGATCACCTGTTTCCTCTCTTCTTCTTGTGGTATTTCTCTGGATTTGAAGAATCCCAACTCTCTTTTCTCCTTATCATTAATTATCCTTGTTATTAACTATAAATACGAAATTTAATTACCTCTCTCCCAATATACAGCTGATTTAAGATGGATTTTTGTGTATAATGAGAGTTATTTTTGCCTTAGAACCCTCAACTTCCACCCGGTGGTGGTAATTCTCTGCTGCATCTGCTTAGGATATCTAGAAATATCTGGAATTGCTGAGGTTGGGAAAGACCCTTAAATCACCAAATGCAAGGTTTTTGTTGAGTGTTGACCCCACAAAACCTCAAACCCAAACCATGTGACGCTTCCTGAAAGTCCCAGACTCCTCTTTTGGTGATCCTGAAATTGAAAGCTTCTTTTTGGCCTTAATTCCAGTGGGAGTGGTGCTTTTGGAGAGCTCCTGCACCTGTGGGGTTTGGAATTCCTGCCTTGCCTGACCCCATTGAATTGGGTTTCCTTGATGGAATCAAACCCCGTTGGTGCTGCTCTGGGATTCATTATGGTCTTTTAACAAACTGGATCAATTGGATGGGAGCCTTTGGAGGGGCAGGAGAATATTCCTGAGGGGAAAGTTCTTCCCAGCACTTCCCTTTGCTGCCAGTTCCCAGCTGGGGATGGTTTCAGTGGGGATCTGGGTGGTTCTTGTGCCGTCACCGCGTCCGCGTTGCTCCGAAATGAAAATTTTGACTTTTTCTTCCAGAATTGGGTATTTCGCATTGAGTTGACGCTTGAGATGGAATCTGTGAACTTTTCTGTGGGAAATCTTTGGCTTTGTTACCACAACAGTGCTGAATAAAAGCTGGTAAAATGTAGGAGAAGTCCAGCTCTGGGCTGTGTTGGAGCGCTGGAGAGGGGTTTTGGGATCTCTGGTAGATCCATGACAGAGGAACTGTTGATGTCTTGGCTGAGGTGTGTTGGTAGGGCCAAGAAATTCCTTGACACTCTCCAAGGAATTGAGCAAAGCAAGGAGAGGGAGATGTGCTCCTGTTCCTTCTCCTTCCTTGAGAAACTACTTCGCTGTGGGATTGGAGCAGAGAACTTGGGAAGAGTGGAAAGCTGGGAAAACCCAACTTTCCTGTTGGCTCAGCATGGAGAATGATCCTAATTAATTCATTTTCAAGCTGCCAAAATAGGGATTAATTATGCAAATAACCAGCAGTCAGACCTTCGTTAGTATCTTTAATTTCTGTTAATGAGAGGCAGAAACTTTCAGTTATGGGAAGTATTTCAGGGAAGTTTTCAAATTGAAAGAATCCCAAATCCACCTTTTTCAGTGACATTTTTGAGGGTTTTATTCCTGCAGCATGTTGAAATAACTGGAGACACCACCAAGCCAGCAGTTCTCTCCAAAAAGGTTTGCTCTGTCCTGATCCATGTGGGATTTTCCAGGAAATTTTGGAGCCTCCCAACTGTGCCGTGCTCCCCTCAGAGCTGGGTTTGTGTCCGGGTGCCGTCGGTGTTTCCCTCACTCCGTGTCCCAAGTCCTTCCCATCCCAAATCCAGATGTCCAATGTTCCATTTCTTGTTCCTACCTGCTGTTCACACCTTCTTTTCCTGTTTTTTTTTTCCATGTTTCCCCGGCTGGATTGCAATAGAGAAGAAGAAAATGAGGTGAGTAAAACCAATTCCAGCGTTCCTGGATCTCCTGTGAGCCCAGCTTGGGTTGGTTTGACTGAGGCATTCCATGAATCCAGAGCCACTGAGGGGCTGGATAAAGCAAATGGGTGCTTTTCTGGGATCCCTCTGGTTCAATTTGGGAAGGAAGGGCAATAATTCCCATTAAATTTGGGAAGGAAGGGCAATAATTCCCATTAAATTTGGGAATGAGAGACAGTAATTCCAGTATCACTCGTGCCACGAGCACACAGGAGGTGATGGCACAGCTTGGTGTGGGTTGGTGCTGATTATTTAAAGACTTAATTTGTAAAAATAATGAGTTTTGCTGCCTGTGACTCAATGAATTTTTTGGGAAAAGAGAAAACTTGGAGGCCTGGGATATATTTTAATCTCCTGGCTTTGGAATGAGAGCTGTTAATCATTTTGGATGTGCTTTTTTTTTTTTCCATTTTGGGTAATGTTCCCTTTCTGTAAAGCAGGAGAGGAAGGAGAATTCCTCTTTTCCCGGAGAGCTTTTCATTAATTCCCACATTCCTATTACATTTACCAAGTTACCTGTAGAGTGTGTTTCAAAATCTGGGAATTGTGTTTTGTTCAAGTTGCTGTTGTTTAAAGAAAAAAATCCCTGGAAGGGTGAACTCATGAGGGGAAATATCCTGGATTGTGTCAGCTTTGCTGAATTTGCTGTGGGAAGGGGAGGGATGGAAATGTGGCAGCTCTTTTTTGCCTGCAGACCCCATATTTGGGAAAAGGTGGTTCTATCCAAACCCCCTTATTCCCTTTATTTCAGAGCTGTTGTACTTGAAATTAGAAGGATTTTGATCAAAACATTGACACTTAAAATAATGGCACCAAAGTTGTAGCAAGAAGGAAAACTCTGAAATGCTGATTCCCTGAATTTCAAGTGTTTTTGCCTATATATTTCTTAATTTATTATTTATAGTTGATATGATTAAAAAATCCTATCCCTGATAAGAATTTGGGTTCAGACCTGTGGAGATCCTTCAGGGTATGGTTGGAGAGGAGCCTGCTCCCTTCTCTTGTCCCAGGTTGGAGTAAAAAAATTGGGAATTTGTGGTTGTGAGGATAGCAGTTGATCCAGGAATCCCCCAAAATGCTATTCCCTCACTCTTCAGGAGGCTGAACTCCTACAGGAGGGTGGTCTCAGTAGTGTTCATTTTGTCCTTCATTCTTCCATGAGTTAATGTGGATTAATCGCAGGATCACTTGTGATGTGTGGATTCTCTGGAAAACAGGGATTTTGTTTCCAGACTTTGTGGAGATGGTTGTGAGTTGTGGTGAGAGGAGCCATTTCAGAGCTGGAGATTCTCCTTTTTTCCAAAGTCAATGTTTTGGGTTCCCTTTTAGCCATGAAACTCCTTTAAAATCGTCCCTGAAATGTCGCCTCATAAAAAACATGGTTTTCAAGGAGATGCTTTTGGGTTTTGCTCCCAGTTTTCCCACAGTGAAGGGAATTTGCCGCTGCAGATCCAGATCCAGATGCTGGATTGGGTCACCAGGGTGATTCATGGATAGACTATTAACAGGTGCTCACAATGAACTCCCCAATGTATTGAAAAAGAGGAATTTTTAGGATATGTGATGTCCCAGGGTGCAGAAAGCACAGGATTTCCAATCCACTGATGTCCCATTTAATCATTTACTGTGGTGCCTTGATCCTGGGCAGCTCCATGTTGTTCCATGAGTTAAAGGATAACAAAATCCTTAATAATTCACAGAGGGCTGCAGGAAACTGCTGCTCCTGCCAGAAATGTGCTCTTGGCACAGCTACAGCAGCAAAGCCCGGCTCTGGACAATTTGGAAACGACTCTTTCCATTGGAATTAGGGTTAACACAAAAAAATGTCATTTCCAGAGAAGCTGTGGCTGCCCCTGGATCCCTGGAAGTGTCCAAGGCCAGGTTGGATAGGGCTTGGAGCAACTCGGGATAGTGGAAGGTGTCCCTGCCATGGCAGGATTGAAGCAGGATAATCTGAGGGTCCCTTCAACCCAAACCATTCTGGAATTCCATGATTCTGACACAATTTGGATTTTTGGGGATAGGGGCTGTTAACAACAAAGCCCTTTTCCCACTTTATCTTCTCCAGGATTTTATTTCTGGAACACAGATGAACTTTAAGATTTAAAACAGAGGGAGAAATGCCCAAATGGGTGAAAATAGGGTGCTCTGAAAATTCCTAGGTTTGGGCTTGGAAAGTGCTGAATGAGCTCCTGGGCAGGAGGCAGCCAGAAGCTCCTGGTGGGAAGGACGTGGAGCTTGGAATGGTCGGTTGATCCAGAGGTGACAGAGTCATCATGCACCACTGGCTCCTGATGGGAATTCTTGGGGAGTTGTTAATTAATGCTGGTCTAGGCCTGAGCCTGGGGACTTGCAGGAATTAGTGATGGCCAGGAGAAGGCTGTTGGGGAGAGGTGGGAAAGGATGGGGTTTAAATTCCTCATGTAATTGTTGTTGGTCTGGTTTATGTTGGATCCAAATTCCAGAATCCCAGAATGGTTTAGGTGGGAAGGGACCCTCAGGATCATCCAGTGCCACCGCTGCCATGGGCAGGGACACCTCCCACTGTCCCAGGCTGCTCCAAGCCCCAGTGTCCAACCTGGCCGTGGACACTTCCAGGGATCCAGGAGCAGTCTGGGAATCCCAGCTTTTCTGGGAATTCCATTTGAGGGCCTCCCCACCCTTCCAGCCAGGAATTCCTAATTTCCAATCTCTCATCCATCCCTGCCCTCTGGCAGTGGGAGCCATTCCCTGTGTCCTGTCCCTCCATCCCTTGTCCCCAGTCCCTCTCCAGCTCTCCTGGAGCCCCTTCAGGCCCTGCCAGGGGCTCTGAGCTCTGCCTTCTCCTCTCCAGAGGAACACTCCCAGCTCTCCCAGGCTGGCTCCAGCCCTGCAGCAGCTCTGGGGCCTCCTCTGGGCTCTCTCCAGCAGCTCCAGGTCCTTGTGCTGCTTGGTGGGGAACTGTCACATGAGGGTGACTCTGAGGGCTTGGTTACAACACAGCTGCCTAAAAATATCCCAATTCTCAATTGCACTTAAGAAGGAGAGCTCAGTGTCCAGGTCCCAGCTCTCCAGGGTGGCCAGAACCCACTAATTTTTGGTTATTAACCAAACTGCCAGCTGTGCACTCAAAGCCAGGACTTTCCTTAGGACACCTGGCTGCTCCTGGTGGATTTTTTGAGTATTTTGGTGGCCAATCCCTGTATTTGGTGGGTGTGTTTAACATCACACCACAGAATGCCCTGAGCAGCTACAGAGAAAAGTGAACACGTCAGACTCCCTGGCAGGGCTGAGAATCCAAGTGGAATGTGGACAAAGAGTGTCCCAGCTTTCCATTTCCACACCATGCTGCTGGAACAGCCTCACAGCCAAACACCAGTGAGGAAATTGAAAAACCTGGGACCAATTTAGGGCTGTGCCACAGTTTCCTGTCCAGCTCCTGGGCTGAGACACTGTGTTCCTCCCCTTTAGCACACACAGCAGCAGGAAGGGCAATTCCTGCCAGGATGGGCTCTCAGAAAGGGAAATATCTCCTCAGTTTTGATCTGAGTTTTGATTCTGTGGCTGGCCAAGGTCTTTTACTGTGTGCCCATAAAGAAGTGATAGGTTATTCTGAAGGGAATGAGAATGGTGGGAGAAGAGGGAATGGCTTCCCACTGCCAGAGGGCAGGGATGGATGGGATAATGGGAATGAGGAATTCCTGGCTGGGAGGGTGGGGAGGGGCTGAGATGGAATTCCCAGAGCAGCTGTGGCTGCCCCTGGATCCCTGAAGTGTCCAAGGCCAGGTTGGATGGGGCTTGGAGCAGCCTGGGACAGTGGGAGGTGTCCCTGCCATGGCAGGGGTGGATTGGGACGGGCTTTAAGACCCCTCCCAATCCATTTTGTGTTCCATAACTCTACAGATGCCAAGTTTTGGGATGCACACTCCTCATCCTGCTAGAAGGACACACTCAGCTCCTCCCAAGCTGGACACAGGTGACAGAACCTCGCTGCTGGAATCCCCCAGCCCCACTCACCTCTCCCTGAGGAAGGCACAGCAAGCATCCTTGATGTTCTGCAGCTGCAGGAAACTCGCCCCCATGAGCAGGGACTGCACGTTCTGCTGGTCTATGGCCAGGTGACCGTTGTAGGCAAAGTTGATCAGAGCCTCCAGAGCACTGAAAGCAGGGAGAAAGGGCAGAAAATGCACTGAACTCCAGCTGGGACAGCACTCTGCCAACAGCAGGATGCTCTGTGGGATCATTCACATGGGAACAGGCTTTGAGCCTTGCACACACAGTGAGGCAGGGCAGTTGTGGTCCCTGGGATTTCCCCTGGGAGTTTTACCTGGGATCCATGCCCTGCATGACAATCTCATCCTGCTTGCACTCCATCATGTCGTTGGTGAACATGGCGTGGAAGTAGGGGATGGAAGCTGCCAGCACGATCCGGTGAGCGCTGAACTTGTGGTCCCCCACCTAGAGCAGGGAGAGCAGGGAGGAGAAGGGATCAGCACCAGCCACTGCTCCAGGGACTCCCTGCAGTGGGACAATTCACCTGTGGGGAGCTTTGGAAGGAATCTGAGACAGAAACCCTGAGTTGTTTTTGATGATGTGATTTATTTTCTTATCTTCTACAAAGGCAGGAAGGGTGAGCTCAGCTCACACCTTCAGTGCATAGCTCAGAAGGTCACAAAACCCTCAGTTAAAGATCTTTTAAGGATTTATTGTTATTTATAAAACACTGCCAACAAGGATATTTATGTTGTTGACCTTAAATATTTTGTCCTTAAATATAATATCCTGAATTATATCCTAAATATTAATATTATATCTGTAAATCTTTTGTCTTATGCTACAGTATAAGCCTTCTTAGCCAATCGTGTTATGACACACAAACTCACAGTGCTGCATTCTAAACTCCTTGTTTACCTCTGTAGCTGCTTTTATTTTTATATTTTGAACTCTAAACCTCTAAACTTTCCTTTACTTAGCTTAACATGTCTCTGCTTTCAACTACAAATCCACATTCTGGTTTCTAGCACCTCAGTTGGGAAGCCTTTTCCAAGTCTCAGATCAAACCCTGGGTTTAATTCTTTGGCTTCCAGGCCCAAAGTCTGAGAGTTCCCAGCATTTGAATTCCAACATGCAGCATCCCATGATGGGATGGAGCTCCAGGCCCTGGAGAGGAAGGAATGTTGGCAGAGCAGCTTCCCACCCTGACTTCACACAGAGAGTACAAACTCCAGCCTGGCCAGAGCTTTAGAAACACAAAAATACAGCAAATTTCGTAAGGCAAGGCCATAAGGGGAAGTGATTCCAGAACCTGGGAGCTGACAGCTCCTCCCCACACCCCTGGGGTTTTCATTCCCTCCCTCCCTGCCAGGTGAGGACTCTCTGTGTCCCCAGGTGCTGCCCAGGACAGGGAAATCCCTCAGGACACTGCTGGAGCTCTGGGTTTGGGAATTCCCAGTGGGAAGGGCTGGCACAGTGTAGGTGTTGTTGTAGTTATGGAAGGGATGGGATTATGATTAGATTAAGAATGATTTCTTGTTTAGATAACATCAGTCTCAAAGGTGATGAGATTTATAAGACAGTAAGTGGTCAGCCATAGTCTAAGATGGTAATAAATTCTTTGTTGTAAGAGGGTATATAACTTTCTAATCTAAGGGACAGTTGCTATAGAGTATGTTTTGGTTTTTTAATTGTCTTTATTTTTTTTTACCTTTTTATTATCTGTTTTCTTATTACATTTATTTTTTTCTACTGTAATGTGGATACTTTTGTCTAATGAGGTCTTATTATATGTATACACATATTTCTATTATAATATCTAAACTCAGTTCATTCTATATAATTATATTATAAAACCCTTCATCATCTTATCTAATATAGTTTCTTACTTATTTAAGTATTATTAAGGTATATTCTTACTTATAACTATAGAAACAACTTATAGAAAGGTGTAGATACATATAACATAGAAACATAGCTTATAGAAAGTTATAGATTTATATAGCTATAGAAACAACTTATAGAAAGTTATAGAAATATACAACTTATAGAAACACAATTTACAGAAAATTATAGATATATATAATTCATAGAAACATAAGTTGATGATTTCCCTGTTCAATGTCTGTGTACCTTGCTTTCACATCAATTTAGGCTTCTTCTAAGCCTGTAAACCAAACTCTTTTGTGTTTGTGAGGATTTTTATCTTTCTGATTCCCACAACACAGGAGCAGCCACAGGCTGGGTGACCACAGGGACAATTTTGCTGCTTGGCCTGTCCCCATTCCAGCCTGGGGGCTCAGGAACCCTCCCTGCCCAGCAGCTCCAGCACTTCCAGCCCATCCCTTGCCCATTCCCTCAGCAGCTCTCCTGGCCCAACCCACTGATTTATCAATAATAAATCCCATTATTGACACCCCTCCACGCTGCTGGGAAATCCCTTCCTGTGTGTCTCAAACATCCCAACACACAGAAACACTCCAGTTTTCCTTCTGCTGTTTCTGAAAGGTGAGAGAACAAGGCCTCCTCTTATCTCTGAAATCCTGTAAGGAATTCACTCCAACTGGAACAGTTCATTTGGTTTGTTTGCATGAGTGCTCCCATTCAGGCTGAGTGTGCAAGAAAAGCAACATTTTACTCGACTTTCATTTCCCCCTAAGCCCAAGCTGCCAAAAATCACAACTTGTCCAAATCTCTTTTCAGCTTTTTAATAAATGAAACGTGGTGCTAAAATTGAACAGGCACCTCTTAAAGTGAAACACCTGCCTCAAATGCATACAGTGACCTCCTATTTATAGGCAAAATTATCCTTATAACTAAAGATAACAGGAATTTCAACACCAAGGTTGTATTTACTCAAACCCCAAGCCTGTAGTGTGACCCAAGGAGGAGAAAAAGGCCCTTATTTCAGAAAATAACTGTAACTTACAGAGCCCAGGTGGCAGCTCTGGGCCTCTCATGACAAGAGTGACATTCAGGAGCTGGAGGGTGTCCAGGGAAGGGAATGGAGCTGGGAAGGGGCTGGAGAATTCCTGAAGGAGCTGGAAAAGGGGCTCAGCCTGGAGAAAAGGGGGCTCAGGGGGGACCTTGTGGCTCTGCAGAGTTCCTGACAGGAGGGGACAGCCAGGGGGATTTGGGATCTTATCCCAGGGGACAGGGACAGGAGGAGAGGGAATGGCCTCAGGCTGGCCAGGGTGGAAATTGGGAAAATTTCCTCATGGAAAACCACTGGGATGAAATCCCTTCCTGGGGTCTGGGATTGCCCAGTGCTGCCAGACTGGGAATGGTCCCTGTGAGCAGTGAGATCCAGAGCCTGGGAAATACTCCCTGGTGCTGGACAAGACAAAAGCTGGGATTCCTTCTCCTGGAATGGTGGAGAGCCCTTGGGGAGATGGAGAAATTGGGATTTCTGCTCTAAAAGCATCATTGTGTTCATTCCATCAGTGCTTCATGGAGAGTCCCCAAGGAACAGCTGCACTTCCTGCTGCAGGCAAAGGACAAGATTTTCCTGTGGAATATGGAAAATCCTTCCAAGGATGAGTCCATTCAGCTCATCCTCATATCTTCTTTCCCAAAAAAGGGTCCCTATCTCCAGAGCCAAAGGCTCCCTCTTTCCATGAGTTAATTAATGCACTTTCCTGATGGAGGGACCTAAGGAGAAAGTGGGAAAGAGCTCATCCTCTTCTAGATGCCTTGTGAGGCTGCCCTAGAACAGAGGCTGGACAGAGCTAAAGAATAAAGCAGGGATTTATTCAAAGGCCTCCATGGATGCACCTTGGGCAGCACAAGAGCCCAGCCAGGGCTGCACCCAAGATGAACCAAAATGGCCCC
>JAWWEY010000115.1:930917-949122 GCA_035582745.1 Loriotus luctuosus
GTGGCTCTGCACAGCTCCTGCCAGGAGGGCACAGCCGGGGGGATTTGGGATCTTATCCCAGGGAACAGGGACAGGAGGAGAGGGAACGGCCTCAGGCTGGGCCAGGATATTGGAGAGGATACAGCCTCAGGCTGGCTCAGGGTGGATATTGGGGAAATTCCTTCTTGAAAAGTGTTTTCCAGCCCAGAGCAGCTGTGGCTGCCCCTGGATCCCTGGAAGTGTCCAAGGCCAGGTTGAACAGAGCTTGGAGCACCCTGGGACTGTGGAAGTGTCCCTGCCCATGGACTGGTGCTGGAATGGGATGAGCTCAAAGTTCCCTTCCAACCCAAGGCATCCTGTAATTCTGTGAATATATTGAATTTATAGAACAAACCCTGCTCCAAGGAGAGCTTCATCTTTCCTTCACCTTCCGATGTGACAGCATAAAATCCCAAATTAATCAGAATTCCCTGAGTTTAAAGCACATCATCATTGCTACACCACCAGGATGGCCAGGCTGGGAGTTGTATTCAGAGAATCCACCTTAACAGGGATTAATTTGTGTTATTTGTGTGGGTTTTTTGCTAAGAAAATTGATGTTTTTCCCTCTTGCAGCAACACTTTTGTCTTGGAATACTGTGGGGAAGTGCTGGATCACAAGGAATTCAAGGCTCGGGTGAAGGAATATGCCCGGAACAAGAACATCCACTATTATTTCATGGCCCTGAAGAATGATGAGGTGAGCAGTGGCATTGCTGGGATGGGATTGCTTTGGGAAAGGCTGGATTTAGCTGTGTGCAGCACCAGCTCCTTGGGAGCCCATGGAGCAACGTCCTGAATCCATTGGGAATATTTTCCTGAGGAAAGGAAACTTCAAGCCTCAGGATTTTTTAACCCATTGCTCAGTTCCAACAAAATTCTGGCAGCTTAAATGTATCCCAGTGTCCTTGGGGAGGGAAAAGTGTCTTTCCAAAGGAGAACATGGAACATGGCTCATTTTTCCATGGGAGACAAATTTGGGAACATGCTCCAAGCCAAACTTACCCTTTTTGGGTGCTCAAATATACCAAAAATCCACATTTCCTTTCACATTAAACTCCATGAAATTGGGATATTTAAAGCTGACAGAGTCCCTCTGTGCAGGATTGCCACTGGAATATTTATATATGGGTTATCCTTAATTATTTATGGCTGCTTCAGCTCCAAGGGATGTGGAGCTGTTCTCTCTGCCTGAGAACAAGGGGGATAAACAGAAATTCCCTCTCTTATTCTCCTTGTCTCTCCTGTCAGGACTTTTTGGGTCTGGCG
Source organism: Loriotus luctuosus (assembly GCA_035582745.1). NCBI lineage: Eukaryota > Metazoa > Chordata > Aves > Passeriformes > Thraupidae > Loriotus > Loriotus luctuosus. Next base: position 932,205 of record JAWWEY010000115.1, read on the forward strand.
AGCTTGAGAGAAAAGGAACTAAAAATACTCAGAGTGATTTTTCCTCCCAAAATAAGGATTTTTGAGATTGTTTTGTGATTTTAAGTGTCACAAAGCAGCATTTCCAGTTATAAAAGGAATTTTTATTTTTGAGATGGCTTTTCCCTTGGAGTATGAGGTGTGTGGGAGAAAATTCACTGTCCCAACCCCTCATGACTGTATCAGAAGCAAAATCCAGGATCTGCACCCAGCTGGAGAACTCTGGAAAATGAGGAGCTCTGTACCTAAGTGCTCTTTTTGGGGATTTAATGTCCTAACAAACTCCAATCTCTACAATAAAGCTGGGGAATATCAGATAAAGAGTGGGAAAGGAGATGATTCCCACGTGGGTTGTGTTTGTAGCTTTTTCCCATCCCAAGGAATGAACCTTTTCCCTGCATTTCTTGTCCCTTTTCAGATCATCGATGCCACCCAGAAAGGAAACTGCTCCCGCTTCATGAACCACAGCTGTGAGCCAAACTGTGAGACCCAAAAGGTAAAATGCTGGATCCAATCCAGCAGCTCCTCCCTCTGCAGAGCTCAGAGTGAAACGTTTTCTTTCTTTATTTTGGGAGTTTTTGTATCAGTGACATGAAAGCACTTGGATTTCAACAGGGCACTTTGCCTGGTTTTAAACTCCCCAGTGCTGCTTTTCCAAGGTTTGGGGTGTTCAGGGAAAGCAAACCTGGAGCTGAGGCTGGAATAACTCCTGGCATCCTTTCTCCACAGTGGACTGTGAATGGGCAGCTGAGGGTTGGGTTTTTCACCACCAAGCTGGTCCCGTCGGGCTCGGAGCTGACGTTTGATTACCAATTCCAGAGATATGGGTATGTCCCCTTTCCTGGCCCAGGAATTCCTGCTCTTCCCCTCTCCCACTGTCACTGCTCCTACTCCATCCCTTTCCCAGAGAATTCCCTTCCCTGCTTCTTCCTGTCTGGTTATTAATTAGACTTTGGGATATTCCTTGAGAATTCCCGTTCTTCCCTTCCCACTCGTGTTTTATGGCTTTGCAAGCTTTGAGGAGCTGCAAAACCCACTGGATAACTTATCCCCTCTTCCTGGCCCAATCCAGGGCTGCAGGGAAAGCTCCAGCCTGGAATTAGGATCCCTTTGCTAAACCTGAGCCTCAGATTCCTCCAGTATTGTTTGGTGAAATATAACTTGAGGAACATCCCTTCCTTTTCCTTCTGTATCCTGCTCCAGGCCCCTCCTGTAAGCAGGAATGAGTTTTCAGTTGCATTTTAAGATAATTCCTCATTTTTAGAAATTCCTGGAATTGAACTTCCCTGCTTCTTACCACTGCAGGGCCATGTTCCTCCAGTGGGTTCCACATATTTAAAATAAAACCCTACCATTTTCCCAAGAAATTGTGGAATGGAGTTTGAAATGAATGGTGTGTCAAGTGGGAAATACAGAGGCTTGGTAGAAATATTCCTTGAGAGCTATATTTATTGCATTTATTGTGTTTATTATATATATTGTATTTATTATCCATGGTTGAACATCCAAAGCAAGTTTTCCATGTGGATTTTGCTGCTTCCATGGATCTTGAGCTCGTTCTTTATCCTGTTTTGAGCTCTCAAATTCAATATATGAGCTATAAAATGCTATGGAATGCAAGCTTTTCCTAATGGATGTATAATCCTAAGGCTAAATTCCTTAGGAAAATTAGGATATTGATGGCAACGTGGGATAAGAAGTTGTCAGCCCCACCAGCTCCACCTTTTCCTCTCTGGTTGCTGGTTCTTGGCCTGTGGAGAGCCTGGAAGTGAGGCAGGCTTGGCTTTCCAGCTGCCACAGCTGGGGATCATGGCAGCTGTGTTGGGAATAAAGCCTTTATTTGGCTTTCAGTGGCTTTTCCATGCAGAGCCATTCCCGTTCCTGCCTTTGGAAGGTGCAGAGCTGGCTGTGGCTGGGGTTGAGCTGTTGTTGAACCTCCCTTTGTGTCCCTCCCACAGCAAAGAGGCCCAGAAATGTTTCTGTGGCTCCTCCAACTGCCGGGGGTACCTGGGAGGGGAGAACAGGGTCAGCATCCGCGCGGCCGGGGGCAAGATGAAGAAGGAGCGATCGCGCAAAAAGGACTCGGTGAGTTTGGGGATTGAGCCTCTGCCATTGAGCCAAACCACTCCCCAGCACTGCCAAAACCACCCACGTCCCCAAGTGCCACTTCCACGTGGCTTTAAATCCCTCCAGGAATGGGGATTCCACCATCACCAGCCCTTTCCATGAAGGAATTTCCCCAGTATCCGACCTGAGCCGGCTCTGGTACAGCTTGAGGCCATTTCCTCTCATCCCATCTCTTCCTTTGGGAGGAGTTTACTCCTGATGACCTCAGGGTTCAGTGTCATCAAAGGTTGGATTGATGATCTTGGAGGTCTTTTAGAACTCCAGTGATTTTATTTCCCAAGGTCCCTCAAGATTTGTGTTCTCTTGTATCTTCAGTTGAATCCAATTTCTCCTGGTTACTTGAACTCCCACCAGAGAGTGACTTTCCCAGGTCCAGATTTGCTCATCCATAACTAAACCCCACCATAAATTGGATTTTAAAATGTGGGTTGCTTTCCATGATTTTTAAACAGTGATGAAAGATGAACAATATTGGCTTTGCCATTTAGGGCATCACCTGAAATTTGGCAGCTCCAAGGGCTGAGTTTCACCATTTCCAGGTTGGGAGGTGGAATTTTAGAGACAACACATGGAATTGCAGGGAAGGGTTCATGCCATGTGGAAAAAGTGCAGAGAATCCAAAGCAAGAGGAATTTTTTGAGGTGAAATCTTCTGGAAGAACCTGCACAGGCTCTTCTTTAATTCTTACAAATTGCGATTATTCCATCCTTGAAGGGACAAACCTCTGTTCCTATGGAAATGATTTATTCCTAATTCTTTTGGGAAGTTTAAAAATGCCAGTTTCATTTTAGTGTGCTGTATCAGAGAGTGAGGAAACCAAGAAATAATTCTTAAATCATTTATAGAGAGTGAGTAAGCCAAGAAATAATTCCTAAATCATTTATAGGGTGTTTTAAAACACTAATTAGTCACTAAAATGAGAGGTTGATATTTCAGTGTCCGTGTGGAGAGGGACTCTGGTTGTAAGGATTATAAATCTGTTATAGTTTATAATCCATTAATCATTACAAATTTATAAAGAATTTATACAACTCAGAGTATAAATAATAAGTTTTACCTGCAATTAAAGATAATTTCTTAGTTTGTTTTCCTGCATGAAAAGATAAACTCAGGGCCGGGAGGGTTTTGGTGCAACCACCTGGAATTTCCAGCAGAGTTGCAAGGTGGAAAATAGGAAAATGGAAAATTAGGGAAGTGGGAGCTTGGAGTCAGGGAATTGCCTGGCCTGAGCCTGAGGGTGTTCTGCTGTGGCTCTGCAGGTGGATGGGGAGCTGGAGGCGCTGCTGGAGAACGGGGAGGGGCTCTCTGACAAAAACCAGGTGCTGAGCTTGTCCCGGCTCATGGTGCGGATCGAAACCCTGGAGCAGAAACTCACCTGCCTCAAACTCATCCAGGTGAGGAGCGGCCTGGGAAGGGGAGGGATCCACATCCTGTTCCAGTGACATCCTCAGAGGAACAGGGGGAGTGTGGGAGACAGGTCCTGCCCTTTTTGCTACATCCCCAGCTCAGGTGAGCAGCTCCAGGATCCATTGTTCTTCAGTGTTATTCCCCAGTATGAGCTGTAGTGGTTGGAGTGGTCCTGCTGCTGGATCCCTGCTCCAACCCCAGCAGTTCCAGCCACTCAAATCAGCTTGGGCTTGCTCAGGTGTGAAGTTCTGGCTCTGCCATGGCTTTGACCCTGATCCCAGTGGAGCAGTTTTCCATGTTTTTGCCTGGAAGTGTCTGACTGTTCCCACCTCTGGCTCTCCAGAACACGCACTCGCAGTCCTGCCTCAAGTCCTTCCTGGAGTGTCACGGCTTGTCCCTGCTCTGGATCTGGATGACGGAGCTGGGAGATGGCAGAGGGAGCACGGCCAACAATCTGAAGCTGCAGCTGGAGGTCAGTGATTCCCTGGCATTGGGAGCTCTCACGGAATCCTCGAGGTGGGAAAAACCCTTTGAGTCCAGCCATTCCTCAGCACTTCTGAGGCCACCACTCACCCTTGTCCCCAAGTGCCACATCCACAGGGCCCTTAAATCCCTCCAGGAATGGTGACTCCAGCCTGTGCCAGGGCTGGCCAGCCCTTTTTTGGGGAAAAGGGTTTTGGCAGCTTTGCTGAATGCTTGGGATCACGAGGATTTTCTTTTCCTCCTCTTTCTTAAAATACAAATCTGTGCCAAATGTTCATGGAAAACAACCTCAGGTGCCTCAGAACTACAGACCTGAAAGTTCTGCTCTCAGGCAGATCCTTAGTAAACGGAAGGAATTTGCTCCTGTGGTTTTCCTTAGATTCCTGACATAGATTCCATGAGCCAGACTTAAAGGTTGTTGCTGTTGCTGTTTATTCCGTGCTGAAGCACAGGGAATTTGAGATCCTGACAGTCTGAAGTGGAGCTGGAATATTTCAGTTTTCCATAAACAATTTGGGATTGGATGCCCAAAGACTTCTGGAAGTTCAAGGTCATTGAGTCCAAGCTGTGCCCCATCCCCACCTTGCCCCCAACCCAGAGCACTGAGTGCCACCTCCAGGTGTTCCTTGGACACCTCCAGGGATGGGGCTCCACCACCACCCTGAGCAGCCCATTCCAATGTTTAACAACCCTTTCCATGAAAAAACTCTTTCCAAAATCTATCACTTGTGACTGTCACTAGATAGAGGAGATCAGATATTTAAATTTTATTTTTTGGGATATTGGGAAGGAATTCTTGGAAAGATTTAGATCAGTGGTTAAGAACGAGTTAATTCCTCCTGTGAGGATGGTGAGGTCTTGGCACAGGTTGTCCAGAGAGGTTGTGGACTTCCCATCCCTGGAAGTTTCCAAGACCAGCTTGGACAGGGCTTGGAGCAACCTAGGATAGCAGAAGGCTATCCCATGCTGCCCATGGCAAGGAGAACTGAATGACCTTTAAGGTCCCTTCCCACCCAAACCGGGATTTTATGATCACCTTGATAATTCCAGAGTTAATTCCTCCTGAGAAAAGTGAATTATTCCAGTTTGGATACACCTTTAAATCCTGACAACGCCCTGCTTGTCCTTGCCCTTAGATCATGAAGACCCTGGAGCTGCTGCCCATCCCCACCAAGAACATGCTGGAGGAGAGCAAGGTGCTGCCCATCATCCAGCGCTGGGCTCAGACCAAGACGGCGGTGCCGCAGCTCAGCGAGGGCGACGGATACTCCAGCGAGAACACGTCCCGGGCCCACACCCCCCTCAACACCCCTGAGCTCTCGGCCAAGCAGGGCGGGGAGGGCGACACGGACACCCCCAAGAAGTTGGTGTTCCGCAGGCTGAAGATCATCAGTGAGAACAGCATGGACAGCGCCATCTCGGACACCACCAGCGAGCTGGAAGGGAAGGAGGGCAAGGAGGACCTGGACCAGCTGGAGGCTGCCCCAATGGAGGTGGCAGAGGAGCAGCAGCAGCAGCAGCAGCAGCAGCAGCAGCAGGAGATCAAAACTGTTGTGGAGGCACCGGTGGAGAGCAGCAAATCCCAGCCTACGGAGCTGGAGGCCGAGCCCGAGGCAGAGGTCAAGGAGAGCAATGGAGCGAAGCTGGAGGAGCCCATGGCCATGGAGACACCATCACAGGATGAGGAGGAAGGAGTCTCTGACGTGGAGAGCGAGAGGAGCCAGGAGCAGACGGATAAAATCGTGGATGTGAGCGACTTGGCCACCAGGCTGCTCGACAGCTGGAAGGAGCTCAAGGTAAGAGGCAGCTCCGTGCAGCTCCAGCACCTGGAGCTAAGGAAAACGTGGATTTGGTGGTGGTGTGGTGCACATGGGGCTGGTTTGATGTCTTTTGGTCTATATTTGGTAACTAAATGGCCTTTTCCACACAAAAAGTGCTTTCTTTATAAGTCCTCTGGTGGCAGCTGCCCTAGGTGTGACCTGAGAAATGTCCAGGTGTTGGTGAAGCCAGCATCTTGTTGGGTTTCACAAGGACACCTTGGTCATCCCCTTAGACTTCCAGGGAATGGGCAGCTCTGAGGGATTGAGATTCCCATGAGCATTTTGGGTGGAAGTGATCCCTCAATGTGGAGACAAATGGATGGACTGCCTACTCCTGAATTCCATCCTTGCAAGTGTTCAGGGCTACCCCTAAATGGCCCATCCCTGGAAATGTCCAAGATTGGACAGGGCTTGGAGCAGCCTGGGATAGTGGAAGGTGTCCCTGCCCATAACAGGGAATGGAATTGGATGATCCTTAAGGTTCCCCCCAACCCAACCATTCTGGGATTCTCTGAGTTATCCCAACATCCCCAGCTTTTCCTGTCCTTTCATCCTCTCTTTTGATCTGCACTGTGTGGAGCCTCCAGAGAAGGCTCTGTTGGCCATGCCAAGTTCTCTCAAAGGCAGTGTTGGATCATCTCCTGGGTGTTCACAGTTGGAAGTGGCCAGATTTGGATGTTATTTGGGACTTCAGTGGTTCCTCTCCCATCAAGGTCTTCTGGAGCAGAAAACTTCTTCAAGAGAAGGGCTTGAACAGCCCTCTCTCTCTGTCCTCTGGAATCGTGTCCCTGTCCCATAGGCGGCCAATGGGATCTGCAGCCACCACCAGGTTTTTGGTGGGATGTAGGATGACATTCCAGTAACTGTTCTAAACTAAAAGAGGAAAGATTTAGATTAGTGGTTAAGAAAGAATTAATTCCTCCTGTGAAGGTGGGCAGGCCCTGGCACAAGGTGCCCAGAGCAGCTGTGGCTGCCCCTGGATCCCTGGCAGTGCCCCAGGCCAGGCTGGAGCTCTGAGCAACCTGGGACAGTGGGAGGTGTCCCTGCCATGGCAGGGGGTGGCACTGGATGTCCTTTAAGATCCCTCCCCATCCAAACCATTCCATGGCTCTGTGGATCTCACTCCTCACTCAACACTTCAACCATTACTTGGGTTTCTTTAGATCTTTGGAAGCTCCTCATGGATCCACTGTTCCTGCAGGATTGCAGTCCATGTATTATTTCATATTCCTTACATTTGAGGGTAGGAGGGCTGGGAGCCTCTTTAATAAGTCCAGACCCAGAGATTCCTGAGCATCCAGCAGGAATTGAAGGCACTGCCACAGTTCCAGCTTCCTGTGGGCTTGGTGGGACTTGGGGGCTCTTCTGCGCTTCCCTTAATCAACCACCAGCCCAGCTTTAATTACTGGAAGTAATTTGAAGCAAATTCATGTTTTCTGATGCATCATGGAGCTAAGGAGTTTATTTACCCATTGACTTTGATAATGAGTAATGATTGAAAGAGGTTAATTAAAATAATGGATGTTAATTGTGCAGCGCAACCAGCACAGGTGGAGGAGACCTCACCTTAAGCTTTGCTTGTGCCATTTCTGGAGCTGAAAACACCAGAAATGCAGAGATTCCCAGGAGAATTCAGGGACATTTTACCTCAGTCTGAATTTTTCAGGAGGATCAGATACTCCTGAACTTGCACAGATTTTGGGCACAATTATTTGTGACACAAATCTTAGAGGGGAAGGAGTGGGGTAAAACACATTTCTGGAGAGAGGTTGGGTTGTGGTTTGGTGCTTTCCTTCCTTTTTTTCCAAGTGGATCTGATCATTTACCAGATTTGAATTTACAGACTCTTGGTGTGGTTTTCCTCTCAAAGTGACACCATCAGGTTGGATTTGTGGTTCAGTTGGGAAAAGTCCTTTTCCATCATTGCCAAGAGAATTGTTGAGGTTGGAGAAGACCTCCAAGATCAAGTCTAACCTGTTTTAAACAAAAAGTTAAGTCAGGCCTTAGTCCTGCTCTGCTATGGAGACTTGTTTTGGGTATCCAGACTGAGTTTCTCCTTTGGAACAGCTGTGTTCCCTTCCACACTCATGTTCACAGAACAGCACAGAGAAAATAATAAAATATTAATAAAATGTATGAAATTTCACAAAACTCCCCTAAAATGTTGGTTTAAGACGAAATTTGATCTGATGGTGTCGTTTTATCTCCAGGATTTGTGTTTTCTTTGGAGCTTGGAGAAGCTCAGCTTGGGAATTTACAGAATTTTCTTGAAGTTGTGGTGGGACCATGGAGTCCCAACACATTCCCATATTTTAGATGTGGATTCTCATCCTCTCTGTGTATTTATTAATGAACCTCAGGTCGTGGTCTGGTTGTAGGGATGGGGTTGGATCTCACGAGCTTGGAGTAATCCCAGCAAATCCACCCCAAAAAAGCAGGAACGTGACACGGGGCTGTGACAATTCATTTCTCTCCCATAAAACAATTGTAGGGAAACTGGGAGCTGGGAATTTATCCTGTCCTGGACTTTTTCATGACTCCAGGAGTTAACTACCTCTGTCCAACTCTCACCTTATAAGGTGCCACCAAAGCCCACCCCGGATGTCTAAAAGACAAATCCAAGCTGGAAAGGGGGATGGATAACTCACCCCCAGGTGCCTTTCCCAGCACATCTAAGCTTTGGAAAAGCCGGGATTTTGGAGTGGTGGAACACCTTGGCCTTGTCTGGGGGGTGGGAGGGTCGGAAACGTGGTGACTTTAGCGCTGTCCTCTCCAGCCTTGCTGATGACCCCCTTGTAATTTCCACCGTTTCCATCCAGCTTCTCCGGGCAGCCAGAGCTGACCAAGGGGCTCCTTTTCTCCAACTCCGTGCGGAAGAAGGGAGAGGACATAGCGCCAAGAGCCGGGAAGATGGTTGGGAAGCTGGCTGATGCATGAGCAGTGTGATAGGTGAAAGGAGGACAGAGGTGGTTAACTCGGGGATGCCGACGTTATTTTGGTGCGTCCATTGCCGGCAATGGACGTCGCTCCAGGGAAATCCCAGCTCCTGGCCTGAAAGGATTAAGTGAGCTTAATTTTTTTCTCTACCTCTACACACAGGACTTGTGAGTCCTTCCAGGGCTCCCTGAGGAGTGCTGGCCACGGCCACACCCCTGGCACGACACACACACTCACTCACATTCCCAGTGGGATGAGTTTTCAGCCCGGGCTCGTGGGTGCCGTTCCCGCTCTCCGAGGAAGCGCTGCATGGCTTCTCCCGGGCTGAAAACTCCCTCCCAGTGCCAAAACACCCAGCAAGGGCATAGGTGGTGGTTCCATGGTTTCTTCCAGGTGGATTGTGCTCAGGTAAGGCTCCGTGGGCTGATCCGTGTGGAGAGGCCCATGCTGGAGGTGACCTGTGGTGTGATGGCCAACAGAACCCTTGGAATCACCAGAACACGCCGTAGGGCTGAGCTTGGGAAGCTCTTCCCACATCCTCTTGAGGGCTGAGGTTGAGTAGCTGAGCTGAGGGACAGAGAGGACGTTTTGGTGCCACTCTGCCTCACGTGGGACCAAGCTCTGGGAATCTTCCCCAACCCAGAGGAGGCTCTCACCTTCTGGGAAAGGGTTGTGACTCTGAGGATCCACAGGTCCTTTCCTTGTGACTGGCAGAAGGTCTTGGTTTTAGGAAAAATCTTTTGTTAGAGCCAGTCTTGGGTTTGAAAGGTTTTATTTGGATACTTCTGGCCTTGTGAGCGTTTGCGGTGACTTGGAGCTCAAGGCTGAGTCCTCACCCTGACTTAGGCCAAAGTGGACTTTTTTTTTTTGCATTTAATAATCGTGGAATCAGGGAATTGGTGAGGTTGGAAAAGCCCTCAGAGATGATTGAGTCCAGCCATCTCCCAGCACTGCTGAGGCCACCACTGCCCCTGTCCCCAAGTACCACATCCACGAGGATTTAAAATCCCTTCAGCGATGGTGACTCCCCCCTGCCCTGGGCAGCCTGTTCACTGCTGGACAACCCTTTCCATAAGGAACTTTCCCAAATCCCACCTGAACCTCCCCAGGAGGCCATCTCACCCTGAATGGGACATCTTGGATGACCAAAGGCAGCTGAGCTTCCATCTTCCCCATCTTTCCAAGTCTCCTCTGATTTATCCTGCTAAAGCGCCTTGAAGCTGCTCTGGCCTGTCCCTTTCCCAGTGAAGCCATCCTGGAGTGCCTGGCTCTGGCTCCAGCACGCACATCCCGTGCTTTAATCAGGAATTTTATAATTTGTTATAACTTAGAGCAAGGAGTAGCTGGGGAAAACAATAGGACTGGGGATCAGCCAGGCCGTGGTTTGCTGTGGGATCTTCTGGCCTTCAAGCAGGGATTTCATGGTGTTGGTCCAAAGAAAACACAAATCCTGGGGATAAAACGACACCATCAGATCAAATTTGGTCTTAAACCAACATTTTGGGGGAATTTTGTGAAATTTCACACATTCTATTAATATTTTATTGTTTTCTCTGTGCTGTTCTGTGTACATGAGTGTGGAAGGGAACACAACTGTTCCAAAGGAGAAACTCAGTCTGGATACCCAAAAGAAGTCTCCAAAGCAGAGCAGGACTAAGAGGAGAGAGGAAGGGAGGGAAGAGGATCCAGCCTGGTAGGGGATGAATTTGGTTGCGTTCTTCTTCAACAAGTCAACAGAAGTTCATAGAATCATAGGATAAACTCATGGAATCATTAAGGTTGGAAAAGACCTCCAAGGTCATCAAGTCCAACTATTAGTTCAGGAGTGACTGGCAGCTGAGGGACAGGTTTGTGGAGAAGGTTCCATCAAGGCACAATCTTCCTTTCCCACTGCGGAACCCTTTGAGCCGTGACTCCATCCTGCAGCTCTTCCCTTTCCCAAGCCAAGGCTGGGTTGTGCCTGAGGCTGGGCAGCCTAAATCCCATTTTTTCTCCCCTCTTTTGTGTCGAACAGACTCGTGTCGCTTTTCCTCCTGCGTTTAATTTTGCGTGCAGTCCCTTCAAAGCCGCGCTGGGAGCTCGGGAGCCATTTGGAGCCCGTTAGCGGCGGCCGCGCGGATTGAGGAATTCTGCAGCTCCAAGCCAGCAGCTTCCGTTTCCAAAAATAAAACTGGCTTTTCTTGGGAGTTTCCCCAGCCTGCTCTGACCACCATCTGCTTCTCATGGAGCAATTTGAACAAATCTGTCTGTTTGTTCCTGGTTCAAAGCCTTTGCTGCCTCCATCTTCCCACATGGGATGGATGCTGGGCTGGAGTTTCTCTCCACCAGCATGGAGCTCACTCCCTGCTCATCATCACCTTGGATTTTGGGCTTCCTGGACTTTGTAGGGCTGGCCAGTTTGTTGGGGTGGATCTTGGAGTGGGCGCCCCAATGAAGTTAGAGCAAGGCATGGCAGGGTGGCAGTGCCAGGATTGCTGAGTACCCTTACTCCAGGTGCTCCTTATCCTCCTTCTCTTCCCACTGAGCCTTTTCCCAGTGATTTCCATTTCCCATCCTGCTCTTCAATGGGACAGATCTTTTTTAGGAGCTGGGGGCTTCGTGTAGCTTAGCTCTTACCAACACTTGCATTGTCCTTCTGGACATCCATGGTGTACATCCATGGTGTTCATCCATGATCCCATTCCTTGGTGGCTCCTCATTCCCCCCTGGACATCCATGATGTTCATCCATGATCCCATTCCTTGGTGGCTCCTCATTCCCCCCTGGACATCCATGATCCCATTCCTTGGTGGTTCCTCATTCTCCCCTGGACATCCATGATCCCATTCCTTGGTGGCTCCTCATTCCCCGTGGGAACAGCCAAGGCAGACTTGGGGGGATTTTTTGCATGTGCTGCTCTGAAAATGAACATTTTTAGGAGTTTAACATGGGGAATAAAAAAATCCTGGCAAAACCAGTGGTGGAAGGTGATTTTGGGGCTTCAGAACCTGCCCCTGTGGTCACCTCCGTCCCACACGAGGTTGGGAGAGGCAAAGTCTTTCCTGCCATCCATAGCTATGGAATTCTGTAGGAAAATAAAATTAAATCCATAGATGATGGCTGGATGGGGCTTGGAGCAGCCTGGCCTGGTGGGAGGTTCCCTGCACGTGGTAGGGGTTGGAATTGGATGAGCTCCAAGGTCCTTCCAGCTCAAACCATTCCATGATTCCATGATTCCATTAGATGGATTACATCATTTATAAATATATAAATCCTATATAATTATGGGTTTATCCTACATCCCTCCCCACTCCAAACATGGAGCTGCTGTTTTGTTTCTTTACATTTCATCTGAAAAAACTGGATTTGGAGTATTGTAGCCCATAGCAAACACATAAATAAATTTTAAAAGCTTTATTTGAAGGGCATTTTTTGGTAATTTCAATGCCTCTCTTTTTTGTAGATGCTTCAAACTCCATGTGGTGTGTTTGAGCTCCACAGAAAAGAAAAAATATCTTTAAAAACCTAAAAATCTTGGCCCAAATCCCTTTTTTTTAGCCAGCAGCAGCACTTTTGAAGTGGTTTTGCCTTGTGGACAAACCACAACAGGGTTTCTTCTCCTTCCCTTTTTTCTACTAAAGGAAATTCTCATTTTTAGCCCATCCAGTGCTGGGGGTGCACACGTTGCTAATGAGCCCCCTGAGCCACCCGTTAATTAATTCCCAAACAGCTTTGAAAACTCAAGGAATTTAAATAAAAGAGGATATTCTGTAAAATCTGAGAGTCAAGTCAAGGTAAACTCCACATTTCTGAGCATGTGGAAGCTTTAAATTCCCAGCTGGAGCAGCCTTCACCCCCCAGGAAATGTCAAATCCATCTTTTTTCCCACTCTGCCTCATCCAGGGCCTAAATGAAAGGATATTTTAGGGAAGGTGCTCTGGGAAAGCTGGAATGTCAGCCCAGCTCCCCAAAACAATTTATTTGTGTTAAACTGAGCATCTCCTTCATGATTTAATGGGGTGGTTTTTTTTGGGATGCAGCTGCTGCTCCAGCAGGGATGCTCCATCAGGCACAAACCAGCTGGTTCATCACATACTGCTGGAAATAACTGGGAATTCTTGGGAATACTGTATTCCTTCAGGAAGGGAACAGAGCAAGGGCTTGATAGAAGCTGAAATTAAACAAAAATGAGCTTTTTTCCCCAACCTTCCGGTACCTGGACAGTCAGGAATGCTGTAAAACCTCTGTAGGATCACGAGCATCACAGAAGTAAAATGGGATTTGCCCTGGGAATGCCAGAATATTCCAGTTAAAAATAAAATGGAGCATGAGAAGGTTCTAATAAACCTCATTCCTTACTTGGAGGGATGCAGAGTTGGTTCCAGTGACATGGGAAGGGCTGTTCTGCCCAGTCCAGGGGGTTTAACAAGGACATTGTGCTAAACCTGGACTTTAGGGAAGTTCTGGTCCTCATTCCCAGCTCTTCTTCTCTTTCTTCCCATGGTGCCATCTCCACTTGGAGTTGTCAGGACCTTTGGGATCATCCAGTGCCACCCCTGCCATGGCAGGGACACCTCCCACTGTCCAGGCTGCTCCAGCCTGGCCTTGGGCACTGCCAGGGATCCAGGGGCAGCCACAGCTGCTCTGGGAATTCCATCCCAGTCCCTCCCCACCCTCCCAGCCAGGAATTCCCAATTCCCAATCTCCCATCCATGCCTGCCCTCTGGCAGTGGGAGCCATTCCCTGTGCCCTGTCCCTCCATCCCTTGTCCCCAGTCCCTCTCCAGCTTTTTTTTGCAGGCACCAATACTCCCTGGAGACAGATCCCATATGCCCAGAATCCCTACATTTCCAGACAACCTTATCTCTCCATCTCCTTCCTTCCCCACACACATCACACATTAAACCAGAAAAGCTCCAAGACTTGGTCACCAATAATTCCCTCAGAAATCCCACCAGGAACCAGGAATCCTGTGAGGGATTACCCTGAAGATTTATTTCCCCAACTTACACTTCTTCCTGGAGAAGCATCTGAAAACCAGGATAGCCCACAGTGTCTCAAATAAATCGAGACTTTTTCATTTACCTTCCCAAATTATCAGAAATCGAGACATAGGAAGAATTTTAAAAGGAACTCTGGAAAACCTCACCTGAGGTTTTGTCGGTAAAAACCCAAGAAAATATTCATGTATCAAGAAATTCCAAGTGAGACAATAAAATCTTGGGATGTGAGGAAGCTGGAAATATTTACACCTGTAGGTCATCTTAAATTCCAGCCCCAAAGGTGGAATTGGATCTCTCTGTCCCTCTTAGGTCACCCTTTAACAAGCCCAAGGAGTTTTGATGGAATACAGAATTTTGGTCCTCAGCAAACAAAGCCACGTTTAAAGGGAGGGACAGGAAACTTCAGGCTCTGCAGGGAACTCCTAGGTGAATTATTTCATAATTGTGTTAATTAATATAATTATTTCAGGAGATAAAATAGGGCTGCTGCACCAAGAGAAGCTGAAATCACTCTGAAAAAAGGGGAAGTAATTCTGAGACATGGTCCAGAATATGGTTGTGAGCACCAAATCTGTGTCTGCTTCCAGGGCTTGGGAATTCTGATGTTTCCACAAAAGGAAGAGATGGAAACCCAAACACCTTCCCTTGATTTCATAGAAACCTGGAATGGGATGGAAAGGACCTTATAAAATCATCTCATTCCCACCTTCCACTGTCCCAGGGTGCTCCAAGCCCCATCCAACCTGGCCTGGGACACTTCCAGGGATGAGGCAGCCACAGCTTCTCTGGGAATTCCATCCCAGCCCCTCCCAGCCAGCAATTCCTTCCCAATATTCCTTCTATCCCTGCCATCCCTCAGCATAAAACCATTCCAGAGGTCTGTGCCATGTTATAACCACACAGTGCAGAGCATTTTCTCTGCCTTCTGAAGGTAAAAAAGGAGGAAAATTTTTAATTTATAGGGAAAAAAGGTCAAAATATAACTTCAAGCTGATGGGGTTCACCAAATGAGGCAAGACATGGAGTCAGGTGCTGGAATTGGAAGGGGATTCTCATACCCATATCCTGTGGGAATGCAGAAAAGGAAAATCCAGGTCTCCTTCCGACTTCCTCTCTGGTTCCAGCTGCACTTCCTCCACATTCCTGAATCTTTCTGTCCTTTTTCCAAGGTCTGAGCATGTCTTGGATTTTCTGGAGTTGTTTCCTCCTGTGCCATGCAAGCCATGGTGCTTTTCCCAGGATCCTCCAGAAATCCTTTTAAAAATAAATGTTATTTAATGACTTGGAATATTAATAATTCTCATTGTTCTCCCCATCATTACTTCTTATTAATTGTTCACCGGGGGAGGTTAAGATGGGATATTAGGAAAAAAATTCCTGAGGGAAAGGGCTGTCAAGCATTGGAATGGACTGGGAAGTGGTGGTGTCACCATCCTTGGAAATGTGGAAAAAACTTGTGGATGTGGCACTTGAGGACATGGTGGTGGTGCTGGTTGAGGGTTGGACTTGATGATCTTAAATATAGAAAAAAACCATGAAATCGAGGAATTGTTAAGGTTGAAAAAGATCTCCAAGGTCACCAAGTCCAACCCTCACCCAGCACCTCCATGTTCACTGAACTCTGCCCTCAAGGGCCACATCCACACATTTTTTGAACAATTCCAGGGGTGAGGACTCCAATCCTTCCTCATGCAACCTCTTCCAAGGCTTTTTTCCACCATTTCCATGAAGAATTTTTCCCCTGATATCCAATCTAAGCTTCTCCTGGATGATGCTGTAATTTGAGGCCTACAAGATGCTGGAAGTTGAGGCCTACATGAAAACACAGCACTAAATTTAACAAATATGTGTGAAAATCTTAGATGAGGCCTAAAACCCTACAGCTCCAAGAAGGAATAAACTCCCATAAATCCCCCCCCCAAACTCAATGCAAACAAAATTTGCATAATTTTCTGCCTAAAGACAATTTCTTCTTCCACCCACTAGATGGGAGCAAACATTAATTTATGGGATCGTGCCAGCTCTGGATATTGGATGTCTGATGCCAACGTGTGTGGTCTTGTGGCTTGGAGTTCCCTTTTTAGTGCTGTTTAATGAGGGAAATGTAGAACTTGGAGCAAATGGATTCTCGGACATCATAAAAAGTGGGGATTGGCTGAGGGCCAAGGGATCGCTTCAAAAATTCCCTACAAAAAAATAAAAAAATCAAGGAGTGGAAACCTGGAGTGTGTTTGCCTCCAGACCAAATCAAATATTCCTGTTTGCTCACGGGGTGGTTTATTTTTAAGCCTTGACTAAGCATCTGCAAGGAAAATATTTGGGATTTGGATCTCTCCATGTTCATTCCCTGCCTTCACCTTCTGACCAGCAGGCCGAGAATAAAATTGTGTGTCATGGAAAGCTGAGCCGTGGAGGTTAAACAATTCCTAGAGTTTTATTTGGTGTAGGGATCAGCTTTCCAAGAATTGTCCATTAAGAGCAAGGAATTTTCTGTTGCAGCAGGGAGAGATATGGATATTCCTAATCACTGTTTTTAAGGAATTGTTGATAAATAAAAATGTCAACATAGCAATTGCTGAGTATCCAGAAATTGCAAGAAATTCCAGCAGGGCTCCTTGTGGGATTTGTATCCTGTGATGTTTGCACAAAGGTTTCTTCCCAAGCCAAATGCCCACTGTGGGGAGGGAACTGAAGGGCAGATGGAGCTCAAATCCTGGGATATTTTCCTGGAATCTGGCATCCCAGCCAGTCCAGACCCTTTGGTGGAGGGGATTCCTGGTGGATCCTGAAGGTTTGGCTCTGTAGTAAACATTTTTAGGTCCGAGTCCCTCAGTTTTTGGGAGTGCACAACAAATTACAACTCTTTTGGCCTTGGACTTTCCTTTGGATGTGCTGGGAAAATCCCTATGGAATGTTTTGTATTCTCCTGCCAGTTATGAGGCGGCCTAAAATGACTGAATTTAGATGTAGACAATAAAATATGTAAAATTAGGGGATATTTGTGGCCAAGATCTTCAGGGAAGGAAGTGGCGGAAGTGGCGGAAGTGGCAGAAGTGGTGGAAGTGGCGGAAGGAAGGAAGGAAGGAAGGAAGGAAGGAAGGAAGGAAGGAAGGAAGGAAGGAAGGAAGGACGGAAGGAAGGAAG
>JAWWEY010000115.1:956132-975329 GCA_035582745.1 Loriotus luctuosus
AGCCAGCCACACCATTGTTTTCCAGTTGTTCAGTAACTGAGGTATCTCAAAGCTTGCTTTCATTTCAATCTCACTTAGAGTTTCCATATTCTCAAAACCTTTTGCCAGACAATCATATTTATAAGGCTTTCCTGCTTCATCTTCCCCAACAAGTTACTCACTGTAACTTCTGTTCTTCTTTTCTTGGAGCATCTTCTTAGCTCTTCCCAGGGAGCTTCCTACCCAGGAGTGGGAGGAATGCACATTCCAGGGTATTTTCCATCTACAAATGGCATAAATTGGAGAATAGTGGAATCCTGGAATGCATGGGGTTGGAAGGAACCTTAAAGAGTGTCCAGTCTCACCCCCTGCCATGGCAGGGACACCTTCTGTTACCCCAGATTGCTCCAAGCCCTGTCCAACCTGGCCTTGGACATTGCAAGGGGTGGGAGATACTGAGAACATCCAGGGATGGGGGACATTGAGCACATCCAGGGCTGGTGATTCCATAGTTGTTGGGGACAATCGGGAATTTGCAGCTTGCAGGAGTATTTTGGTTTTTTGACTGTTAAATGGAGATTTGTGGATAAAAGCTGAGGAAATGAGTAAAACATGGATGTGGGAGCTCAACTTCCACTGGCTTTTAGAAGCAGAGTCTGGAGCTACCAGAATTAATGATATTACAAAAATCTGAGGGTAATATTAGGAAGGAGTTCCTGGCTGTGAGGGTGAGGAGGGATTGGGATGGAATTCCCAGAGAGGCTGTGGCTGCCCCTGGATCCCTGGAGGTGTCCAAGGCCAGGTTGGACAAGGCTTGGAGCACCTGGTCTGGTGGAAGGTGTGCTCCTGCAGTGAAGGATTTTTTGGGAGCAGCAGCTGAGTGTGATTTCCTGTTCCAGAGCTACGCCCAGCCAGGTCTCCAGTACATCCAGGGCCAGCAGATCTACACAGCTCACCCACAGGGAGTCATCGTGCAGCCCCCCGCGGCCGTCACCACCATCGTGGCAGCTGGGCAGCCCCAGCCCATCCAGCAGGTGAGCATCCAAAGGGATGGGGAGGGTTTTCCCGTGGGATAAAGAGCTGCCAGGGCATCTTTTGTGGCCCCTCACAACTTTAACTTCATCCCTTCCATGCTGTCTGCAGCCAGAGCTGGTGGTCACCAACAACCTCCTGGATCTGCCTCCGCCTTCCCCTCCCAAACCCAAAACCATCGTCCTCCCTCCCAACTGGAAAACAGCCCGGGATCCTGAGGGAAAGATCTACTACTACCACGTGGTCACCAGGTGGGTGTGGGCATCGCTGACCCCTGTCCCCAGGTGCCACATCCACAGGGCTTGGAGGTTCCTCTGGGATGGGCACTGCACCCCTGTCCAGGGACAGCCCTTTCCATGAAGGAGTTTTCCCCAGTATCCAACCTGAACATCCCCTGGCACAACTTGAGGCTGTTCCCCCTTGTCCTGTTGCTTGCTTTTTGGGAGAAGAGCCCAGCTCCCACCTCCATGGGAAGAAACACAATTTCCCCGATGTTTTTCCTACACCTTTCCCATCAGTTTTGGAAAACAGGTTTTGGATCAATCCCTATGAATTTACCTGAAATTAAAATGAATGTTAAGCTTCTAAAAAGAACGTCTTTAAAATTTACAACTCCATGGGAGGTGTGGATGAGGATCCAGCTCTGAAGAGATAAGCAGGAATATTTTCTTCCATATCCATTTCCTGCTGTCAGTTCTTGCTCCTGGCACACATTTCCCTGCATCCATAAATCTTTTTCATCTCCCTCTTGGATTGCTCCCTGCTCCCTGGCACACAGCAGAGCAGGAGACTTTCAAACACCTGGAATTCAAACCAGTGGAGCAGGAATTGGTGAATTGTGTTGTTTGGAAGTTTGGGATGAAATGAGGAGACCCCAGGGAACCTTGGTGGAGGTTGAACCTTCCCTGGGCTCTCTGCTGGGATGTTCCCACCTTTCCATGCTGGGAATTCCATCCCAGTGATGAACATCCTTGATCCCACAGTGTCACCATGGTAGCAAATGGTGCAGATTCCCTTTTTTCTGTTGTTCCTGCTTGGTTTTAACCTTCTCCAACTTAGAAACCTTCAAATCAAGAGCAAGGCCATGAACTCCACGTGTCAGGAGTTCTGACGGCTGATGGAATCTGGATGTCCCAGCTGATGGGATAATCCCTGAGCAGGTCCCAGTTTCTCTCAGGAGGTGTCAGTGGTGTGTTTTCCTTCCTCCAGACAAACCCAGTGGGATCCTCCAACCTGGGACAGCCCTGGGGACGACGCCAGCCTGGAGCACGAGGCCGAGATGGACCTCGGCACCCCCACGTACGACGAGAACCCCATGAAGGTGAGGGGGACAAATCTTTGGGACAGACCATGGGAGGGGAGGTCACTGTGGAGCTGGGAGGTGGCAGGGGGACAGAAGTGACCCCAGATCCTTTGGAGTGGCTCCATTGGCCACACTCAGGGCTCGGCTGTTCTGGTGTCGAATGGACACTGGGCTTCCCTGGAGTTCTGCCCCGGATTCCAACCTCTGTGTGGAGCTGGCCAGAAAAGTGGGAATGAGAGGGAGTAGCTTTGGAAAAGGACAAACTAAGGGTGTAGCTCAGGAGCTTTTCCCATACCTTTCTGATTCCTTAAAAAGCTGGAGAAAATCCATGGAAAGAGAGGAGTCAGTTTTCCTGCTGCTCCATTGCTCCCACATTCCCAGGGTTTTCCTGGAGGTGTTGTCCATCCTGCAGCTCCCAGGAACATCCCACATGGCTGCTGTTGCCTTTCCACGTGCTCAGGACACCAAGGGTTAATCCCATTCTCAGAATGCCTCTGAGTGCTCCAGCCAGGAATCCTGGCGAGTTCACTCCAATGAAATTACGGACAAATATTTATCTCCCTGGAAAAAAGTTAATTGAAAAATGAGCTCAGAGCTGGCACTCCGTGCTTAGCCAAGGGGCTGCTGCTTCCACAGAGGAATCCAGGGAAGCCTTTTCAAGGATTTTTATCCCTGGATCAGTGTCACATTTATCCCATGATACTCCCTGGTATTCCGGGATCTTGGGGTTGCAAGTATTGTTGAAGGATATTGGGATTGAGCAAGAAAATGTTAATTGGAGGCTCCATAGGGAGATTTGAAGCTGGAGTAGCTGGGAAATGCATCCCTGTGGAGGGATGAGCTGAAGTTCAGTGGTGGAGAGCAGCTTGGAGATGTTTGGGAGCATCCCTGGGATGGGAACAAGGTGCTGAGGAGAAGCTTGGGCTCTTCTGAGCAGGGAAATCTGTCTGTGCTGGTGCTTTGCAGCTTGGGAATTGTTTTCCCATGGAATTCTGAGGGTTTTGGTGCTGCCTGCACAGCAGAGGGAGCAGCAGGGGAAGGTGCTTCCATAAATGTGGGCTTTTATCCCAGAAGTTGGGATAAATAGGAGCTGAGGGCCGAGGTGACCATCGAGAGGTTTCACCTCAGGGCGAACATGAACCAGCTGCTCCTTCAGGTTTTGTTGCTCGCTCCAAACCCAAAATCCCTGAATTTCCCTGAATCCCTCATTCCTAAATGAGCCATGGCTCTGGCTGACCTCAAGCTGAGGTGGTTCCTACTCACTCCAGAGCTTTAATTCTTTTCTTCTGGGCCAGGATGGCCGGAAGGTCGAGTTTTTCCTGGCACTGAACTCCCATGGTCGCAGCTCCTGCCTCCAACGCTTCCACCCTGAAATTACAACCACATTCCTTGGATTTTTTACCCTCCTCCCCACCCCACACCTTTCCCAGATGGATTAAACCCACCCAGGAGGGATTAAACCCACTGGCACTGTGTCTGACAGCTGCTGCTGCTGTTCCCGGTGTTCCCGGCCGTGGGGGAGGATTTTGATGGAAAGGCACAAGAGGAGTGGGAAGCCAGGATCACTGTTCCCTTTAAAGCACACTTGAAATCCTGTTTTCCCTTGGAAAACTGCTTTCCTGAGGGAGTGGCCCAGCAGGAAGGCTGGCAAGGACACCAGCCTGGATGCTGAAGGTTTTGCATCCTTTTAGATGGAAAAAGTTTGGATTTGGGATGAGTTTGTCTCTGCCCATTGGTTCTCCATGGGAAGGTTGGTGTCAGTGGAGCAGATCCCAGCTGCTGGAAAAGAGAATCCCAGGTTTTCCCAAATGTTTGGCTTCTTGATCCCCTCCCAGGCTGGTTTTCCCCCCATCTTTGTGGCTTCTCCTTTCCCATCTCCTCCAGAGGCTGGAAAATAGGGACAGCACCATTCTGGCGATTTTCCTGTGTTAGTTTTCCTGGCAGCATTTGGATTATGGGATTTCACTTTGGAGGGGTGAGGGAGGAAGGCCTTGATGTGGAGGTTTTGATATTAAAATGAATTTAAAATGGAGTTTTAGCCTAAAATTAGGAAGAATTCCCCAAGGAGAAATTGGCATCTTGGCACAAGGAGGAGCTTGGAAATGAAGTTTTAATTTCTCCTCCTCATCCTTCCCTGCCAACTTTTGCCCTGATCCCACGTGGAGAGGGGTTGGATGGAGAAGGGTTTGGGGATGGAGAAGGGATTGGTGGAGAAAGTTTTGGATGGAGGAGAAGGGATTGGTGGAGAAGGATTTGGGGATGAAGAAGGGATTGCTGGTGGAGAAGGGAATCATCATGTAGAAGGGTTTGGGGGTGGAGAGGGGTTTGGGGTGGAAAAAGGTTTGGTGATGGAGAAGGATTTTGAGGTGAGGAAGGGATTGGTTATGGAGAAGAGTTTAGTGATTGAGAAGGATTTTGAGGGTGGGGAAGGATTTAATGATGGAAAAGGGATTGGTAATGGAGAAGGAATTTGGGGGTGGAGAAGGATTTGGTGGGGAAAGGTTTGGAGATAGAGAAGGATCTGGGAGTGGGGAAGGATTTGGGGTGGTAGAAGGGTTTGGGAATGACAAGGGCTTTGGGAATGACAAAGGGTTTGGGAAGGGTTTGAGAATGACCAGGGGTTTGGGAATGACAAAGGGTTTGGGAAGGGTTTGGGAATAATGAGGGGTTTATGAAGTGTTTGAGAACGACGAAGAGTTTGGAAGGGGTTTGGGAATAGGGAAGGGTTTGGGAATGATGAGGGGTTTGAGAATGGGGAAGGGTTTCAGAAGGGTTTGGGAATGATGAGTTTGGGAAGGGTTTGGGAACAGCGGGACTTGGGAATGATGAGGGGTTTGAGAATGACAAGGGGTTTGGGAAGGGTTTGGGAGTGACAAGGGGTTTGGGAATGATGAGGAGGGTTTGGGAATGAGGAGGGGTTTGGGAATGAGGAGGGGTTTGGGAATGATGAGGAGGGGTTTGGGAATGAGAAAGGGTTTGGGAATGGTGAGGGTTTGGGAATGAGGAGGGGTTTGGGAATGAGGAGGGGTTTGGGAATGAGGAGGGGTTTGGGAATGAGGAGGGGTTTGGGAGTGACTTTGCCGATGGAGCACTGCAGGGCTTGGTGCCGGAGCCATCCCGAGCCATCTGCTCCCCATTCCCGGCCTTTTGAAGTGGCAGCCGAGCCTGGGGCTGGAGCAGGAGCTTTGATGTCCCTGCTCTGGCCAAGCCTCGGCCATAAAACCTCCCTGGCACGGCTGATTTACACCCTGTCCCTTTGCTCCCGGGATTTTGCAGCTCTGCCCTACAGCCAGGCACATTTTTAGGGATTGAAAGGGATTTTTTTCCTGCTTTTTTCAGTGTCAAATACTTTTAAAAAGTGGGATTTTTAAAATTAAAACAAATATTGGGACATCATCAAAGAGCAGAAGAAGGGAAACCTCCCCCAGCTTTCCAAACCTTTTACAAATCCTTTTGTTCTTCCTGTCCTTACAATCCAAGCTGGGATGACATGGATCCTAGACCTCTCCCAGAAAATGGTGCTGGTGCAGGGATGCTGCTTTTCCCTTCTTGGGCTCCAAGGAAATGGCAGAGTTTGGGATGGGAGTGTGTGGGAGGTGGGTGTGGATCCAGAGTGAAGGGATGGGCTCCAGGATGCAGCTGGAGTGGATCCTACTCCATTAATAAATCAGGGATCAGTACTCAGGGAAGCAGCCAGAAATTCCTAGAAAATTCCCTTTATCTTGCCTGTAGCTAAAGATAATCCATGTGAATGCTTGTGGGGGGCCCCAGCCCTCCCAGAGAATTCCTGAAGGAAAATCCACCACCACAGAACTTAATCCCACTATGGACCAGCCTGACTTCCCCAGGACCCACTCCTGCTCTTTTTCCAGCTTTTTTTTCCAAAGAAAACAAGAACAAGGAGTGGTCCCCGTGCCTCCCAGCCCAGGAGTGTGCTGGGAATTGTGCCAGGATTGGGCTGGGAAATGTGTCAGGTCCAAGCTGGGGAGTGCCAGGAGCAAGGCTGGGAAAGGCTGGGACTGAGCTGGGGACTGTGCTGGGATCAGACTGGGAATTGTGCCTGGATTGGGGCAAGGAATGTGCTGGCATTGGGATGGGGAGCTCACTGGGATTGGGCTGGGAATACCTGCTTTGGGGTGTGAGGTGTGCTGGGACTGGGCTGGGAAGCTCACCAGGAATCAGCTGGGAAGTGTGCCTGGATCAGACTGGGATTGGGCTGGAAAGTTCACTGGGATGAACTGGGAAGTTCACCTGGAATTTCAGCAGGATTGAAGTGGGGAATGCACCAGGGCTGGGTGGGGAAGTTTTGCTGGGATAAGGCTGTGAAGAGCACCAGGAGAGGGCTGGGAAATCCCTGGTTTGGGGTGGGAGCATGCTGGCATTTGTCTGGGAATTGTGTCTGGATCCGACTGGGAAATGTGCTGGGAAGGGTGTTGGGAATGGGCTGAGGAGAGTGCTGGAATGGGCCTGGAAGCTCCTCAGAATTGGGCTGAGAAGCTCATTGGGATCAGGCTAGGAAGGTCTGGATTGGACTGGGGAGAGTGCTGGAGTTGGGCTGGGAATGGGCTGGGAATGTCCCTGGGCATGGGCTGGAAGCTGTGCTGCCCACCTGGCTGTGGGACAGGGGTGCTGTCCCCAAGGCAGAATCAGGGAATCATTTCCATCCCTGTGTTCCCATGTCCAGTCTTCCAAGAAGCCCAAGACGGCAGAAGCTGACACATCCAGTGAGCTGGCCAAGAAGAGCAAGGAGGTGTTCAGGAAAGAGGTGAGGGATGGGATGGGATGGGATGGGATGGGATGGGATGGGATGGGATGGGATGGGATGGGGTGGGATGGGGTGGGATGGGATAATGATGGGATAATGATGGGATGGGATGGGATGGGATGGGATGGGATGGGGTGGTGGCAGCAGGGAGTGGATCCAGCGCTCTGTGTGTCCCACAGATGTCCCAGTTCATCGTGCAGTGCCTGAATCCCTACCGGAAACCCGACTGCAAGGTGGGCCGGATCACCACCACCGAGGACTTCAAACACCTGGCACGCAAGGTGGGAATGTGGGAATGTGGGGGGACAAGGAGGGTACAGGGACATGGGATACAAGGACTTGGGAACACAAGGAGTATGGGAACATGGGGACATTGATACAGAGACACAGGGATGTGGTCACGCACAGGGCACGGGGACAAAGGATGTGGAGACATGGAGGGCACAGGGACATGGGGGTGTGGGACATGGGAGCATGGATGCAGGAACATGGGGGCACAGGGATTTGGGGACATAGGGACAGTGGGTATGGGAACATAGACACAGGAACATGGGGACACAGAGACACAGGAATGTGGGGACATAGGGACAGTGGGTGTGGGGACATAGAATGTGGGACAGGGGAGCATGAGGATGCTGAAACATGAGGACACAGGGACATGGAGGACAGGGACATGAAGATGTAGGTGCATGGGGACACAGGATAGAGGGATATGGGGACATGGGGTTTAAGGACATGAGGACATGGGAGGTACAGGGACAATGGGGTATGGGGACATGGGGACCAAGGGATGGCCCCAGGGAATGGGATTGTGTCATTCCAACTGCCTCCAGCTCCTTGGAGGATGGGGGAAGGGAAGGAGAAATGGCGGGGGGATAATGGGACAACAGTAGGAAATATTTAGGGAATATTTGGGGAATAACAGGAAAGATTTGGGCAATAATATGACAGCAGGTCAGGGAATATTTGGGGAATAACAGTGGATAATTGGGGAATAATAGAGAATAATTGGGGAATACTGGATAAATAATATGGAGGAATAATAGGAAATATTTAGGGAATATTTGGGAATAATAGGAAATATTTGGGGAAATATGGCAAATATTGGCACAACAATACCAAATATTGAGGGAATATTTGGGAAATAATAGCAAATTGAATGTTAGGAATTATTTGGGGAATATTTGGGAAGTAATAGAAAAATAATTTAGGGAGTGATAGGAAATAGTTGGGGAAAACCAGGAAATATTTGGGGAGTAATAGGAAAATAGCTTGGGATTGTTTGGAAAGAACAGCAAATATTGGGAGAACAATAGTAAATATTTAGGGAATATTTGGGGAATATTTAGGGAATATTTGGGGAATAAGAGGAAAGATTTGGGTGATAATATGGCAGCAGCTCAGGGAATATTTGGGGAATAATAGGAAGATAGCTTGGGGAATGTTTGGAAAATACAGCAGATATTTGGGGAACACTACCAAATATTTCAGGAATATTTGGGGAATATTTGAGGAATATTTGGGGAATAATATAACAAGAGCTTGGGCAGTATCTGGAAATAAAAGGGGGAATATTTGGGGAATAACAGAAAAATAGCTTGGGAATGTTTGGAAAATAACAGCAGATATTGAGGGAACAACCCCAAATATTTAGAGAATATTTAGAGAATATTTGGGAGATACTTGGGGAATATTTTGGAACATTTGGGGAATAATATAATAGTTGGGCAATATCTGAAAATAACAGTGAATATTTGGGGAATAATAGAAAAATAGCTTGGGAATGTTTGGAAAATAACAGCAGATATTGAGGGAACAATCCCAAATATTTCAGGAATATTTGAGGAATATTTGGGAATATTTGAGGAATAATACAACAATGGCTTGAGCAGTATCTGGAAGTAACAGAATATTTGGGGAATAATAGGAAAATAGCTTGGGAATGTTTGGAAAATAACAGCAGATATTGAGGGAACAATGCCAAATATTTAGGGAATATTTGGGAAATACTTCAGAGATACTTGGGGAATATTTTGGGAATATTTTGGGAATATTTGAGGAATGTTTGGGGAGCATTTGGGGAACTTTTGGGGAATAATATAACAATAGCTTGGGCAGTATCTGGAAATAAGAGGGGAAATATTTCTGGAATAATATGAAAATAGCTTGGGAATATTTGGAAAATAACAGCAGATATTGAGGGAACAATGTCAAATATTTGGGGAATATTTGGGGAATAATATGACAGTGGCTCAGGGAATATTTGGGAATAAGAAGTATTTGGAAGTGGCCTGGGGAGAGGCCAGGCCTGGGCTTGGTGGGAATTCCAGGCCTGACTCCAGCGTTCCCCCAGCTGACCCACGGAGTGATGAACAAGGAGCTCAAGTACTGCAAGAACCCCGAGGACCTGGAGTGCAACGAGAACGTCAAACACAAAACCAAGGAGTACATCAAGAAGTACATGCAGAAATTCGGGATCCTCTACAAGCCCAAAGAGGACACGGAGCTGGAATAGCCCCTGGAATAACCCCCGGCCCTCGGGAGCCCCGGTTCCCGCTGGGATTCGCCCTCCCGAGCCACCAACCTGTGAATTTATTATTATTATTATTATTATATTATTATTATGACGATGGATTTTTGGTTTTTTAAGGAAAACAAACTTGGTTCCCGTCGCTGAGGACGAGCTGGGCTTTCCCAAGCCTGCTTTTGCTGATCCAGGCTTTGCCAAGCCCGGCTCTGGCGGCGCTGCTCCCAAGCTCTGTATTATATTTTAACGTATATGTGAATATATTGATAATAATTTGCTTTTTTCCCGTTGCTTTCAGCCCCAAACGTGCCGAGCCCACGGGAACGTTTGGCAGGAGACTTTGGGGGGTTATTCCCAGATTTTTTTTTTGGTTGTTTCCTTGGTTTTTCCTTTTGGTTCTGCGAGGTTTCCTCCGTTTCCCTGTAAATACTGCGGATTTCTTGCCATGTTGATAAGATTGATTTTACTGCTTCGAGCATTTTACTTTATCCAATTTTTACGGAACTTTTTATGTAAAAAGAAAAAAGAGCAAAAAAAAAGAGAAAAAAATAAAAAATCAAAAGAAAAAAAAAAAAAACAACCCCCAAAATCGACGCTGGGCAGGGCCACAAGTGGGACCTGGCTTGGGACGTCCCCTCTCCCTTGGGGACCTCCTGTCACCCTCAGCATTCCCAGGAATCTGGACTCCCTGGGAAGGGAAGTTTGGGGTGACCTGGGAGCATTTTGGGGTTAGAAATGGCTTTTCTGTCCCCAGTGCCACCTGCCTTGGGGTTTTTAGGGTGTCCCCTCCTCCTCTTAGGGCTGGTCTGGGATGGGTGTGGGACACACGGACACCTGAGGGGTCCCATCCTTGGGACATGGCCCTGGGGACATATGGGACACCTGGGGACACCCAGCCCAGACACCTGAGCAGTCACATCCCGGGGATGCAGGGACACATCCTGGGGACAAAGGGACACCTGGGGACACTTGGGGTACATCCTAGGGACACACAAACACCCAAAGGGACTCATGGACAGCTGGGGACACTTGGGAGATCCCAGGGGGAACATTCCACGGACGGACACCTGAAGGGACACATCCCATGGACACTGTGGACACCCAAGGTGACACATTCTGGGGACAAATGGACACCAGAAGGGACACCTGGGAATACTTCCACACTTGAAGGGACACATACCAGGGACACATGGACACTTGGGGACACTGGGGAAAAGCAGGCACCTTGTGACGCTTGGGACACATCCCAGGAACACACACGGACACACAGACACCGGAGGACACAAACCCTGGTGGCACCCAGTGACACATTTAATGCCCCCATCCAGGCACCAGCCACCAAAGGTCCCCGTCCCACCCCCCAGAATCCCTACGAAAGTACAAAACCCACGTAAAAAAATTCCCCAGGAATCCATCGGGAAGCGGGAGCACCGCCGAGAGCAGCCGCCGCGCGGCCCGGGTGTCGCCGGGGGTGTCACACGGCAGAGGTGATGTCCCCCGGTGTCGCCGCGGGGCCGGGGCCGCGCCGGTCGCTGCCGGGCGCTCCCAGCTCCAGGAGCCGCTCCAGTTCTCCCGGCTCCTCCTGGCGCCGCGGGGACCCCGGGAGCGGGGAGGGACCCTCGGGGGGCGCTGCGGGGAGGGACGGGGTCAGCGCCCCGGAATCCACCCCGGGACCGACGGACCGAGGGGCGGGGGCGGCTCCCGACCCGCCTTGGGAAGTGTAGGGGATTCCCGACCCCATCCAGGTGCTCCCTAATCCCACTGGGGGCTTCCTGACTCCATCCAAGCGCTCCCTAATCCCATTTAAGGACTTCCCGACTGCTTTGGGTGCTCCCCAGCCCATTTGGGGGCTCCCCGACACCATACAGGTCATCCCATCCCATCCCATCCCATCACATCCCATCCCATCCCATCCCATCCCATCCCATCCCCTCCAAAATTCTCAGGTGCCCCCAAACCCTGACCCTCCCCAGCGTTCTGTGTCCCCCCAAACCCTCACCTTCCCCAGGGCTGGGTGTCCCCAAACCCGCGGGTCACCCGTCAAGGCCCCCCCAGATCTGGGTGTCCCCAAACTCCCCCAGGTCTGGGTGTCCCCAAAACCCTGAACGTGCCCAAACACCTCTGGGGCCTGGTGTCCCCAAACCCTTGGATGTCCCCCCAAACCACCCCAGTGTTGGGTGTCCCTAAATGTCCCCAGGGTCGGACGTCCCCCCAAACCCCCCAGGGCTGGGTGTCCCCATACCCTCCTAGATCTGGGTGTCCCCAAACCCGCGGGTGTCCCCCCAGATCCCCCCAGGCCTGGGTGACCCCGCACCCTCAGATCTCCCCCAAACCCCCCCAGATCTGGGTGTCCCCCCCACACCCGGGGCGCTCACGGGGCTGAGGCGGCTCCAGGCCGGCGCTGGCCGGGCAGACGCCGCTGTCCCCCCGCAGCTTCTCCGGGTCCGCCGCCACCGCCGCGTCCCCCGTGTCCCGCGCCTTGTCCAGCTGCCGCTTCTTCCTGCAGGTGTCCCAGCTGCGGGGACACCGGGGCTCACCGGGGCTCACCGGGGGTCCCCAAACCCCCCGGCCCCCCGGAACCCCTCACTCACCACTTGAAGGCCACGTAGGCCACGAGCCCCACGACGAGGCCGGCCAGGAGGGCGCAGTACAGGGGGATGATGTCCCCGGGGGGCTCGGGGGGGGCTCCCGACACCGGCGGGGTCACTCGGGGGGTCCCCGGCACCGGCGGGGTCCCCTCAGCGAGCGGCGCCGTGGCCTCGTCTGTGGGAGCCCCGGAAAGGGGAAGGGAATGAGGACATGGCGGCCCTGCCTCAGTTTCCCTGTGGAGAGGGGCGCGGGAGGCGAGCGGGGAGAGAGCCCCGGGTTTGGGGCACGGTGAGGGAGAGTGAGGGGGAAACTGAGGCACAGTGAGGGGGAGTGAGGGGAAACTGAGGCACGGTGAGGGGGAGTGAGGGGGAAACTGAGGCACAGGGAGGGGGAGTGAGGGGAAAAAGGGAAACTGAGGCACTGTGAGTGGGAATGAGGGGGAAACTGAGGCACAAAAAAAGGGATGAGATTAAGAAGGGAAACTGAGGCACAGAAAGAAGGAATGGTGTAAAAAAGGGGGAAACTGAGGTACAAAAAGGGAAATGAGGGACAAAAGGGGAAACTGAAGCACGAGGGGAAACAAGCACAAGAGGGAATGAGGCAAAAAAGGGAAACTGAGGCACAAACGAGGGAATGGGATAAAACGGGGAAAACTGAGGCAGAAGGGAATGAGGTAAATAAAGGGAAACTGAGGCACAAAACAAGGCAACTAAAGTAGGACATGGGAAAATGGAGGAACAAAAGGGGAAACTGAGGCAGGACAAGAGGAAACTGAGGCACAAAGGGAGGAAATTGTGAACAGTGTGGGGAAACTGAGGCACAATGTGAGGAAAACAAAGCAGGACAGGAAACTGAGACACAAAAGGGGACAGCGAGAGAAATAAGGGGAAACTGAGGCACAAAAAGGGGAAATTAGCAAGCAACACGGGTAAACTGAGGCATGAAAGGGAAACTGATGTACGAAATGGTGAAATTAGCAAGCAACATAGGGAAACTGAGGCACGAAAAGGTGAAATTGAAGAGCAACAAGGGGAAACTGGAGCACAGAGGGAAACTGAGGCACAGAAGGGGAAATAGTGAGTGACAGAGGGAAACTAAGGCACAAAGGGGAAACTGAGGCACAAAAAGGGGAAAATGAAGAGCAACAGGGGGAAATTGAGTCACAAAAGGGGAAATTAGGGAGCAGTGGGGGAAACTGAGGCACGAAAGTGAAACCAGGGCACAAAAAGGGAAACTGAGGCACAAAAGGGGAAATTAAGGACTCACAAGGGGAAAACTGAGGCACAAAAAGGAAATGGAGGCATGAAAAGGTGAAATTCAGGAGCAACATGGGGAAACTGAGGCACAGAAGGGAAACTGAGGCACAGAAGGGGAAATTAGGAAGTAACATGGGGAAACTGAGGGACAAAGGGGGAACTGAGGCACGAAAAGGTGAAATTGAAGAGCAACAAGGGGAAATTGAGGCACAAAAGGGAAACCGAGGCGCGAAAAGTGAAACTGAGGCACGAAAAGGTGAAACGTGGAGCAACAAGGGGAAATTAGGGAGCAACATGGGGAAACTGAGGCACAAAAGGGGAAATTAAGGAACAACATGGGGAAACTGAGGCACAAAAAGGAAAATGAGGCGCACAAGGGAAACTGAGGCACACCAGGGAAACTGGGGCACAAAAGGGAAACTGAGGCACACAAGGGGACCCTTGGCCAGCCCCCCCCCCCCCGGTCCCGGTGCCACTCACGGCTGCAGGGCGGGCAGGGCGGGCACGGCTCCTCCGGCTCCTCCTCCGCGGGGCTCCGCGCTGCGGGATTGGAGCATTTTGGGGTTTTTGGGGTCGTTCTTGGGGGGTTTTCTGGGTTCGGGGTGCTTTGGGGTACTCACTGCGGGCGCGGCTGTCGCAGGGCTCGGGGACACCGCGGGGACACGGGGGGCACCCCCCGCCCCGCCCCGGCACCTGCGGGCACAGCGGTCCTGCCTCAGTTTCCCCTCAATCCGCCAATTCCCACTGGGACCCCCCCAACGATGGGAAAAGCGTTTGGAGGGGGGGATTGAGGAGCAATAAAAACAAATAATGAGAAAGGGAGAGAAATAAAAGCGCGGAATCAAACGGAAAGAGTAAAAAAAGGAAATAAATAGTAAATAAAAATGAGATAAAAGGCATTGGAATGGAAAGGAATGAAGAGAAATCAACGAAATAAAAGGAGGAGAAAGGAAGGGAAAAGCTGAACTAAATTAAAGTGGAAGGAAGAGAACGTGAAATGAAGGAAAATAAAGGAAAAAAAAGGAAAAAATGAAAAAATGGGAAAAAAAAGGAAAATAAAGGAAAAAGAAAGGAAAATAAAGAAAAATAAAGGAAAATAAAGGAAAATAGTAAAGTAGGAAAATAAGGAAAGGAAATAGGATAAGATGAAATAAACCAGGGAAAATTAAATAGAACTAAAAAGGAAAATAAAAGAGGAAAATAAAGTGAGATTCAGAACAGGAGAATGAAATAAAAGAGGAAAGTAAAAAAAAATAAAGAAAAAAGATTATAAAAATAAAATTATAAAAAGGCAAATTAAAAAAAAATTCAGGAAAATAGAAGAAAATAAAGAGAAAAAAATGGAGGAAAATGGAATAAAATGAAAGAAAAGGAACCGAACCGAAATGACCCAAACTTAACCGAACCAAACCCAAAAAACTTCAACAAAAGCCACGGAGCGAAGTGACCCGGAGCGCCCCGGGGCAGCGGGAGACGCGGCCCGTCCCGTCCCGGTCCCGTTCCCCTCCCGCCCCCGTCCCGCCCGCACCGGGCTCAGCAGCAGCAGCAGCAGCAGCGGCACCGGGAGCGGCCGCATCACCGGCACCGGCCCGGGACCCGCTCCGGGCCGGGCCGAACCGGGGCCGAGCGGCGCCGAACTGCTCCGAGCCGCTCCGAACCGCTTCGGCCCCGTCCGGCACCGCTCGGCCTCGCTTCGGCCCCGCTCCGTCCCTGTTCTGTCTCGTTCGGTCCCGTTCGGCTCCGCTGGGTCCCGGTTCGGTTCCGTTCAGCTACGCTGGCTCCCGGCTCGGCCCCGTTCGGTCCCGGTTCGGCCCCGCTTCGGCCCCGCTGGGCTCCGGCTCGGCCCCGTTCGGTTCCCTTCGGTCCCGGTTCGGCTCCGTTCGGCCTCGTTCGGCTCCTCTCGGCCGCCCCGTCGCGCCTGGGCCGGGCCGGGCTGGGCGTGGCTCCCCCGGGCAGGGCCGGGCGGGGCGCGCTCCCATTGGCTGCGCGCGGATTGGGGGCGTGGCCAAGCTTGGAGCCCCACCCCTCGCAGACTCGAGGGTCCTGGGTTCGAGTCCCGCCCATTGGAATGGGTCCAACTTGGACCGGACCGATCCGAACTGGCATGGAGGGCACCGAAGGGACGGCGTCACCCACTCCTCCCGCCACCTCCCCACGGCTCTTCCCCGCGGGAATAAGCGCCTGGAAGCGGGAGAAGCAGCTTTATTGAGCCCCGGTGTGGGTGCAGCATCCTGGAGTGGGTGGAGGGACGTGGAGTGGGTGCAGGGACGTGGAGTGGGTGCAGGGTGGGAATGGGTGCGGAGTGGGAGTGGGTGCGGTGGGAATGGGTGCAGGGTGGGAGTGGGTGCAGGGTGGGAGTGGGTGCAGGTGTGGGACTGGGTGCAGCATCCCATGTGGGTGCAGGACCCTGTTGTGGCTCTGTGACCCCAGCGTGGGTGCACAGAGTGACTCGGAGCGGGTGCAGGGTCTCGCTGTGGGTGCAGAGCCTTGGTCCAGGGTGGGTGCAGGGTGCCCGCGTGGGTGCAGGGTCTGGGTGCGGCTGCATCCCCCCACAATCTCCTCTCTCTCCTCTCTACCAGCCGCGCACGGGGCGCCAGAGCTCCACCACCTTGCCGGCGGCGTGCACGAAGTACACGGGGTGCATGGCGGCCGTGGCACAGGCCTGTGACAGAGGGGACACCGACCAGTGACACGGCGCTGGCACGGGGGGGACACGCGGGGCTGACACTCACGTGGAACGGGATGAGCGCCAAGGTGCTCCCCAGCGGGAACCGCTCGAAGTCCAGCTGCCCATCCACGGCCTCCACCTGCCCGTGCTCCTGGGTCAGCCCCACCAGCCTGCGGGGACACGAGGCGCGGGTGTCACCTCCCGGCCCCGCCTGTCCCCCCCGCTCCCCCGCACCCCCGCGGGTGTCACCTGAGCTGGGGGTGACCCTCGATGGCGGCGCAGCCCGCGGCTCCCTGCTCGCGGCCGTGCAGGCTGAGCGCGGCCCAGCCGCAGTCCAGCAGCAGCTGCCCGCGGTGCGGGTAGTGCCCGATGACCCTGCTGAGCACACGGATCGCCACCTCCTCGGGCCGGCACGAGCCCAGCTG
Organism: Loriotus luctuosus; assembly: GCA_035582745.1. Classification (NCBI taxonomy): domain Eukaryota; kingdom Metazoa; phylum Chordata; class Aves; order Passeriformes; family Thraupidae; genus Loriotus; species Loriotus luctuosus. The sequence goes on from JAWWEY010000115.1 coordinate 972,677, forward strand.
CGTCTGCTGCAGGTCTGCGGGGACCAGCGGCTCAGCCTGGCCCTGTCCCACCCTCCCGGGGTCCCTCCCGGCCGGGGGGGTCCCGTCCCGCTCACCGTAGAAGAGGTAATTGCCCGGGTGCACCTCGGTGAGCTGCGACATCTCCGGCACCGGGTGGCTGCACGACGGGGTGGAGCCGATGGTGGCCTGGGGACACGGGATCCCCGCCTGCCGCAGCCTGGGGGGACACACGGGGGGGTGATCGGGGTGCGGGGTGTCACCCCCGGGTCACCAGAGGCGGGTCTGTCACCCCCGGGCACCACCGGGAACAAGAGCAGAGGTGGGTCCTGCGCCTCTGGGTGCCCCCCGAACACTCAAGGGACCCATCCAGATGTGGCAGAGCCTCCCCCCAGCGTGCCAGGGAGAGCTCAAGATGTGATCAGGACACATCCAGATGTGCCCAGGTGCCAGCCAGATGTGCCCGAGAGCCCCCTCAAAGACTCAGGGCTGGTGGGTGTCCCTCCAGATCCCCCCAGATGTGGCAGAGCCCCCTCCAGATGTGCCCAGCCATCCCCAGATGAGCCAGAGATCCACCCGTATGAGCTGGACACCCCCCCAGATGTTTTAAAGCACTCCCAGATGTGTCCGAGAGCCCCCAGATGTGCTGGAGACCCCTCCAGATGATTCTGGGAGCCCCCAGATGTGCCTGGGATCCCCTCAGCTGTGCCAGGCCGTTCCCAGATGTGCCAGAAATGCCCCCCAGATGTGCCAGGACACCCCCAGCGGTGCCTGGGACCCCTCCCAGATATTTCTGGAGCCCCAGATGTGCTTGGAACCAGCCCCAGATGTGCCCGGAGCCCCCCGGATTTTGGGGAGGGGGTGGGATCTGGGCTTTCCCCAGCACCACCCGGTGCCACCACGGGCCGGTGGCCCCCAGGACGTGTCCCCAGGTGGGCACATCCCCGTCCCTGGCGTGCTGGGCGGTGGAGGTTCCTCCCCCTTTTCCCAGCAGGGCCCATCCGGCCGCAATTCCCCGCAGGATGAGGAGCCCCGCCGGGATGAAAGGGGGACAGGCGGCAGGGAGGGGACAATGCCCCAGGTCACAGCCACATCAAAGGCCAGCGGCGCCGCCACCACCCCCCGGTGCCCCCCGGAGGGGCTTTGAGGGCCCCTTTATGGGGGCGATTCGCATTTACAGCCAGCAGCCGCGCCTTGGGAAGGGGACAGCGGCCGCCTTGACCCTTCCTGTCCCCAAATCCCCAAATCCCCAAATCGCCGCTCATCCCGGCCACTCACGCGGTGACGAATTCCAGCACGGCGGCCGTGGTGTCCCTGGCGATGGCCTGGATGGCCGGGATGTCGCGACAGCCGTAGGTGTTCCCGCAGTGGGCGTAGACCCCCACGAGTGTCACCAGCTCCGGGGAGCCCTGCGCGATGGCCCGGGCCAGCGCCAGCGCCTCGGGATCCGTGGGACGAATCCCGGCTGGGGAGGGGACACGGCGTGGCAGGGGGTTTGGGGACATGGGGACAGCGGGACATGGCCCCCATGGAGCATCCTGGCGGTGGGAATGTGGGAATGGGGCTGGGGAGGGGAGGAGGGGTTTGAAAGTGCCGTGGTGGGGCTTTGGGGTCACTTCTGCTGCATCTTCCAGCTGTGGTTGGGAAAAATGGCTTTGGAGGGGCTGAGATGCTCCATCGTGGTTGGGGTGGAGGATTAAGGGGCTTGGAGGGACATGGGGATTCCTTCCCATGGAGCATCCTTAAAAAACTATTTTGGGGGGGTTTAAATGTTCCATCATGGTTGGGAAGGAGGATCTGGGGGGCTTGGAGGGACATGGGGATTCCTCCCTATGGAGCACCCTTAAATAACGATTTTGAGGGGGTTTAGATGCTCCATCGTGGTTTTGATAGAGGATTTAGGGGCTTGGAGGGACATGAAGATTCCTTCCCATGGAACACCCTTAAATAACGATTTTGGGAGGGTTTAGATGTTCTGTTGTGATTGGGATGGTGGATTTGGGGGTTTGGAAGGACATGGGGATCCCTCTCTATGGAGCATCCTTAAATAACGATTTTGGGGGGGCTGAGATTCTCCATTGTGGTTGCCATGGAGGATCTGGTGGCTTGGAGGGACACAGGACATTGTCCCCTGAGGAACACCCTTGATTAATGACTTTTAGGGGCCTTCAACACCCCATCCTGGTTGAGATGCCTGATTTGGGGGCACTCAGACCATCCCACCCCACAGGACAGCACACAATGTCCCCTCCCCGCACCCCGGGATGGGATTTGGGGCTCACCTACCGCGGGCATTGCCGCAATCCAGCTTGAGCCAGACCAGCCAGCGCTTCCCGCCGGGCAGGGGGTTCTGGAGCAGCATCTCCAGCCCCTGGGCGCTGTCCAGGAGCACCTGGAACTGCTGCAGGCGCTGCGCCAGCGCCGAGCACTCGGCCAGGCGCCAGCGCGGCACGGGGAAGGCGTACAGGATGTCATCGAAGCCCCCGGCCGCGAAAAAATGAGCCTCGGCCAGCGTGGACACCACGATGCCGCGGCGGGTCCCGCCCGTCGCCAGCTCCGCGCCCTCCCTGCGAACGCGAGAGTGAGGAGGAGGAGGGAGGATGGAGGGATACTGGGAAGGAGGATGGGGGGATACTGGGAGTTAGGGTGGGGATGA
>JAWWEY010000115.1:978570-1009655 GCA_035582745.1 Loriotus luctuosus
CCCCCTGCCCATAACAGGTGGGCACAGAGCTGCTGAGTCCTGCCCCCCTGGTGACACGAGTGTCCCCATGTCTGTGCTGGGACCCCCGGAGTGGGGGGACACACACAGGAGGGGTTGTGTCCCCATCTTGGGGCAGCCACGGGCCTCACACCTCGATTTCCCACAGATATATTATTATTATTAATTATTATTATTAACAATTCTTTTTCTGTAAAACCTCCAAAAATGGATAGAAATAAAAAATAAGGGGTTGGGGTGGGGGGGACACCCACAGGCTGCCGGCTCCTGGCCAGCGGGCACGGCGGGGGGGCTGTGCCACCCCCCTTCCCAGCGAGGGGTCCCCACCTCCTGCTGTCCCCCACACCCCCTGTGACAACGGGGGAGGCGTCTCCCCAAAATGCAGGGGGGCTGCACACCCCAGAGGGGCTGGATAAGGCCACGGATGGCGGGCAGGGCGGGGCTCTCTGGGCCGCCCTCGGTGCCCGGGGGTCCCCCAGTCCATGTGGGGGGCACGGGGCCCCGGGGATGGCTGGGTGGTGGTGGGTGCCAGCCTAGGCCCTGCCCTCGGCGGGGTTGTACTCCGTCTCTCCGGCCGACACCTGGGAGATTCGCCGCGTGGAGCGCCACAGCCGCCGGTGGAACTGGCCCGGCCGCACCTGGGGACGGGGTGAGCGCCTTTGCCATCCCCAAATCCTTTATCCATCCCCTTCCATGTCCCCATCCCAGCCCAAGGTCCTCACCCCCTTCTCCATCCCTATCCTATCCCATCCCAAGGTCCTCATCCCCTTCTCCATCCCCATCCCATCCCAAGGTCCTCATCCCCTTCTCCATCCCCAACCCATCCCATCCCATCCCATCCCATCCCATCCCAAGATTTTCATTCCCTTCTCATCCCAATATCCTCATCCCCTTCTCCATCCCCATCCCAAGATCCTCACCCTCTTCATCCCCATCCCATCCCAATATCCTCATCCCCTTCTCCATCCCCATCTCCTCTCAGTTTCTCACCCCATTCTTCCTCCTCATTCCTTCCCAGATATTCATCTGCTTCTCCATCCCATCCTCTTCTCCTTCCCCATTTCCATCCTCATCTTCTTCCAGATCCTCATCCTCTTCTCCATCCCAATCCCCTTCCCAAAACCCTTTATCCAACCCCATCTTCATCCCCTTCTCTATCACCATCTCCTTCCAGACCCTCATGCCCATCCCTATCCCATCTCCACCCCCATCCTTATCCCACACCCCCTTCCCCACCACACCTCGGTTCCCCTCAGCTCTGGAGAGGACGCACTGATGTCCCCACCCTGGGAACACCCAGGGGACACCCAGGGGACACCAAGCCACGTCCCCGTCCCACCCTGCCCAGGCTGGGGGTCCTGCTCACCTCCGCGGGCTGCCCAGCGCCCACCACGATGAGTTTTCCATCCTCCAGCCCCACCAGGATGTGGCTCTTCTCCTTGGTGACGGACACGCTGTGCACGGGCACCCGCATGGGCACGGGGGGCACGGCCGCCCTCAGGCTGGGGACATGAGCCATGGTGTGGGACACGAGGCATGGCACAGGACACCATGGCATGGGACACCACGGAATGGGACACAAACCATGGCACAGGACACCACGGCATGGGACACCATGGAATGGGACACAAACCATGGTATGGGACATCATGGCATGGACATCATGGCACGGGACACAAACCATGGCACAGGACACAAACCATGGCACAGGACATCATGGCATGGACATCATGGTATGGGACACCATGGCACGGACACAAACCATGGCATGGGACACCACAGCATGGGACACAAACCATGGTACAGGACACCACGGCATGGGACACAAACCATGGCACAGGACACCATGGCACAGGACACCACGGTGTGGGACACCCTGAGGGCGTGTTGGGGACAGGACAGGGCACGGCCATTGCTCACCTCTGGAGCTCACGGATCTCCAGCCCGCACTCCGAGGTCCCCAGCACCACGAAGTCCTCGGTCAGGCACATGGCTGTCACCTCCCGGTCCAGCGGGACGGAGGACAGGAGCTTCCCGTTCACCGAGTACAGGTGCAGCGCAAACCTCTCCTGCAAGGAGCACAGCGGGACCGTGGGGCAGTGTTGGTGGCCAGGAGGGGACCATGGGGACACCTGGACGTACCTTGGAGCAGGAGGGCTGCCCCACGGAGGTTTGGGCCACCACCTGTCCCTCGGGCCCCACGGCCAGGTGGGACAGGACGGCGGGGGGACAGCTCTCGCCGGGCGGCCGCAGGGAGCGGATGAAGAGACCCCGGCGCACGGTGTGGGTGATGATGGTGCCATCCTGGGGGAGGAAGGGGACACGGGGTGACGGTGGTGGTGGCACTGCCCATCCCATGCCCACCCCACGGCACCACCAGCTCACCTTGGAGCCGGACACGGCCATGTCCAGCTCGGTGCTGATGGCCACACACGTCACCTCGGCGTCGTGGCCGTACAGCACCTGGACGGGTTTGGGAGCCAAGCCGCTGGAAAAGCCACCCTGGTGGTGGGGACACGGGGACATCACTGACCTGCTGGCAGCACCCACCATGAGCTCCCCCTGCTCCTCAAGCCCTTACCTGCTGCAGGACCTGCCACACCATGCAGGTGGTGTCCCGTGAGCCAGAAATGAGGTAGATGCCACACAGGTCGAGCGACAGGCAGGTGACAACATCTGCGACAGCCAGAGGGACACCATGAGGTGTTGGTCCCCTCCCACCACGCTCAGCCCCCTGACTCCATGGGATGGCACCACGATGTGTTTTTGGACGTGGAATTGCTGCCAATCCCATTCCAAGATGTATTTTGGGGTGTGGATGCTGCTGCTCCTCACCCCACTCCAGCTCTGTGGATAAAACCTGGACTGTCCCAGGAGATGGAGACACTGGGAGATGCCCCTCATGGTGTCACCTGCCTCCCTACAAGCCCATCAAGGTATCATCATCATCATCACCACCACCACGGGAGGAGGACGTACCTATGTGCCGGGTGATGTGCCCCACGACCTTGCCTTTGGCCAGCGAGGTGACACGGAGGCTGTTGTCCCAGTGTCCCCCGCTGAAGAGCAGCTTCCCGTCGGGGGACACGGCCAGCGTGCGCGAGCTCAGGTCGGCCCCGGGGGCGAAGGGGCCCTGCAGGAAGCGCTGGGTCCTGTGGGGAGGGTGTGGGATGGTGGTGGTGGATTGGTGGCACCTCCAGGGACCATCCCTGGGGACCCCTGTGCCCCAGTGACTCACTTGGCGTTGGTGACAGTGGGGTCTTTGGTGAAACTGAAGTAGTTGGAGATGTTCTTGTCGTAGGGCAGCCAGTTATGGGTCCCCAACAAGCCGTTGGCACTCACGGTGACCTGGGCAGAGAAGCAGGGGAGGTGACACCACTCTCACTGCCAGGATCCTCCCTGGTTTGGTCCTGGACCCCCCCAGACCAGCAAAACCATGCCTCAATTTCCCCACACTCACCAGGATGTCAGGGGATCCCTGAGTGATGAAGGAATGCGCCTGGTTCTTGGGGACCACAGCCTGCACCAGGGCCACCCCATCACTGATGCCCTGTGGCGACACAACGGCTGCTGGGTACCCTTCTGGGCACTCCAGCCTTCCCAGGGACCCCCGGGGGTGTCCTCACCTCCACAAAGAAGGACTTGAGCTGGCCCAGGTTCTCGAAGACGTTGGGGGAGCGGGTGTCGAGGGTGGCCAGCCTGCGGGCGGCGCTCTCCGCCGACAGCCGGGCAGGGTGCGGCTCCTGGGGCGCAGGGCACCCGTCAGAACTGGGGGGTTCCCCCCAAAATGGGCTGGTTTTGGGGGGTTGGGGGTCTGAGCTACCTTGAGCAACTGGCAGGGCGTCTGCCCGAAGTTGCTGATGATGCCCTCCAGTGCCTTGCGCTGCGTCTCGTCGGTGATGGCGTCCAGGTCCACGGCCCCTGCGGGTGGGGACGGTCACAGTCACTGGGGGACACACCCCTGGCAGGTGTCCCCGTCCCTCAGCCCCTCAGCTCACCCTCGTAGGTGCAGTAGTAGAAGACGTTGAGAGCCTCCACGGCGGCCGGGCCACGCTGCTTGTACCCAAAAATGAGGTCGATCCACTCGTGGAGGTGGGCGGAGACATATTCTGACTCCTGTCCAAGGAGGGGGAGTCAGGGTGGGGTGGGAATGGCCCCGGAGCACCCCCAGGGCTGAAGGGGCTCCCCATCTCACCAGGGCTTTGCGGTGCTGCTGGATGAAGTCCTCGCGGGAGCGCGCCCACCGCGGCAGTACCACGTCCCCAACCTTCTCATTGGAGAGCTGGAGGCAGCCCAGGTCAAAGCCTGCGGGCAGGATGAGGATGATGAGGGACAGACACAGATCCCTCTGTGCTCCCCAGGTGGTGACAATGGTGTCCCTTACCGTTCTGGTTCTCCAGGAACTCCGGGAAGTAGAAGAACTCTGGGATGAGCTCCTTGACATCCACTGGGTTCTCCATGCGGGCTTGCCACGCCGCCGGCACCGAGTGGAACTGCCGGTCCGAGCAGTCAAACCTGGAGGCACAGGACACCTGGCTGCAGCCTGGCTGTCCCCACGATGTTCCCTCTGCAGGACCCACCTGCCGGGTGCCCACCTGCCGCTCTGCAGCTGGATGTGGAGCGTGGTGAAGGGCTCGGTGCGGATCAGGTAGTGCATGACCCCGGCGGCGTTGGAGTAGTGAGTGCCGTAGTGGAACTTGTCCACCGTGCCCGTGGGGTCCTCGAAGCTCTCGTACCTGCAGGCCAGGTGGGCTGGGGTCCAGCAGGAGCTGGCCAGGTGCTCCCTGCATCCCCCACCCTTGGTTTGTGGGGTACTCACTTCTCCTTGACGTCACGGGCGTGCCGCTCGTTGGCCACCCCGATGGGCTTGGACAGGTCCCGGAACACGGCCGGGTTGGTGAGGTCCAGGGTCTCCGAGATGTAATCCCGCAGGATCCAGGGGAACTGGGTGGGGGCGGGAGGTGGGTGAGGTGGGGGGGCACCGGGTCAGTGTGGGGACAGGGCGGGACACAGGGGCTCACCACGGGGTACTGGGACAGGTCGTTGTAGGTGCGGCCCGCGATGGTGTTCAGCTGCATGAGGTACTCGAAGTTGGAGATCTCCCGCAGGACCCATTTCTGGAGAGAAGGGGGAGATGGGCTTGTGGGGAGAGGAGACAGGGCAGACACACCCCAGCACATGGCAGTGCCTGTCCCTTGGCCATCCCTGGTTCCAAAGTTGTCCCCAGTCTTTTGGCCATCACTGGTCCTGTAGCTGTCCCCAGACCTGTGGCCACGTCCACCCCATGGCCATCCCTGGTTCTACAATCACCTCTGGTCCAATGGCCACCCCCATCCCAGAGCCATCCCCTGTTCCATGGCCATCCTTGCTATTAAACCATCCCATGTCCCACGGTTGTCCTTTGTCCCATGATTGTCCTCACCCCATTGCCAACCCAGGTCCCATGGCCACTCCCAACAGCCATCCTTCCTCCTCTGTCCAAGTCCAAGTCCACGTCCATGTCCATCCCTGGTCCCATGGCCACTCCCAGATCCACAGCCATCCCTGATCCCCTGTCCATGTCCATCCCTGGTCCCATGGCCACTCCCAGATCCACAGCCATCCCTGATTCCCTGTCTACGTCCATCCCTGGTCCCATGGGCGCCACAGGCTGTCACCCTCCCTTTTCCACCTGGGAAGGGGACACACAGAACATGGATGGGCAGGGTGGGGCCAGTACCTGTGTGAGCCCCGAGGCTTTGAGCAGCTCCTGGGGGGACCGGCTGCCGAAGTAGGTCTGGTTGGGGGGCCGCAGGCCAAGGATGCTGGAATACACCTTGTTCCTCACCTGGAGGGGACAGAAGGAGCTGCCGGAGCTCAGGCAGAGCCGAGGCCCTGGGAGGGACCTGGGAGAGGATGGGGGATCCCCACCTTCTTTCTGAAGTTGAGGAAGTAGTTGGCCTGGTCGATGAAGAAGAGCTCGAGGGCGGAGCGGCGCAGGTTGTAGCGGCGCAGGTGGACCTCGCGCAGGTGGGACAAGGGGCGCTTGAAGTCGTAGCCGATCCCTGCCGAGGGTGGGGGCACACAGAGCCCCCCAGGGGTCACCATCCCGCCATTCCTGAGGCAGGGATGGGGCTGGGTGGGGGTTCCTCACATCCCCCAAGGAGCTCCCGCTGTTACCTCCCTCCGTCTCCTCCTTCTCGCTGCTGCCATCGTAGAAATAAACGTGCTGGGTTGTCACCTCCAGGCGCCCAGGGACCACGGCCACCGTCGTGATGAGCTCGCAGTCCTCCGACACCACCAGCTTCTCCCGCTGGTTCTGCTCCTTGGGCTCAGCCCTGCGTGGCACAGCGGGGTGAGGACACTGGTGACACCCCCAGCCCAGGTTGGCCCGTGCTGTGGCAGGGGTGGGGTCACTCACTGGTTGTCCAGGACAGGGAGGTCCTCCTCAGCCAGCTGGTCATCCTCCAGCTCGCTCACCTTGGCCTCCTTGGCCATGGCGAGCGGGAGGGACTCGGCGGGGTTCTGGAGGTGGTCAGCTCCTGAAATGAGGAGGGGGTCAGCAGGACTCACCACCTCTCCCCTGGGCTGGGAGCAACTCCTGTGAAGGGCCCCCACATTCAGCACTGTCCATGTCATCTCCCAGCCCAACCCCACTGGTGACATCCCTTGCCCGTGGCACAGGAGGACCCACGGGTGCCCCAGTGCCACCACCTCACCCAGATTGTCCCGCAGGGCGCTGGCCTCCAAGTGTTGGTCGAAATTGAGGTTGGGCACCAGCTTCAGCCTCATCCTGGAGTAGGTCTCTGCACTTGACAGCTTCCAGCGAACTTCTGGTGGGTTCCTGGGGGACAGCTGGGGGTCAGGCACCCTGGGGACCCCCTGGCTGTGCCACCCCTCCCTGGGGACGGGGCGGGGACTCACCGGTCAGCCCAGGCAGAGCGGGGCGAGGTGAGCAGGCGGCACAGGGAGCGCCACTGCTTGAGCACGGTGCTGTGCTGGTTGTTGGCCTGCTTGAGCACGTTGGCGTGCCGCGCGTTCTCCGCCTTGCAGCGCTTCGCCGCCGGCTCCAGCACCAGCTCCTGCCGGGGGGGCACCAGAGTGAGGTGACAACAGGGCTGGGGATTGGGGACATCCATAGGGTGACGTCCTCAGGGTAAGGAGAACATTGCCAGGATGATGTGGTTGGGATGAGGAGTGTATCCTTGGGATGATAACCCCAGGATGAGGAGCACACCCCGGGGATAATGTGCCAGGAGCAAGGAGCACATCCCCAGGACAATGTCCCCAGGAGGAGGAGCATTTCCTGAAGGCAATGTCCCCACAACGGCATCCCTGGGGTGAAGAGCACAACCCCAGGACTAATACCACAGGGAGAGGAGTACATTCCTAGAATGACATCCCTGGGGTGAGGAGCACATCCCCTGGATGACACCCTTGGGGTGAGGAGCTTATCCTCTGGATCACATCCCTGGGGTGAGAAGCATGTCCCAAGGCTGAGGAGCACATCCCTGGATGACATCCTGGGAGTGAGGAATGTATCCCCAGGCTGAGGAGCACCCACAGTGACACCCCAGGGGTGAGCAGAGTGTCCCCAGGATAAAGAGCATGCCCCATGGTGACATCCTGGGGACAAGGAGGTGGCAGTACCTGGAACAACTTGCGGCTGGCCGCCTTCTCCTGCTCCCTGCGCTGGGAGCTGATCATCATGGCATCGTAACAGGCATTCCAGAAATTGGACATCAAGTCGTGGCTCCTGGCAAACGTGTCCATCTCAAACTGGGCCATGGTGGGCTGCACCTGGATGAGCAGAGAGGCATTCCCAGGGCTTGGCACCCACCACCCCTCATCCAGGCAACCCCACAGCGACCATCCCGCCCCATGGCACCCACGTGCTTCTCGATGAAGCCCCTCCACTCTGGGGTGGTGCAGAAGAGCTGGAAGTCCTCGTAGAAGGTGGGGCTGCCGTTGGTGGGGGGCAGCGAGGGCAGGAACTGCTGCAGCTGCAGGGTCTCGTAGCACTGATCCATCAGCGTGCGGATGATGGGCACCAGCCAGGAGAAGGCCTCCGACCTGGAGTCCAGGGAGCGCCGCAGGGGCGTCTCCAGCTTCCCCAGCAGGTAACAGGCCTCGTCCCTGCGCGGGGCTGACGTGGTCTGCAGGAGGCTGTGCAGCTTCACGTAGGCCAGGGAGTGCAGCTGGGGGGACAGGGGACGTCAGGCGGGGCCACCATTTGCTTCTTTTCACTGGAAGCAAATTTCTTAAAAGAAGGGAGGTCTTAAAGAGTTGAAGCCGTAATTAGAGGCAAGCTGCTGTCCTAGGGGAAGATTTGTTCCACTTCCTCATTCATTTTCAGTAACATGTAAGAGTTAGTAAAGTGTTTTAAGTATACTGCACGTTATGCCAGTTTATATTAATTTGTTTTGTGCCTCCCAAGTAACGTGATGAAGGCTAACCCAATTTATTATGACAAACTATGCAAGTAATTGGAACCACATTTAGATCAAATCTATCACTCCATTAAACCTCCATGTAAAATGAGTAGCAAATGGACTTCATGGTGTGTTCAAATGTACCAGAGAGCGGTGCCCAGGGAGGGGTGACCCACCTGGGGGTCCTGCAGCAGGATGTACCCCACGAGCACCCGCAGCCCCGTCTGCGCCATCTCCTTCAGGTCCGAGGTGCCGTTGGCCAGGTGGTGCCACACGCCCAGCTTGTCCAGCAGGCTGCTGACCCCCTCGTAGATCTGGGAGGACACCGTGAGACCCCACCCGGGCAGGAACCCCAGCCCTGCCAGGCCACCAGCCCCACCACCCAGCCCTCCCCAGATTCGGGTTTGGGTTTAGGATTAGGGTAGAACACAACTCATGACAAACTGGGTTTGGCATGCGGTTGAGGCTCAGGATTTATGGTCAGGGGTCAGGTTTAGGGGTATAGGGTTGGAGTTAGGACAAAGGTACAGCAGTAAGGTTTAGGATTAGGATGTAGGAAATACAGTGAGATTACAGGTGAGTTAAGGTTAGGGTTTAGGTTTACAGAAAGAGTTAGGGTTAAGATTAGGATTAAGGGTTGGGCTTTATGATGAAGATGTGGAGTTAAGGTTTAGGATCATGATTTAGGAGGAACAATTAAATTGAGAATTAGGAGTTAGGATTGCGGTTTAAGGATTAGGATTGGGGTTCAATTTACGATTACAAATAAGGCAGAAGTTATTTCCTAAAATTAGGACAGGGCTTTGATTTAAACCTAGGATTGAGGCTGAGGTTATTTCCCAAGGTTAGGATTAGGCTTTGATTTCAATTTAGGAATAAGTCTGAGGTTATGTTCAAGTTCTGCAGGTGGGACCGGTTTTAGGGCCAGGGCTGACATTAGGGATTAGCAGAGGAATCCCTGCTCACTCCCATCCACCTTCTCGCTCCACAGGGCCTGGTTGTTGTGTCCCTCGGAGAAGAGGAAATCCTGGAGCAGCCGCAGCAGCTTCAGGGCGTTGTGGGTGAGCCCGGGCAGTGCGGCCGGGCCCGACTCCTTCAGGTCGGTCAGCGCCGACTCCAGCATCATCTCCAGCAGGCTGTGGGACAGCAGCAGCAGCTCCAGAGGGTGCCCTTCCCTCGGGATCCACCCCGGGACACGGGAGGGCCTCACCTGCGCTTGATCTCGTCCGGGGGCCGCACCAGCTCGCAGGCCGTGCCCAGCTTGGTGAGCACAGAGAAGACCTGGCCCCGCTCCCTCCAGGCCGCCTCGTCCCAGCCCTCCACCCCGCGCCACGTCACCGAGAAGATGATGTTGGTCAGGAGGTTGCACAGCTCCTCCTCGGGGGTTTGCTGCCAGCGGAGAGCAAGGTGAGGGGCGCCCGCAGTGCCCCGGGATGGTGGGGACGAGGGTTTGGGGCTCACCTGGGGGTTGCTGGTGTTGGAGACGTTGTCGCTGGGCAGCACGTCCTGGTAGCTGCTCTCGTCCAGGACGTTGGACAGGCTGGAGCTCTTGCGCGCTCGCATTCCCGGGAAGGGCTTGAAGCTCTCCAGGGGTGAGGGGGTGCCGGGGCCGCTGGCCGGGGTCTGGGTGCCGCTCTCGGCCGTGGCCACGGAGCTGGTGCTGGCCAGGTCCAGCCCCAGGTCGAAGGGCGAGGTGGAGAAGGGGGACAGCGGGTGGTAGACGCCATCGAAGGCGGGACCGTCACCAGGGTTGGAGGACGAGCGGCTGGCCCGGTCCGAAGAGTCGAAGGACTTGAAGTTGTAGGAGTGGAAGGATTTGGTGCGGCCGCTCGGGGAGATGGAGAGGTCGGAGAAGCCCTCGGAGAGCTCCTGGTCCGAGGCCTCGTATCCCAGCGGGAGGAAGACATCGAGCTCCTGGAGCTCGGCGGGCGGCGGGCTGGTCCCGGAGGGCTCAGAGAGGCGCAGAAGCTCCGGGCAGCCCGCGGGGCTCAGGCTGGGCTGGCGGCACTCGTAGGACTCCTTCACATAGAGCTTGGTGAGCGTGTCCTGCCAGCCAGCCAGCCTGGCCAGCTGCTTCACCAGGTCCTGCTGTGCATAGATCAGGTGGAAGAGCTGCAGGAGAAGGGAAAGGAGATGGAAAATGAAGGACAATGGATGCTGCTGCCTTAGCTCTTCCTCTCCCAGGAACAGCAGCACCCCAGATCCTCCAAAACCATCATGGGGTGCTGGAGCTGCACCATTTCCATTCTGGCAGATCTGTGTCACCATCGTCCCCATGGCCACCATTTTTGGGCACAGCTGGGTGTCCAAGGAGCTCAGCCCTGGGGTGACACCTCTGTCCCCTCCTGCTGTGTCCCCACCCCGCTCACCTTGCGGCAGATGTCGAGTCGGATGCTCAGCTCAGCCCGGTGGGACAGGTACACCACGGCCACCAGGTCCTTGTAGTTGGGAGGGTCTGTGGACAAGGAGAGTCAGCACAGTGGTGGGACACTTCCTGCTGCCCCCAAAAGCCACCGAAGACCCAGCCCAGCTGAGCCTTGTGGGAAGCCACCAGCGACGATGCCATGGCACGTGGCTGGGATTGGTTTCTTTGGCACACGGTACCTGCCCCCAGGACCTGCTCCGAGAGGCAGCGGAAGAGCAGCATGGAGCCGGGAATGTCGCTGAGGTAGGAGATGAGCCCATGGTACCCAATGTCCTTCAGCTTCAGGCGGCTCTTGCTGCGCTCGGGGACCTTCTCGTACTTCAGCATCTTGTAGAGGACCTGGTGGGACAGTGACAGGAGGCCATGTGGCTGTGACATCCCTGGGGGCAGCAGCAGTTGGGCACTGGGGACCTGCCCTACCTTGAAGACCCTTTCCCTCACTTCATCCGAGAACCTCTTCTGCACCAACAGGGAGAAGAGCAGCTCCACATGGCCCGGCTCAAAGAGGAAGGCGAAGAGCTGCTCCTGGGCTGGGGAGCCCTTCAGCAGGCTGTGGATCACCTCCAGCGCCCCACACACCTGCAGGACACCAGGATAGTTGTCCATTGCCCTCCAAGAGTCCCACTGGGAGAGGACACTCCCACTCCCAATGCCTTCTCCCCAGCCCATGATTTGCTGAGGGGTTTGGGGACCACAGTGTGGCCGGTCACATACCTGCTGCTCATCCTGTGCCCCTGCCAGGTAGTTCAGCAAGCTCTGCATCTCCTCCCCGGAGAAGCTCCTGCAGAAGAAATCCTTCACCAGACTGAAAAGGGATGTCTGTACTGTCCTGATGTCATCGGTGGCCGCGGTCTTCTCCCTGGCGGTGTTGATCAACAGACACATGTGGGGATGTGTCCCTTATCACCCACCACCCACTGCCAGCATCACCCCAAATCCCAACACAAAGCCTGAGGAGCTCCAGGGATCTCCTACCCCTTGGACATGTCCACCCCACACATTGGGTCTGCTTGTTGCAGAAGCCACCACACTCTTGGTGGCTGCTGGGGGTGGATCTTGGAGCTGGGCACTGGCTCAGGGATGGCACATGGAAGGTCCTGCACCCACCACAATGCTTCCACTCTGGTAGGAGGGATAGTACCCCACAAAAATGGTGTTTAGCCAAACCACAGCTCCCAGGGGTGAAGCCCACCCTGTCGGCATTCCAGGATTCCAGCCCCATGTGGCAACTGACCCGTAGTAGGTCCGGATGGAGTCCAGGATGAACTGCACCCCGTACTTCTTGCGGATGCGCTGCTTGTGGTCCTTGACCACGCTGGCCAGGTACTGGATGTGACCTGCAGGGAGAAGGTGTCAGGATCCCGTGGAGCCCACGTGGGATGGACATTCCCAGGTGGTCCCTGCTCCCACCTAAGCGCACGGCGAAGTCGCTGTTGCTCCAGATGCGGAAATCAAAGAGGAGGTGCTGGTAGAGGAGGTGCAGCAGGAACCCGCTGCCCTCGGAGGCCACCTGCTCCATGAGGATCTGCGAGGCCACCAGGGTGCTCATGTCCAGCAGTGAGCCAGGGACCTGCCACGGGTGACAGGGGATACTTTCAGCCCCTTGGGAACGGCAAGGACCATGGGATGGGGTTTTGGGAGCCTCCCAGACCTTGTGCAGCAGCGCTCCGATGATGGCTGGCCCGTGGCACTGCACCAGGCTCTCCTGGTTCACGGCGTGGTTCTGCAGGAAGTTCTTCACCAGCAGCAGGAAAGCGGCCACGCTATTCCTCTCCAGCCTGCTCTCTGCAGGGCACCAGCGCCTGTGAGCCCCAGGCCCACCCAAACCCCTGCCTGGAGATCCCAGCAGCTGTCTCTCCAAACTTTTCACCCTGTTCTCCTGCTTTCTCCAGATTTAAGACATGGAAGTCTCTGCTGCTTTCAGGTTGGGAATGAGCAGCTGGATGTCGGGAGAAAGCACATTTTACCCACGCCAAAGGTTCCTGGAGCCACCCTCACCTTCCCAGAACCGTTTGTTTGTGACTAACTGGGTCATAACAACATCCCAAGGGGTTCCTCCACTACCCTGTAATTCCTGGAGCCTCAGCCAAGACCTCTCCTGCCCGTGGTGGACACCTGCCCGGTCCAGGAACCCCTCTGTGGTCACCTCCAGCCACCCCAGCAGGACAGTTCCTGCTTGACATCCCCTGAACTCCTCACCTGAGGACTTTCCCAGCGGAATAAGCATGCCCTGGGCATTCCTGGAGGACGTCAGCTCTGGTCCCACCAGGTCGTTGGTCTCCTGCTCATCCTCGGGCTCCTCCGTCTTGGACACCACCTGCTCGAGCAGGGGCAGGAGCACCCCCATCCCACCCACGCAGTTGACCACGTCCTGGGGGAGAGAGGGAGGTAAGGGACAGGCCTTGCTGGGTAGTGACAGCAGTGTGGAAGAGGAGGAGGTCCATGGCACCTGGGGTCACCAGAAGTCACCTGTTCCCCTGCACCACCCACGGTGTCCCCCCTGGATGATGAGGACCCATGGGACAGATGGGTCATGGTGGACTCAATACCATGGGCAGAGTCCCTGCAGGGTCCAGGGGACCTGTGGGGGTCCTGCCCTGGGACTGTGCCCCAGGAGGGACCCCCCTGCTCCAGGCCATGGGGTGGACAGGTCACCCTGTGCCCAGCCTACCTTGATGTCCCAGTTGACCACCTTGTGTCCCGTCAGCCTCCCGTCCAAGCTGTGGCTGGGGGAGAGATCCAAGCAGATGTTGTTCCTGCAGGCCTGGAAAAGAACACCAGGGGAGCATCCTCATGCTCCTGGACATGTCCCTGCTGGCACAGGGTCCACCAGTGCTGTCCCTGTCCCCAGGGGGGTGGGACAGCTCTCCTCACCTGGGGTGTGTAGTACAGCAAGAGTTTACTGCTGAGCTCCACCAAGTCTCCTTCCAGTGTGAACGGGGATGTGACATTTGGTCCTGAAGGAGAGGGCTGGGGTGAGTTGGGACATGGTGGAGGTCACCACCAGCACCCTGGTGACATCCTCCATGTCCCACCACGACACACCTGCACAGAAGAGAGCCTTGACCTGGGCTTGCTGCAGAGCCTCACAGAAGATGGCCACGGAGCCCAGGTGACCCTCCAGCGAGGTGGGGCTGCCCCACTCCGTGTCCTGGCTTCCAGCTGCCGTGGTGGCCACCACCCCCTCCGTGGGCAGCTGGGTGGGGGTCCAGGAATGAGGACTGAGGGTGGCAGGGACGGACTGGGAGCGTCCCAGCACAGGGTGTTGGGTGAAGACCAGCTCTGGCCCATGGGGTGCCGGAGGGTGGCTGGCAGCGGTGGCGGCCGTTGTGGTGGTCCGGTGGCCCGCAGAGCCAATGCAGCAGGAGGTGAAGGACTGGGAGGGAGAAGGGATCACACTCAGCCCCCAGCGAGGTCATGCAGAAGGGTCTGGGTGGGTGCTGGGAGGATCCCCCACCTCGTGGAGGGAGGGGAAGCGGAGCTGAGCCGTTTTCCGCAGGTGCCCGTCGGCGTAGATGCTGATGATGTTCTGGCCGAAGGGCCGGCGGCCGGCCACGTGGACGATGTCAACGCAGTGCTGGGGGGACAGAGAGGGACATCAGTGCATTGTAGTGTCCCTGATGGGGACAGGGACGGGGATGGGGATGATCCTCACCCAAGCAGAGTCGTTGAAGGCAAACTCAGGCAGTGCCACAGTCATGTAATCCTTCTTGGTGCACACGGCCACCACCAGCACGCCGCCCGCGGTGAAGAACGCCTCAAAGCCCGTCCCGCCCGCCGTGAAGAAGCTGGTGGAGAAAACCACGGAGAAAACCACGGTGGGGATGGTGCTGCTGCCCCTCCCCACCCTCCCCTCACCTCCTCCAGCGAGCATCACCTGTAGAGCTGCCTCCTCTTTGGCCTCGCCGGCGGCTCTGGCTCCTCCTCGCTCAGGCACAGCCAGGCATGGAAGGCGAAGGCGCCGCCGGGCCACTTCTGGATGGTGGGCACCATGATGCCGGCCATGCCAGGGCTCAGGTCGAAGCTCTGCAGTGCCCGGGGAGGCCCCTCGCCCCTGGCCATGCCGGACAGCGCCCGGATGACCGGAGCCACGTAGGGATGTGGCCCCCGGCCCCGCTCGCGCCGCAGCAGCCGCAGGAGCTGCCGCAGCTCCCCGGGCCGGATGGAGAGGCTGCCCAAGGAGCGCAGCAGCTCCAGCAGGTTTTGGGAGCAGGCACTGGGAAGAGCTGGCTCGGTGGCCAGGGCGGCCAGCAGGGAGCCCACCATGCCCGCCTTGACGCAGGTGAGGCGGCTGGGCAGGGAGGCCTCGCAGAGGCGCCGCAGCCACGCCGACAGGAGCAGCTGGAGATCCCGGCACTCCAGCGCCGGCAGCCAGGCCAGCAGGATCAGCAGGGGCTGCTCGTTGCGGATGGGACGCACTGGGAAGGAGCTGTGGTCGCCCTCCACTGCCTGCAGGGACACAAGAGGGGGTTGGTGCAGCTCCAGTGCTTGGAGAGGGATGGATCCATCCCAGGCAAAGACCTCGTGTAGGCCCTTGTGCATCCAGAAACTCGGAGACTCCCTTGCATCCAGAATTTGGAGACCCCAGACATCAAGGGGTCTCATGGATTAAAGACCTTGGAGACCCCTGTGCATCAAGTATGTCCAGAGACCTTTAGGCATCCACCCTTTTGGAGATCCTGTGCATGAAGAATTCTGGAGACTCCATGCATCAGGAATCTTAGGTAGCTCCATGCATCAAGGATCTTGGAGATCCTCACGGATTAAGGGTCTCGGAGACTCCCATGCATTAAGAGTTTTGGAGATACTGCACATTCAGAATTTTGGGGGAGCCCAAGCATCAAGAATCTCGGAGACCTCCATGTATCAAGGATCTTGGAGGCCCTCATGCACCAAGCATTCTGAGGATTCTTGTGCATCCAGAATCTTGGAGCATTAAGAATCTCTGTGCATGAAGTGCCTTGGAGGCCTCCACGAATCAAGGATCTCAGAGACCCTCATGCATGAAGCACCTTGGAGACCCTCCTGTGTCCAGCAGTACCAGAGTGAGCAGTTCCACATCCAAAAGGGCTCAAAACTCCCAAACCTGAGCACAGCTCTGAGTGAAAGATGGACCCACGACCAGTTGGGAGGAAGCTGCTGAGAAACCAGCAGAGTGGAGAGGATGGGGGGGCTCAGAATGGGGGCTGAGATCCACAGGAACTCCCAGTGCTGAGAGCTTTGCCCGGAGTCAGGAAAAGTGGGAATGCTCACCATGTTGAGGAGCTCCTGGAGCAGACACTGGGTGGGCTGGCCCTGGCTCCTCAGCACCTCATAGAGGTGGGCGTAGCCAATGCGCTCCTTGAACACCTCCTGGAAGCACAGGGACAGTGTTAGCTGTCACCTTGGGCTGAGCCACCTCAACCCGGGTGAAAATACCCAAATCCCCCTGGTTTTGGGGTGTCCTCCTCAGGGGAGGTCCCGTGCCCACCTTGGCCGAGGGCGAGTTGCTCATGATGGCCGTGAGCACCCTGAGAGCGTGGACAGCGATGGCGTCGGAGCTGCTGGCACTGACCTGCAGGGACACGGGGGAGCTGCTGGGATGTGGGAATGAGGGGACACAGCCCACCAGGGGTGGTGCCTGGGTTGGGGGGTACCTGCTGCAGTCCATCCCCGTTCTGTGTGGGAACCTCGTCCCGGGCTTCACCCGCCTCCTGCGAGCTGCCGAGGTAGAGCTGTGGGACACGGGTGGGCATGGGACACTGGGAGGGGTTTTGGAGGGTCCCCATCCCAGGGATGTGTCCCAGGATTGTACAGAGCCAGGAATGGTGAGGATGGAGATGAAGGATGCCCAACCCTGGTGTCACCAAATGCTAGTCCCAAGGTCATTTAAAGAGGAAATGGTGAAGAAGGAGGGGAAAGGGGAGGGGGAAGGGAAGGGGAAGGGAAGGGGAAGGGAAGGGTGAGAATGGAGATGAATGTGTCCAAACTTGGTGTCACCCTATCTCAGGTTTGTTTAGCGTCAGGAAGGTGATGAGGATGGAAATGAGGATAGGGATGACTATGGAGGATGGCCATGAGGATGGAGATAAGGATGGAGGACAGAGACGAGGATGGAGAATGGACATGAGGATGGAGATGAGGACAGGGACGAGGATGAGGAACAGGGGACAGGGATGAGAACACTGCTGTGCCACCCCATACCTTGCTGTTCTGGAGCAGGCGGATGATGTGCTCGAAGCAGTTGTTGCTGAGGAACACGGCCTGGAGCACCGGCCGGTCCTGGCAGCTCAGCATGGCCGGGATGGCATCTACAGACAGACAGACAGCCAGCCTGGCTCAGCCCCATCCCACCCCACATCCCCAAACCCCACCCTGCTCCCAACCTACCCAGCATGAGCACGCGCAGGGCGATGAGGCCGCCGGGCGCCCCGGGCAGGTGGGAGTTGAGCACCCTGAAGAATCCGTCCAGGAGGCTGCGCAGGGACACGGGGCCGGCGCCGGGGCTGGCGCCGTGCAGGACGTGCACCGCGGCCACCACGGAGCGCAGCGTGGCCTCCAGCAGCGCCGGGGACGGGGCGGCCCTGCCGCCACCGCGCTGCAGAACCCCCAGGAGAACCTCCAGAGCCGCGGGCGTGATGGCCTGGAGCGCGTTGGGCTGCGGGGTTTGGGAACAGGTGGGAATTCTGTCACCCGTGGGACCGAGCCCTTCACTGATCCCGTTATTTACTGACCCCCAGACCCCTAGCGCTGCAGATTCTACCCTGAGGGTGTGAATTGTTTTAAAGCCAATTTTGGAGTTATTGAATTAATTGAATTATTGAGTTATTAACTGAATTATTGAGTTAATTGAATTGATTTTTGGAAGTTAAAACTGATTTTGGGGTCCATATTATTAATCCAAGGATTTTCCAGCTTCCAGCCCAGAGGTGAACTAGAGGTGAAGCAGCAGATTCAGATTAAAAGCTTCCCATAACTTAATTATTTAATTAATTTTAATAATTTGATGTAATAGTCCAAGAAAATAATTTAATTCAGTAATTTAATTATTATATTTAACTATTTCATAATTAAGTTTAAATGAATTTTAAGTATTATAAAGTTTTAAATATATTTAAATATAAAGTTTTAAATATATTTAAGTTTAAAAATAATTTCATTTAATACTTTCATTATTCAATAATTTACTTATTTAACTTAATTATTTACATCTCTTGCTTTATTTTATTATTTCTTTTATTTCATTAATTGTATTATTTTATTTATTTTATTTAATTATTTTGTTTTATTTTATTATTTTATTTGTTCTACTTCATTGTTTAATTCCTAATTTAATAAGTATTGAAAATAATTTTATTTAATTTTTAATTATTTTGTCTTGTTTCATTATTTTGTTTTATTTTATTTTAATACTTTAATTTTATTTAATTTTAAATTATTTTTCTTGTTTTATTATTCTATTTTATTTTATTATTTATTTTAATATTTTAATTTAATTCCTCAATTTAAGTAATTAATTTAACATTTCTGAGCTGATCCCACTGAATTTAAGGCTGGATTATTAAACAGGATTTTTAAAAGCTTTGGAAAATTCGCTGGTTTAATTCCAGCCTTGGAATGAACAAAACTTTCGGGTTTATCCCTGGAATTAGGAGCTCCCAAGGGTACCTTGGATCCGGAGAGGATGGCTCCAAAAAGATGGATAATCCGGAGCTGGATAGTTTCAGGGAGCTGCTTCCCACCTTGGAAACTCTCTGTGAGGATGAGGAGGGAAGGATTTCATCACAGGAGCAAACAGCAAAACAAAAAAAACCCAAAGCCAAACAGAAAAAGGCCCTTTTCTAGCTAAAAATAGGGGAAAAAATCACTTTGTCACCCCAAAAAATAGGGAAAAATCCCTTTCCTGCCCAAATCCACCCCAAGGTGGTGCTGGAGCCTGCTGCTGATGGAGAGGATGAGGATGCTCCAGGTTTTCCAGCTCTGCTTGTGCCAGGAATGGGGGTTTGGCCCCAAGAAAGGGGATTTCTGCCAAACTCAGGCTCAGCTGGGGGTTTATGGGGCGGAGTTCTAGGGGATTTTTGCAACGGTGCTGCCTCTAAAAGGGGATTTTTGGGGCTTCCCTGATAAAAATTCCCCTTTGTGTTGATTTTTGTGGGTTCTGCAGGTGGTGCTGGGCTTAATTCCTGCTCTGGGATCCTGTTCCTCTTCCCAGGACACGGGAGCTGGTACAGGATCCTAAATTTCTGGTGCAGGTGTGGGATAACCTGGAACAGCATCCTATATTTGCCTTGGAATCCTATAATAACACTGAGATAGGTACAGGATAACCTGGAGCAAGTGTGGGATCCCATACTTGTGGGATAATACAGGATAACCTGGAGCAGGTGTAGGATTGCATATTTGTGGGATAAGCACAGGGTAACCTGGAGCAGATGTGGGATCCCATATTTGTGGGATCAGCACAGGATAACCTGAAGCAAATGTGGGATCCCATATTTGTGGGATAAGCACAGGGTAACCTGGAGCAGGTGTGAGATCCTTTAAGGTCCTTGGATTAATACCTATCTCTGAACACAACATCCCTCCATGGATCCTATAAATATTCCCTGATCCTCCCCCCCCATCCCTGGACACTCTCCTCACTTAGGGATCCCACACCAACCCTCCCCTTTCCCAAATCCCAATTTTACCTTGGAAAAAGGCACTGAACTCGGGGGGCAGCGGGGCGGGGGCGAACTTGTACTTGCTCTTCTCCTTGGCACTGATGGATTCCCTGGAAAGAGAGAAGGGTGAGGGGAGGATCCAGAACGGGAGAGGGATTTTGGGATGCAGGGGGGGTCCCTCACCCGCTCAGCTGCCGCCGCCAGGTCTGGTAGGGGTCGAGGAAGCACTCGCAGAGGTGCAGGGCGTGGAGCATCCCGTTTTCCAATTGTGTCCGGTTTTCCAGCTGTGTCCCATTTTCTGGCTGTGTCCCCTTCTCCAGCTGTGCTCCATTTTCTGGCCGTGTTCCCTTCTCCAGCTGTGTTCCCTTCTCCAGCTGTGCCCCCTTCTCCCGGCTCTCCAGCTGCGTCCCATTTTCCAGCCTTGTCCCCTTCTCCAGCTGTGCCCCATTTTCCAGCTGTGCCCGGCTCCGCTCGTCCCCCGGGAGGCTCCGCAGCTGCCGGGAAAGCTGAGCTTTAATCCCTGACACACTCCAAAAAATGGGATGAGTTTTTTGGGGAGGAAACTCCGTTTTGTGGGGAGAATGGGATCAGCAATCAATCAATCAATCAATCAATCAACCAATCAGAGCCCAGAGCAGCACAAGCTGGGATGCACTGACCAATCAGCAGCTAGAATCACACAACCTGTAGGGCTGCTGACTAATCAGAACCCAGAGCTGCACAGACCAATCAGCACCTGGCATTCCAAAGCTCTTGGCCAATCAGCACCAGAGTAGCACAAGCTGAGGACTCATGAACCAATCAAATTACAGAGCAATACAATCTGTGCAGCTCTCAGCCAATCAACATCAAGAATCACACAAGCTGTGGAATCATGGACCAATTGCCATCCAGAATAACATAACCTAGAGACCTGCTGACCAATCAGATCCCAGAGTAGCACATCCTGTGGATTCCCTGACCAATCAGCATCCAGAATTACACAACCTATAGAGACACTGGCCAATCAGAACTCAGTCACACAGCCTGTGGACTCACTGACCAATCAAATCCCAGCACAGCACAACCTGTAGAGCTCCTGACCAATCAGAGCCCAGACTCACATAACGTATGGACTCAGTGACCAATCAGTGCTGAGCCCCTCCCCAGCCAATCAGGCCCTGCCCATTCCCATTCCCAGGACTATTCCCATGACTGTTCCCATGTGCGTTCTCATTTCCATTCCTGTTCCCACTCCCATGATTGTTCCCGTTCCTGTTCCCATTCTGATTCCCATGATCCTTTCCATTCCCCATTCCTATTCCTGTGCCCATTCCCATTCCCCTTCCCACTCCCCATTCCCACTCCCATTCCCATGACCGTTCCTGTTCCCATTCCCACTCCCTTTACCATGACTGTTACCATTCCCATTCCCCTCCCCATTCCCACTCCCTATTCCCACTCCTGTTCTCATGACTGTTCCCATTCCCATTTCCATTCCTGTGAGCGTTCCCATTCCTGTTACCATTCCCATTCCTGCTCCTGCTCCCAATCCCATTCCCCTTCTCATCCCCTTCCCACTCCCATTCCCGTTTCCCTTCCCATTTCCATTCCCATTCCCACTCCCATTCCTCCTCATGTGCCCATTCCCATTCCTGTTCCCGCTCCCGTTCCCCTTCCCATCCCCTTCCCGTTCCCACTCCCATTCCCACTCCGGCTCCCGTTCCCATTCCTGCTCCTCCTTCCACTCCCGTTCCCACTCCTGCTCCTTCTCCCATTCCCTCTCCTCTTCCCACTTCCGTTCCCATTCCCGCTCCTTCTCCTGTTCCCGTTACTGCTCCCGCTCCCATTCCCGTTCCATTCCTGCTCCCGCTCCCATTCCCTCACCCTAACCCATTCCCATTCCCGTTCCCATTCCCGTTCCCACTCCCATTCCCACTCCCGTTCCCATTGCCATTCCCGCTCCCATTCCCACCTGGCTCCCGCAGAGCCGCAGCAGCCGCAGCACGTGCGGGAGGCAGCCGGGGCTCCGGTCGGGCTGGATGTTCTCCAGGTTCCTGGAATGGAAAACATCGGGAATTCATCCTGCACGGCTGGGGGAGGAAATTTGGGAAGGGGAAGGGGGAAATCTGGGGGGAACAAAGTGCTTGGGACAGCGAAAATACCATTAAAAATTGTTGTATTTTACACAATTTTAATTATATTATGCGGCATTATTTTTTGTTATTAATAACAAAAATATCAATTTTTTTAGATATGTGATGCAATTTGGGGGGAATGATGGAATTTTGGGGTAATGATGGTTTTAAATTATTATATTTTTATTATATTACATTATTAAATATTATTATTAATAATCACGATTTTCTAACTATTATTTTTAGAGACATGAAGCACTTTTGGAGAGGCACTACAATGGGGGAATGACAGTTTTGAGGGGCAATAGTGTTATTTTTTAATTACTATATTTTTTAAATATTTTGTTATTTTGCATGATTATTATTACTAATGCAAAATATTTATATTTTTATAGTTAATAAAATTACAATGATATAAATATATAAAATGTTTATATTTTAATAATTATTATTATTAATTTTCATTATTATATTTAAAATATTTCGTTATTTTGCATTATTATTATCACTAATGCAAAATATTTATATTTTTATAATTATTAAAACACAAAAATATACAAAAATATCAATATCATATAAAATACTTACATTTTATAATTATTATAATTAATTTTCATTATATTTTAAAAATATTTTGTTATTGCGCATTATTATAATTATGGCTAGTATTATTATTATGACTATTATTATTATTATTATGACTGTTATTAATTAATAAATAAATAATAATAATAATAATAATCATCATCATCATCATCATTACCATTATCATTATTATTACTATTATATTTTAAAAAATTATAAAACTTTTAATGCACTTTAGAGGGGATGCTGTCATTTGGGGGGGATCCCAGATTTCACAAGGGGGTGATTCCCCTCAGGAAAGAATTCTGTGGGATTATTTTTGGGGTGGGGACCGCACACCCCCAGAGCCACCCGACACTTTGGGACAAACGGGGACCTGGGGGGGACACGGGACCCCCAGCCCTGGGGCTGCTCCGTGCTGGGAACCCGGGGCCAGGAGGAAGAGGGGGTGCAGAGGGATTTGGGGTCACCCACCTGCAGATGATGATGAAGAACTTGAGCAGCAGCAGCGCCTGGCCCAGCCCCGTCCCCTGCGTCCCCAGGGCCGCGCAGTGTCCCAGCCTCTGGCTCAGCACCTGCAGCACCTCCCGCGGCAGCACCGGGATCTCGGAGCCCGGCTCCTCGGGCCTGCGCGGCACCGGGGCCCAGCACGTCACCCCGCTGTCCCCAGGGCCCCCTCCCGCCCCCGGCACCGGATGGCTCCGACCACGGCGGGCGGATGAGGCACCGCAACGCCCACAGCGGCACGGCTGGGGCCCCACGGGGGGTTTGGGGACACCCGAGGGCTTTGGGGGGCACTCAGGGGTGCTGGGGTCAGCCAGGGGTGCTGGGGACCACTCAGAGGGGTCACTCAGGCTTGTTGGAGGTCATTCATGGGTGCTGGGGGTCACCTACAGGGGTCACTCGGGGGTGTTGGGGAACACTTGGAGGGGTCACTCAGGATGTTGGAGGTCATTCAGAGGTGTTGAGGGTCACCTACAGGGGTCACTTAGGGATTTTGGGGTCATCCAGGGTGGTCACTCCGGGGTGCTGGGGGTCACCTACAGGGGTCACTTGGGGGTGGTGAGGGTCACTCAGGGATCTTGGGGTCAGCCAGGGGTGCTGGGGTGACCTACAGGGGTCACTCAGGGATGTTGGGGTCAGCCAGGGGTGCTGGGGATCACTTGAGGGGGACATTTAGGGGTTTTGGGGTCACCCGGGGGTGTTGGAGGCCACCCAGGAATTCTGGGGGTCACTCAGAGGGGTCATCCATGGGTGCTGGGGTCATCCCTGGTGGGGTCACTCGAGGGTGTTTGGGGTCACTCGAGGGTGTTTGGGGTCACTCAGCAGGGTCACCGCAGGGTTTTGGGGTCCCACCTGCGGGGCTCCAGCGAGGGCAGGGCGATGACCCTCTCGAAGCTGGCGACGAACGCCTCCAGCCACTGCTGCAGGTAGGACAGGTCCTTCTGCAAAGGAAGGTGGGGCTGGGGTCGGCAGCCAATCACGGCCCTCCATGGCCCCCGCCCCCAGGGATTGGCCAATCACAGCCGGAGAATCCAGCCCCGCCCACTCAGGTGTGTGACACACCCCTGGGAGCCACTGACCAATCACAGTGCAGAACCGCACAACCCGTGAAGCCCCTGACCAATCAGAACCCAGAAGAGCACAACCTGTGAAGCCTCTGACCAATCAGAACCCAGAACTGCACAACCTGTAAAGCCTCTGACCAATCAGAGCCCAGAACCGCACAACCTGTAAAGCCTCTGACCAATCAGAGCCCAGCACACCAACACCTGTGGACTCATTGACCAATCAGCAGCCAGAGCTGTAAAACCTGCGGAGGGGCTGAGCCAATCAGAGCCCAGCACAGCACAACCTGTGGAACTCACCGGCCAATCAGCTCGCAGAGCACCTGTCCCTGCAGCCAATCAGGGCACAGCGAGCCCTGCCTGGCCCAGCTGGGGTTGTGCAATGGGGACAGCGGGGACAGTGGGGGACAGAGGGGACACACCGAGGCTGCGCACCCCGAGATGTCACCTCCAGGTGTCCCATGTCCCTGAGCACCTCATGGGGCCCCTCGGGGTCACCCCCAGTCCCTGAGCACCCCAGTGTGGCATCTTTGGGGTGCCCTATGTCCCTCAGCATCCTGGTGTGCCACCTTGGGGTCACCCCAGTCCCTGAGCACCCCGTGCTGCCCTTTAGGGTCACTCACAGCCCCGGCCAATCCAACGCATCAATTTGGGGTCACCCACACCCCTGTGCATCCCACTGTGGCACCTTCGGGACGCCCATGCCCCGATGCAGCACCTTGGGGTCACCCCAATCCCTGAGCACCCCGAGCCCCCCATTCCCACGGGGACCGTCCCCCCTTTTCCGGGATCCCGCAGGCACCGCCACAACGGGGAGGGACCCCAAAATCCGCCTCCCTCGCACTTCCCGCTCCACCCCGAGCGTCCCTGGGGACGAGCCGGGGGTGTCCCCATGTCCCCAGAGCCGGTACCTGTCCCCGGGGGTGGCCGTGGCCGTCCATGGCCCCGCAGCCGTGGGAGCGGCGCCGGCGCAGCGGGGCCGGAACGGGCTGCGGGGAGGGGGTGCTTAGGGGGGCCCCCCCTTTTTGTCACCGCTGTCGCTTGTGCAAAGCCACCAGAGAAAAAGCCCCAGAGCTCTCAGGAAATGCCAAGTCACCCGCGGCCCCAACGGTGCTTCCTGCCCCGCTGCCGGCTCGGGGACACCGGCCCCGCTTGGGGACACCGGCCCCGCT
Organism: Loriotus luctuosus; assembly: GCA_035582745.1. Taxonomy (NCBI): domain Eukaryota; kingdom Metazoa; phylum Chordata; class Aves; order Passeriformes; family Thraupidae; genus Loriotus; species Loriotus luctuosus. The sequence goes on from JAWWEY010000115.1 coordinate 1,003,509, forward strand.
TGGGGACACCGCGGTGCCACCCGCGCCCCCGTCCCTGCGCCCCCCCGGCGGCTCCGGGATGTCCCCGAGCCCGCGGCGGCAGCAGCACGAGGAGCTGGAATCCCGGAATTCCCTGCAAATCCAAGCCCGAATCCCGCCCGAGTGTTGAGTTTGCCCCGGAATTCCCGGGGCTCCCACCGGGAGCTGCAGCCCGGAATTCCCGGTGGGATCTCCCGGAGCCGCTGCCCCGGAATTCCCGGGGCGCCCACCTGGAGCTGCTGTTCCAAAATCCCCGGGGCACCCACGCGGAGCTGCATCCCCGAATGCCCGCTGCGCCCACCGGAGCGGCGGTGCCGCGTTCCCGGGGTGCCCAACCGAGGCCGCGGTCCCTCCCGGTGGCGGGGCCGGTGCCACCCCGCGGAGCTGTCGCAGCCGGTTCCCGGCTGGCAGAGCCGGTTCGGCGGCTTCGGGGCTCGGCCGGCGCGGAGCCGCCTGGGAGCGCCGGGAATCCGAGCCGGGAATCAGAACCGGGAATGCCAGACCGGAATCAGAACCGGGAATGCCAGACCGGAATCCGAACCAGGAATCTCAACCGGGAATGCCAGACCGGAATCCGAACCAGGAATGCCAAGCTGGGAATGCCAGACCAGAATCCGAACCGGGAATGCCAAGCTGGGAATGCCCAACCGGGAATGTCGAACCGGGAATGCCCAGCCGGGAATCGGAACCGGGAATCCGAACCGGGAATGCCAGACCGGGAATGCCCAGTCGGGAATGCCGCCCCTCTGCCGGGAGCCCCCCAGAAAGTGACAGTGACAAAGGCGTGGGGATGTCACCCCTGCACTGAGCGCCACCGGGGACACCGCTGGGGTCACGCTCCCGCCGCCCCTCGGAGGGCTGGGACAGCACGGCCACCCCTGGGGACAGCCCTGTCCCTGTCCCTGCCAGGCCGGGGACAGCGGCTCTGTCCTCGTTGAAAGCCACAGCAGGCACGGCGGCCATGCCCGGGCCACCGGCTGGGGGGCGGCGACAGTGACACTGCCATCGAGTGACACTGCCGTGGAGGGGACAGGGACAGTGCCATGGAGTGACACTGCCATCGGGGGACACTGCCATCGAGTGTGACAGGGACACTGCCATCGGGGGACACTGCCATGGAGGGGACACTGCCATGGAGGGGACACTGCCATCGAGTGTGACAGGGACAGTGCCATGGAGTGACACTGCCATTGGGGGACACTGCCATCACCCGGGCCATGTCCCCCCATCCTTGTCCTCGCCAGGGCCTTGGGGACATGGCTGTGGCCAAGGCCACAGGGTTTTGCTGTGACCTGGCTGGGGAGGTGACACCGGGGTCTGGCCCTATCCCTGGTGCCTCAGAGGTGGCACGGCCACCCCGCTGGTGTGGCACAGCGAGCAGGACACCCCGACAAGTGGCACCTGTCCCCACACAACCGTGGGTGACACCTGTCCCCTGTGAGTGTCCTGGCAGGGACCCTGCAGGGCCATCAGACCCTGGTGGCACCACACGTGTCCCCACGGACATAACAGCGTGACACACGTCCCCTGCCACCAAACACCCCCCAATGGATGGCACCTGTCCCCATCCATGTCCCCTCTGTGACCACACACACCTGGCAGAGTGGCACTGTCCCCACACAGCCACAGACAGCTGGAACAAGTGACACCTGTGACACCTGTGACACCAAGAGACACCTGTGCCCCTGACACACCTCAGCAACGGCACCTGTCCCCACAGCACCACAGTGACCTCAGTGGTGTGGCACCTGTCCCTGTACAGCCACGATCACCTCAGTGACCCCACAGCACCATGGTCACCCTGACAATGTGGCATCTGTCCCCACATGGCCACAGCCACCCTGACATTGTGGCACCTGTCGCCATGGGACCATGGCCACCCTGACATTGTGGCACTTGTCCCTGTCCAACCATGGTCACCTCAGTGACCCCATGGCACCACGGCCACTCTGACAAAGTGGCACCTGTCCCCAGGGCACCGTGGTCACCCTGACAATGTGGCACCTGTCCCCACATGGCCACAGACACCTCAGTGGTGTGGCACTTGTCCCTGTTCAACCACAGTCACCTCAGTGACCCCACAGCATTACGGTCACCGTGACAAGGTGGCACCTGTCCCCAGAGCACCACGGCCACCCTGACAATGTAGCACCTGCACCCATGGGACCATGGCCACCCTGACATTGTGGCACTTGTCCCTGTCCAACCACAGTCACTTCAGTGACCCCACGCCACCATGATCACCCTGATAATGTGGCACCTGTCCCCATGGGCACCCTGACAAGGTGGCACCTGTCCCCACGCCACCATGATCACCCTGATAATGTGGCACCTGTCCCCAGAGCAGCACGGCCACCCTGACAATGTGGCACCTGCCCCCGCAGTCACCCTCACAATGTGCCACCTGTCCCCACACAGCCCCCCCGATGCAGTGGCACTGTCCCCATGTCATCCCCCCATGTCCCAGCATGTGGCTGTGTCCCCCCAAGGGGGTGACCCCGTTTAGGGGTGCAGAGGAGGGTCCCAGGTGACACTGCAGGGCTAGCTGAGGTGACAGGCCCCATGGATGTCCCCAACCCCCCCCGGTGTCCCCATCCCCGGCTACAACGGGGTTTGGGGGGGCAGTTTCACCCCCAACTCCACCTGGGGGTGACACGGAGGGGGGGTGGTGACACTCGGGTGCCACCTCCCATGCAGGACCCGCCCCCACCCGGGGTAATTAAGGACAAAACGACGCACGAGCGACATTTGGGGTGGCGCGGGGGTGTCCCCACGCAGGGACCCCCTTGGGGACATCCCCGGGACCGGCACAGGGTCCCCAAAGCCACCCCCCGGCCGAGCCCGCTGTCCCCACCCTGTCGCCGCTCCAATGTCACCGCGCACCTGTGGCCGGGCGGTGGCGCCGGCAGCGGGGGGGACACGGGGACCCCAAAAATCCTCCCGGGGGGGGCTGGGAGACCCCGAATTCACCGGGGAAAGGGGGAGCGGGCCGGGCGGGGGGGTCCCCAGGGAGGGGACACGGGGCCCTGGGTGGCCTTGGGGACACCGCGCGGGTGACAACGGCGGGGGCGGGGGGGCGCGGTGACAAACGGGGGGTGCGGGGTGTGACAGCGCAGGGGGGCATGCGACAATGGGGGACAGCAGGGGATGGGGACACGGACACGGGGGGGGTTGGGAAGCGAGGGGGTGCAGCCCGCGGGGTGGGGAGGTCCCCGGTGGCGGTGCCCGGTGGCGGTGCCCATGCCCGGGGCCGTGCCCGGCTCACCTTGGCGAAGTAGAGCATCCAGAGCTCGCACAGGCGCTCCCGGGAAGAAGCCATGCCCGGGGCCGGCCCGGCTGGGAACGAGCGGCGGCTCCGCCTCCCCCGGACCCCCCCTCCCGGTACCTCCCCCAGGTGTGGGGGGCGGGGACTCCCCCTCCCCTCCCCTCCCCTGCACCTGCCGGGGCCGCTCCCCGCGCTCCGCTTCCCCTCCCTATTCCCGCATCCCCGCGCTCATCAATGGGGGGAGGAAGGCAAAGCCCCACCCTACCCCAAGTAATTAACGCTAATTAGCGCAGCTGAGCCCCCCTCTCCATCGGAGATACTCTGAACAAACCAAACTCGACGCTTTCGCCTCGTTTTCCCTTTTAATCTCCTTTAAAAGCGTTTCTAAATATTTAATGGAGAATTTTTTTACCTTCCCCCTCCCCAAACCCCCCCAATCTATTGCTCGCATCGATACGCTCGGCGCTCGGCACGCCCGGCCTGCCGCGCATGCGCGCTGTGCGCTGTACGGCAGCCGGACGCGGGGTGCAAGATGGCGGCGCCCGGAGGCGGCATGGAAGGCGCGGAGGAGGCCGAGGGGTTCGTGCTGGGGCGGCTGGAGCAGGAGGCGCTGAAGCGGCGGGAGCGGCTGAAGGCCCTGAGGCAGCGCACGCTGCAGGTCAGGCCGGGCTGGGCGCTGCGAGGGCGGGGGGAGCCCCCGGAGGGGCCCGCGGTGGGGCCGAGGCTGCGCAAGGGGCCTGGGGAGAGGCCTGGGGGTGCCGGTGACGGGCGGAGAGGCCCACGGGAATCCTGAGATTTTTGGGGTATTTGGGATTCTCAGTGCTTGGGGTGGGACTGGATTAGAGGGTTTTGGGATCCCAGAGAGGCTGGGGGTATCAGAAGATCCCAGACAGATCCTGAGTTATTTGGGATGTAGCAGGAAGAGGTTTAAGGATTTTGGGGTCCTAGAGGGACTTGGAGTGTCCAAGGGTCCCCTGTGGATCCCGAGTTTTTTGGGATCTGGCCCTTGCCAGCCCTCAGCCCCTCCCTGTGCAGCCTCTGGGGTGTTTGGGGTGCTGCTCCCAGGGCAGGGTGGAATTCCCAATCCCATGGGTGGATGTGGGACCCGGCTCAGTGCTGGGAATGGTTGGGCTCCCTTCCAAGGCTTTTCCAACCTCGAGAATTCCACCATTCCAGAACTCTTTCCCCATCACCAGTGGAGGCAAATTCTTGGCAAAAACCCCATTCCAATGATTTTCCCTCTTTTCCTTGACCAGGATCTCCCTGTTTCCTGCCAGGGAGGGTTAATTCCTAAAAAATCCCAGCAGAAAATCCCCGGGATGGGATTTTCCTGCTGCCATTCCCATCTCCATGGCAATGCACACGGAGATTTCCCTAATTCCCCCTTCTCATCCCTCTCCATTAAAAAAGGATTAAAATCTCCTTGGGATGCCAAAGCCCATCCCTGGTTCCTTTCATCTCCTGCAATCCCAGCTGGATTTGCCCTTTTTGCTGCAGCTTTGGGATGGGATCCGTGGAAATGAGGAGTGACACTTTGGGATGAGCTCTGGGGACAGGGCTGGGGATGCTAGGCCAGAATTCCCAGTGGGAATTCTCTGTGCCTTCTCCTGCTTTGGTGGGAAGGACCTTCAATGTCATCCCATTCCTCTAGGGCAGGGAATTCCAAGCAGCTCTTTGGGTTTTAATGGAGAATTCCTGGTTTTCCAAGGATGGGAAGCTGAGGGTGGGAGAGAAAAAATGACAGAAAAAAATTTGGACAGTCCAAAGCTCCTGGAAAAGAGCTGGGATATAGAGGGAAATTTTTCCTTCCCTCCTGAAAGATTCTGGGAGAGCTCAGCCATTCTCAGCACTCAGGGGAGAAATTTGGGAATTCTGTTGTGATGTGAAAAAGGTTTGGGTCGAAATTCCTGCTTTATTAAACCTTGGAGAATCCTGAAATCTCGGATTTCTTTTGGGAAGGGACTTTAAGCTCATCCCATTCCTAGGGCAGGGAATTCCCAGCAACTGTTTGGGTTTTAATGGAGAATTCCTGGTTTTCCAAGGGTGGAAAGCTGAAGGCAGGAAAAAAAGGTTGGGAAAGGAAAAATGGTGGGAAAGAAATTTTTCCAATTGGGAGGATCCAGTGTCATTCCAGAGGGATGGAGGATGTACCCAGAGTCCTGGAAAAGAGCTGGGATATAGAGGGAAACTCTTCTGCTGGAAGATTCTTGGAGAGCTCAGCCATTCCCAGCCCTCAGGGAGAAATTTGGGAATTCTGTTGTGATGTGAAAAAGGTTTGGGTTGAAATTCTTGTTTTATTAAACCTTGGAGAATCACGGATTTCTTTTGGGAAAGGGCCATAAAGCTCACCCAGTTCCATGGGCAGGGAACCCAGAACATTCCAGGCCTGAAATCCATAGGGGAGCAAACCTGAGGCTGTGATCCCAGCAGGAATTCCAGTTTTTAATGGGAATAAATGCTGGATATTCCAGGAGAAGCCAGCCCAGGATAATCCTGAGCTGGTGAAAATTCCAGCAGTTTTTGTGGAGCAGCTCAAGGTCCTTGGGAAGCTTTTCCTGCTTTTTTTGGGAGCTGTGAAAGGCTTTTCCTGGCTTTTATCCCTTTCCTTTGTTCCCAGTTGGTTCCATTCCCTTTGACAGCTCATCTCTTTGTTTTCCAGCCTTAATTCCAGAAATCCAGGGAATGCAAATGATCCCGAGCTTCAGATCTCTGGGAAACGTTTCAAGGGCAATGGATTTTCACTGGAAAAAAAAAATCATTGGAATTCCCAATTCCCAGTCTCCCATACATCCCTGCCCTCTGGCAGTGGGAGCCATTCCCTGTGTCCTGTCCCTCCATGCCTTGTCCCCAGTCCCTCTCCAGCT
>JAWWEY010000115.1:1016674-1028591 GCA_035582745.1 Loriotus luctuosus
GGAATTGGGAATTCCTGGCTGGGATGGAATTCCCAGAGCAGCTGTGGCTGCCCCTGGATCCCTGGCAGTGCCCAAGGTGAGCTTGGATCACCCTGGGACATGGCACAGAGCAGAATGGGATCACCCTTCAGATCCCACCCTGCCCATTCCAGGATGATTCCATGATCTCCATACATTTTTCCTGCTGTTTCAGGAGGTGACAGCCTCATCCTCATGGAGTGGGATGGGGAAGCTGCTCCTGAAGCAGCTCCAAGTGGCTTTTGGGAATAACAACAGGAGCAAGGGACCCGTGACACTGGAAGAAATGGCACAGCCATTCCAGGTGCTCCTGCCACAAGGATTTTGACAGCCAGGGGGCTTGGAAGAATCTGTGGAATTGTTTGTTCCATAAAAGCCTCGGGGTGGAACAGAGAAGCACAAGCCAAGCTCGGAGGGGCCTGGTTTCCATCGGGAACACTCCGGGCATTCCGCGCATTCCCGGCGTGCCGGTGCCAAGGGCCTCCTCCCAAAAAAGCTGGGATCCCTCCTGCTTCCCCAGCCAGGAGCTCTGGGCCTGTGGGAAACGTGGATTTGGGATATTCCCCACCCAAATCAGGGAATGTGCCACCCCTGGCAGTGTCCATTGCTTCCCTCTGGAATGCTGCACTCCCCAAATCCTCCCAGTTCGTTTTTGGGACAGAATTCTTGGCTGGGAGGGTGGGGAGGGGCTGCCATGGAATTCCCAGAGAAGCTGTGCCTGCTCCTGGATCCCTGGAAATGTTCAAGGATGGGGCTTGGAGCACCCTGGGATCATAGAAGGTGTCCCTGCCCATGGCCCTGATCCCAAGGGTCACTTCCATTCTGGAATTCCATAATTTCCCTCAGGAACACATCCCAGTGTTCCCAGCACTCCCATGGAGTGGCTCAGACTCTTGGCCAGGGTATTCCTGTGCTGGAGCAGGAATGGGATGGGTTGGATTTTCCACCCATGCTCTGGTGACTTCCAAGGTTGGATTTTTGATGCTTTCCATAAAAACCTGGTCCTCTGCTTCCCAACCTTCCCAGCTTTTCTTGGAGCCTTAATCCTGATTAATCCCATCCTTGGTGGTTAATGAGCTTCACCTCCCTCATTATCCCCGTGGGCTGAGCTTTTCCATGGATCCTGCAGCCTCCAGAGTGTCCTGGGATGAGCTCCTGCAAACTGGATTTTCCAGGGTTGTGGCTTTGGGAATTCCTCTTGAGGCTTGCAGGGTTTGGCTCCGGTGAGGAATCACTCATGGGAATGAGGGTGTCCAATTATGGCCCAAATGAGATGGGAATATCCTGGGATTGTGGCTCAGTCCTGACTCCTGAGCTTCCCTGGAGGAGATGAAAACATGGAAAAGCTTCCAGGTGATGTTTGGGACCCTCATTCCCTCAGCTCCACCATCCATTTATTCCAGAACCGGGATTTGCTCCCTGATTTCAGCACTTCCAGAAATGCTTGGATAACCACCTTATATCCTAAATAATCCTTCCCCCCCCGTGTCTTTCCCTGTAATATTTTTTCCATGATTTTGGATCTTCCCTGGGGTCTCCATCCAGAGTATCCCAGTTTTTAGACCAAAAAGGTTGGAGCCAGGTGGGAATCGGGTTCCTCTCCCAGGGAACAGGGATGGGACAGGAGGGAACAGCCTCAGGTTGTGCCAAGGGAGGCTGAGGTTGGATATTGGGAATATTCCTCATGGAATGGGGAATGGGAGTCCCCATTCCTGGTGGGATTTAAAAGCCATGGATGTGGCACTTGGGGACACAGACCCATGGTGAACTCGGCTGGATTGGATGGTCTTTGAGGCTTTTCCAACCTCAACAATTCCATGAGTCCACGATTTCAGCTGCCTCTGGCTCCTGATTCCAACATTCCCGCTTTTCCTGAGTGCCCCCTGGGCCATCCCAGGCTTTCCTCACTGCTCTTCCCACTTTTCCCAGGGAGATCAAGCTGCGGAATTACGATCCCGAGGATGAGGAGCTGAAGAAGAGGAAGCTGCCCCCGGCCAAACCGGCCTCAGGTGGGAGAAACCAGGAATGTGGGAAGGGAAACCAGGGCTTGGGAAGCTCCGTGCTCTTCCCAAGGTGGGAGATCCACTGGGATGAGGTGTCCATGGAGGGGTTGGAATATCTGATGCTGTCACCCTCACACCCAGCATTGCACAAGAGGGGTGGGAACACTCCCAGGCCCAAATCCGAGGATTCATCCTCAGAGGAGCCTCCCTGGAGGAGCCTCCTGGAAATTCCGGCTGTTTTTTGTTGGATTTATCTTGAAGGAAATCTTAGGCAGGAGTTGAGGGTGTTGGGGCTGGAATTTCCTCACCCGGAACTTCCATAAATCACCTGAGGGGAAGTGAAGGAGTTCCCTGGATTCTGAAATGTGGAGTTTTCTGGAATAAATCCCTTGAAAAATGTCCTGAGTAAAAAGGGAGGGCTGGGAATGGCTGGGAATTCTGACACTGCCCTTTCCTTGTGTTTTTGTAGGAGCTTAAAAGTTCCATGTGAAAGGAAAGCCATGGAAAGGCTGGAGCGTGTCCAGGGAAGGGAGTGGAGCTGGGGAGTTCCTGAGGGAACTGGGAATGTTATCCCGGAGAAAAGGAGGCTCTGAGGGCTGCACAATTCCCTGAATAGAGCCCAGGGGGAATTGGGATCTGCTCCCAGGGAACAGGGATGGGAGGAGGGGGAATAAGCAGGTTGGATATTGAGAAAATTCCAGTTGTCCCACAGTGATGGAGCCCCATTCCTGGAGGGATTGAAATCCCTGTGGATGTGGCACTTGGGGACATGGGCAGTGCTGGCCTTGGCAGTGCTGGGAATGGTTGGACTCAGTCCAAGAGGGCTTTTCCAACTGAAATTGCCCTTGATTCCATGAAATCCGTGTGCTGGAGTGGGATGTGCTCCCTGGTGCCGCAGCCCCTCCATGGGTGGCTTTTTCCATGGGTGTTTTCCCATTATCCTGGGTATCTCCAGAGCTTTCCTCATGGCCTGGGCTGGAGCTTGACTCCTCCAAAGTGTCCCAGGCCTGGAAATGAGTCAGGGAGAGTAAAATTCCAGACCTTTGGAGCAGCTGATCCCTGAAGATGTTGTGAAAAGAGGCCTCGATCCCAACCGGCTTCCAGCTGCCGTTGCTGTTTGTGGGATTTCCATCATTCCCAGATAATTTTCAGGAGGGTTTGGATACTGAAGGGATGTGCTCAGCTGTGGGAATGGGGTTTTGGGGAAGCTTTTGGGAGCTGAGCCTGGAGCGCTGGTGGAATTCCTGGTTTTCCAACACTGATCCTGTTTCCCCATCTAGTGGAGGACACGGTGAAGGAGCAGCTGGAAGCGGCCAAGCCGGAGCCCATCATCGATGAGGTGGTAGGTAAAGCTGGAATTCTTGGGAATCCAGAGTGGGGAATCCAGAGTGGGAAATCTGGATCAGGGAATCCAGAACTGGAAATCCAGATTGGGAAATCTGGATCTGGGAATCGGGATCTAGGAATCCAAATGTGGGAAATCTGGATGGGGAAATCTGGATCAGGGAATCCAGAGCTGGAAATCCAGATTGGGAAATCTGGATCAGGGAATCTGGATCTTGGAATCCAAATCCGGGAAATCTGGATGGGGAAATCTGGATCAGGGAATCCAGAGCTGGAAATCCAGATTGGGAAATCCAGAGCTGGAAATCTCGATCTCGTAATCCAGATCGGAGAAATCCAGATTGGGAAATCTGGATCTGGGAATCTGGATCTCGAAATCCAGATTGGGAAATCTGGATCTCGGAATCCAGATCAGGGAAATCCAGATTGGGAAATCTGGATCTGGGAATCTGGATCGTGGAATCCAAATCTGGGAAATCTGGAGCTGGGAATCTGGAGCTGGGGAGCCAGAGCTGGAAATCTGGATTGGGAAATCTGGATCTCAGAGTCCAGAGCTGCAAATCCAGAGCTTGAAATCTGGATCTGGGGAATCCGGATCTGGGAAATCCAGATCTGGAAATCTCAATTGGGAAATGTGGAGCTGGAAATCTGGATCTCGGAATCCAGATCTGGGAAATCCAGAGCTGAAAATCCCGATCTGGGAATCTGGAGCTGAAACCCTGGAGCTGCTCCGTGCCAGGTCCAGGATGGAATGTTGCCTGTGCCTTTCACTGGATGTCTCCTCTCCTTCCCTAGGATTTGGCGAACTTGGCTCCCAGGAAACCTGACTGGTGAGTGCCTATGGAATGCTGCTCCTGGGAAAAGGGGGTTGGAGTCAGCGGAGGGGGGGTTTCCAACACCTTGAGGTTGTGCTGGAAATATCCAGGAAAACCTGAGCTGAGGGTTAAAAATGCCAGGAAAATCCTGTGGGAGGTTGGAACAAACTGGTCTTTAAGGACCCATCCAACCCTGAGCATTCTGTGATTCCATGGAACTGGAAAACCCTCCTGACTGTGGAGGAAGACACAATTCCCTTTTCCTGCTGATTCTTTGGAATGCTTTTCACCAAGGAATGAGTTGGTTTTGGAGCAGTGGCACTTGGGAAATAGAAGGAATCTCCACTGGGAAAGGTGGGCCCTGCCTGGCCATGGAATTGTCCTGACCTTGTGGCTCTCCCCCCAGGGATTTGAAGCGGGATGTGTCCAAGAAGCTGGAAAAGCTGGAGAAGAGGACCCAGAGAGCCATCGCAGAGCTGATCCGTGCGTTCCGGAGCCGCGGGAATGGGGGGGCTCATTCCAGAGGGATTCCCTGATCCATGCCGGGAGCTCGCTGGGCCAGGGAGGGATTGATGGGGCTTGATCCCTTCCCAAGTGGACCTGGGAAGCTGTTGGCGCCAAAGGAGCTTCCCAAGGAGACTCCAGGAGCACTTGGATTGTGCCAAGGGAAGGGTTTTGGGGTCCTGCGCTGGGTCACTCCCAATCCAACCCATCCATCCCTTCTCCATGTTGTTTTTCCTGTCAGGAGAGCGCTTGAAAGGGCAGGAGGGGGAGCTGGCGTCGGCTGTGGGATCAGCAAAGCAGGAGGGAAGCGACTCTGACTGAGGAGAATCCATCAGGAACAGGCTCTGGGTCTGCCTCGCACCGACTCCGTGTCCCTCAGTCCCTCCCTGCTTGGGACTGCTCATCCCTCTTCCCAAACTTCCCCAGTCCTGCTGTGCCTGGAGGAGAGGCAGATCCAAGGAGCCTGCCTGGCTGCTGAGGAACTTCCATGGAAAACTTTCTGGGATCTGGGGGGGTTGATGGGAGCAGGACAGACCCCTCCCAGGTAGCTGGAACTTCCTTGGAGCAAGGAGAAGTGGGAAAACTCCGGTTTGGGGCCGGAAAGGTCAATCCAGACTGGCTGGGAAAGGAGGGAGATGCCAGCAGCCCTTGGAAAAGCAGGATCATTTCCCAGGGATTGGTGCTCCTGGTCCTGTGCAGACACTCCTTGAGGCTCTGAGTATTTGGGAATATCCATGGCCAGCCCCGGAATCCCTGTGGGAAGAGGCAGTGTGGCTTGGGAATCGTTGGCTGCTCTGCATCTGGCTGAGTTTAATGTGGGATTTGCTTTGCTCCCGAATTTCCCAACCCTCCAGGAGCATGTCCTGCTCCTCCTCTTGGGTTTTTTTATTGTTAATGGATCTTTTCCTAATAAAACAATTCCACGTGGAAAAAGTTGTCACTTGTCCTGCAGAGGACTGGGAAGAGGAGCAATGGGACTAAGACCTTGGAAATTGGAGTGGGATTGAGCCCATGGAAGTTGGAGGAGGAGCAGTGGGATTGAGTCCATGGAAATTTGAAGAGCAGTGGGATTGAGCCCATGGAAGTTGGAGGAGGAGGAGTGGGATTTAGCCCATGGAAGTTGGAGGAGGAGCAGTGGGATTGAGCCCATGGAAGTTGGAGGTGGCCACAGCAGGTCAAGCACAATTCCTGGGATGGGCTGATCCAGGTTATTGTGTGATCCAGGTTCCTGGGGTGATTCCAAACCCGTGCCTCTGGAAAAGGTGAGCAGGTGGGATCTGTCAAGCTGATCCTGCATTTTGCCTGGAAAACTTTATTGTAACTCTGGGAGATCTTGGAGCATGGTGCTGGAATCCTCTGGGTTTGATTCCAAAGAGGTTTTATCCCAAGGGGAAACATCTGGTGCCAACAAAAGATTCCAGCTGGGATAAGAAGAGCTGTTCCTGGTAATTCCCATATCCTGCTGCCTTTGTCTTGGTGGATCATTCCCAGGGTGATGGATCCTTGTCCCTGTGCCAGGATCTGCTGCTCCCCACTGCTCCATGCTCTTCCACCTGCAGGAGCCCCATTCCTGCTTCCCGGGGATGCCTGGGAGCAAAGAGCAGCTGGAAAATTCCCTGATTCCTCCTCAACTCCCAGCTCCCTTCCCTCTCCTTGGCTTTCCTGTTCCTGGTGTTTGCAGCCATTCCTGCCCCATCCTCTCCCCTTGGAGGGGCCATTCCCAGGTGTGTGGGGACAACGGGGACATTCCATGGAGCAGTGGGAGAGCTGCACCCACCTGGGCCAGGTTCAGTGTTGGGATGTGCCTATGGATTCCCTCTGGATTCCCTCTGGATTCTGTGGTGGGAAAACACCTGGGCTGGTGTCCAACCATCTCCCTGTAGGGTGTTTAGGGTGGTTTTCCCTATTTTTCCTTAGATGGGAGACATCCAAGTGCCCCTCACCCTTGTCCTGGGACAAAATATTGCAGGAAAAGCCATGGGAAGGTTCCATCAAGGAATGCTGTGGCTGCCCCTGGATCCCTGGAAGTGTCCAAGGCCAGGTTGGACGGGGCTTGGAGCAGCCTGGGATAGTGGGAGGTATCCGTGCCCATGGAAGTGGGATGGATGGGATGATCCTTAAGTTTGCTTGCAGCCCAAGTTGTTGTGGAATTCCCTGATTCCATGGAGCCGTGGAATCTCTGGAATGCCCTGTAGATGTCAGCAGATCTCCGTGCACAAAACTCTGCCGTGTCCAGCTGTTCCCAACAGCTGGAACCCGGATGAAGCCAGGCTTTGCATCCCTGACTGGGATGCTACCAGCTGGAATTCCCATCCACCCATCCACCCATCCACCCATCCATCCATCCCTTCTCTTCCTTCTCTTCCTTCTCTTCCTTCCCTTCCTTCCCTGGCTGAAGCCAGACCAAAGGTGGGAAGCAGGAGACTTTTCCCTCATTAACTTCCAAGGGAAAACATTCCCTTTACCCTGGCTCCAGTTCCAGGCACAGCTTTTCCCAGTTCCTGAAGGGATAATTTTCACTTTCAGCTCTCCCAGAAAATCTGACTTGGAAATGAAAAATCCCAATGTTCTAACTTTGGACAAACCTCAAATGAAATGTCCTGAATTTTCATTTTTCTGCGTGTTTTCCACTTTTATTCTGGGCTGAAAGTAAGCCAGGATCAACCCCAGAGCCCTGGGTAGATGTGGGAATGGGATCTCAGCATGGGATTGGGATCCCGGTGTGGGAATGGTGTCCTGGTGTGGGAATGGTGTCCTGGTATAGGATTGGGATCCCTGCATGGGGCAGGGATTCAAGGATGGGAGTGGGATCCTAGCATGGGACACAGACCTTGGAATGGGACTGGGGTGCCAAGCACAGGGCAAGGATCATGGAGTGGGACTGGGAATTCAGCGTGGAATAGGGATCCCAGTGTGGGACAGGGATCCTGATAAGGATCCTGGCATAGGAATGGGGTCCCTGTACAGGAGAGATCCTGGTATGGGACAGGGATCCTGATATGGGACTGGGATCATGGAGTGGGACAGGGATCCTGATATGGGACTGGGATCATGGAGTGGGACAGGGATCCCAGCATGGGACAAGAATCCCAATGTGGGACAGGGATCCTGGCATGGGACAATGATCCTGGAATGGGACAGGGATCCTGGTGTGGTGCTGGAGTTCTGGTGAGGAACAGCAATCCCTGTATGGAAAATCAGGGATTCCTTCATCCATAGGAAAACCTGTTTTCCTTTGGCTGGTTTGGAGCCTGATGTCGCTGCCTTTTGTGGAGGAAATGTGCAGAACACGGCCCCAAACTGACACCGGGGTCAAATCCATCCCTCAGGATCCTCCTGGTCATTCCCTCTGGATTATCCCCCGCCAGCATTCTGGCCTTTTAAAAACTGGGATGTTTCTTTCTGCCCTCCTTGGAAATGCCACCTCCTGCCTCTTTTCATTGGATTCCCTCCTGTGCTCCCCACGCTCCGGCCTTGCAAGTTCTGACATCCCTCTGTCCTATAAAAACCAGGCCCTGGGATGCTCTTGGCCGGGATAAAAGGCACCGGGGTGGGCTGGAATTTGGAGGAGCCTCTGACGGCTCCGTGACACGAAGCAGGAGCGGCCCCAGAGTGCCGGGCTGGTTGGGATTCTCCAACCTGCTGGGATGATGGAGAGGAGCCTTCATCCCGAGCCCTCGGCCCTCCAGGCCGTGGTTTTGGAGTGGTCACACCCACGGCCAAGGTCCGGCTTTCAAGTGTCCATCTGCTGCAGGGACATGAAAGGAATTCCCAGTTTTTGACAGCTGCTGAAATTCCTTTTGTGGCGTTCCCGGCCGGATTCTGCCCGAGCCGAGGGTTTGTGCTGCTTCTTCCAGCTCTGGGGGGATTTGGGATCGTTGCTGCTTCTGGACACCAACCCCTCTGCTCCAGCCTGACTCTCCAGGCTTCCAAAGTGGGTTCCTGGGATTTTTTCCTTTGGAATTTCTGAGCAGAGCTGTTGGGAATGGTTTTTTTCATTAAACATTTGGGATGCTTGGAAAATGCTTGGCAGGTTCCAAGGGGTCTCTGGGATGCTCTGGGGTGGTTGATGGATGGGGTTTGGGAGCTCTGGGAGACCTGTGGCAATGGCAGGGGGAGAGTGGAGGGATCCCATGGGATGTTTCCTACAGCACAGGATGGTCAGATGTGGGAATTGGGAATCCACACATTGGAAATGGCCTCTGAGGCTGCAAGGGCAGCTCTTGGAATTCTTTGGTGCCTTCCAAAGGGATGAGACCCCCCCCTGCAGAGCTGCCCCCAGCCCCGGGGCCTGGCCAATGATTCCAATGAATTTCCACTCAGGAAAATTTTCCCAGGACTTTGCCATCCTTTTGTCCTCCTGCTCTGTTTGTTGTTCAACTCATCCAACCAATGTTGCAGGAATCGCCTTGGGAAGTTTTCCTGTGCCTGTGGTGGGAAGAATGGAAAATTTGGGTGTTGGAGCACGGAGGTGCAGCCTCTGCTGGACACAGCCCATGGGATTTCCTCCTGCACCTGCCCCGAATTCCCGGGAACAGCAATGAGCCCTGGGCAGGGAGGAGCCCATTCCTGCTGGGATCAGAGTCTGCCACATCCGAAGGGAATTCCTGGAAGGAGAGCTGCTCCTGCTGCCCATGTCCCACTTCCAGCTGCTTTTCTGCCTCTGGCACTCCATGGAAGTTCAGAGAAAGTCGTCACTCGGAGCCGGGACAGCTGGAGCAGGATCCTTTCATCCTCTCCTCTGCTCATCCTGTGTCCATCCCTAATGGGTGGTGAGTGTGGGACTCGTGTCCTTGTGACCACTGCAAGGTCATGGAATCATGGAATGCTTTGGGTGGGAAGGGACCTTAAAGCCCATCCAGGGCCACCCCTACCAGGGCAGGGACGCCTCCCACTGTCCCAGGCTGCTCCAGCCTGGCCTGGGGCACTGCCAGGGATCCAGGGGCAGCCACAGCTGCTCTGGGAATTCCATCCCAGCCAGGAATTCCCAATTCCCAATCTCCCATCCATCCCTGCCCTGTGGCAGTGGGAGCCATTCCCTGTGTCCTGTCCCTCCATCCCTTGTCCCCAGTCCCTCTCCAGCTCACCTGGAGCCCCTTCAGGCCCTGCCAGGGGCTCTGAGCTCTCCCTGGAGCTGCTCCTGTCCAGGTGAGCACCCCCAGCTCTCCCAGCCTGGCTCCAGAGGTGTCCCAGACCTGGCAGCAGCTCCGCGCTCTCCTGGATTCACTCCCACAGACCCACATCCTTCCTGGCAGTGGGGGGGCAGCTGTTCCTCTCCTCCCAGAAGTCACTGGAGCTGTCTATAATTAAAACTCTTTTCCAAGGCCAAAGTTTCGTGCCAGACTTTCCCTGATTGATCTGTAATTAGGGAAAAATTCTCTGCCTCGTCCTGGGCGAGGGGTCAGACTGCTGAGGAAGCTCTGACCTCCCAATCTTTGAAACCGAAAGCCTTGTCTGGGAAATCTCCTGAGGCTGGAGCTGTTCCTGCTCATGCTGTGCCTCAGCCCAGGGCACAGCCTCGCCCAGACCGTGCCAGCCCTGCCCGGCTGAGCCGGGCACGGCAGTGACCCAGCCCGGGCCGGCCGGCACCGCAGGGAGCTGCTGGAGAATAAAAATAAACAGCGCTTGTGTGCTCGGGCCCCGAGCCGCACACCAGCTCATTAACTTTAAATATCTCACCTCGCTGCTCGCTGGAGGTCACGCTCGGCAGGAGCAGCGCGGGGCTCATCAGCTCCCAGCGCTCATCCTCATCCTCATCCTCACCCTCAGCCCGGCCCGGGGCCATGCAGGGAACTTCCAGGGACCTGATTATCCTGAGAATGGCCAGGGAAAGGCTCATCTGGAGAGCAATCAGTGAGCATTATCCAACCAACTCGATATACAAGGCTCTGAAAACCCGGGCTAAGTCCGTTCTGCCCGGGGATGGAGGTGATGCAATCCAGGAATGTTTTCCTCCTCTCATTTCCCTTCTCCCCCTCTCATTTTCCTTTCCCCTCTCTCATTTCCTTTCTCCCTCCCTCATTTTAATTTTCCCTCCTCTCATTTCCCTTTCCCCTCTCTCATTTCCAGGAACGTTTCCCCCCGTCATTCCCTTTCCCCCCTCTCATTTCCCTTTCCCTCCTCTCATTTCCAGGCATCTTTTCCCCCTCTCATTTCCAGAAATGTTTTCCCCCTCTCATTTCCCTTCTCCCCCTCTCATTTCCCTTTCCCCCCTCTCATTTCCAGGAATGTTTTCCCCCTCTCATTTCTCTTTTTCCCCCTCTCATTTCCAGGCACCTTTTCCCCCTCTCATTTTCCTTTTCCACCTCTCATTTCCTTTCCCCCCTCTCATTTCCAGCCATGTTTTCTCCCTCCACTTCCCCTCTCCAGCTCTGCCCGTCCCCAGATTCAGTTCCACCCTCCAAGGCAGTGGCTGGGACAGGAGAGGTTTGCAGAGACAGGGATCTCTCCTGAGGGCTGAGGGTGGGTCTGTCCCATGGAATGGGGTGGGATGAGGTCACTCCTGCTCCTCTGAGCATTCCCTTGTTCCCTCAAAGCTCGGGCAGGAGTTCCCAGGAGCTGCTGCTGCTCCCTGGGATGAGGGCATTTGGAGCTCTGCTGTCCCTGCCTGGCATTTCCAGCCTGGGCAGACTTCTGAGGGTGGATCCAGTGGGATCAGGACCAGGGGGAGGTGGGATGGGCTCAGGGCGTGGTTTGGGTGCACCTGGGGCTGTTTGGGGCTGCTGGTGCCCTGACAAGGTGACTGCACAGCTCTGGCTCTGGTTCCTGCTGCACATCCCAGCAGATCCAACTTTCCCTGCTCTCTGTAGTGAAGGGCTGAGGGAAGATGAAATCCTTTGTCTGAGCTCACAGCTTAGGGAGAGGGTGGGAATTCTCTGTGCTCAGCTCTCACAAACCAGTGCAGACCCAGCAGGAGCAGCTAGTGGCACCTGGAACCTCTTCGTGCTGGGGATGTGGGATCAGAACCTGGGGGAGAATTTATGTTAAAGGGAAGTGGCTTAGGGAGTAAATCCCCTTTCCAAAGGGCTGCAGGCTCTTTCATCTCCCTTGAGAGGGTGTCCAAGCCACAGTCTGCTCCCTGGAGGGCAGTGGTGCTTTTCCAGTCCCCTCCAGGTGTTCAGTCATTAATGGTTTTCTTTTTCCTGTGTCCCATCTCCTCTGCACAGCTCCTGACAGGAGGGGACAGCCGGGGGGGTCGGGCTGTGCTCCAGGGAACAGGGACAGGAGGAGAGG
>JAWWEY010000115.1:1060441-1072436 GCA_035582745.1 Loriotus luctuosus
TCCTTCCTTCCTTCCTTCCTTCCTTCCTTCCTTCCTTCCTTCCTTCCTTCCTTCCTTCCTTCCTTCCTTCCTTCCTGTTTAAATCCATTATCCCTTTTCTCCCTCATTCCCACCTCCTTTCCCTCTTCCTCTCATTTCCAGGCTTCTCTGCTCCTGTAATTTTCCCCAAAACTCAGCCATTCCTGCATGCCAGGGTGTTTCGGGCTCACCACCACAAGGAACCTTTCTGTGGGATGAGAAATCCCCTTAGGGAATGTCAATTTATAAAATATTCTATGGGAATAAGCACTGAGGAAGAGCAGCTCCAGGGGGAGAGGCGGCCTTTATTTATAATTGGAATTTTTTTGCACAGACAGAATCAAACTCACCATGTCTAGGGGAAAAAGAATTCCCAGCAAAGAGAAAAGAGCAGGTAATCCAGATTTTTTTTATCTTAGATTTATGATGCAGGCTGGGGAATACAAATTCCAGGTTATCCGGTGAGCCTGACTGTAAAATCCTTGATTTTAACAACCTCATTTCTCTCCCAGCAGCTGCATTTTCTGAAGGACTCGGAAGAAATGAAAAATGGCACCCAAAGGTCCCATTTTCTCCCAATTTTTTGGGACAACCTGCCCTATTTCCAGAGGATTATTTCCCATTGCTATGAAAGAGGTGCAGGAAGAGCTGCTTGGAACGTGTCTGAAATTCCTCTTCCTCTTCCACACCTGCTGGAGCTGCCTCTGCTTTTTTTATAAATGATTTTCCTGCTGCAGATTTGTGCAAACTCTGACTTCTCCCATGTCAGGACAAGACAAGACCCCAGAGGCTTCTTTTATTTCCAGCCCCCAGTGATTCCCTAAAATGTTTTGCATCATCCGTTGGCTCAGTTTCCACCATTCCACGTGGGAATTCTGGCTTTCCACGAGGCTTTGCTCCCTTCCTGGGCATCTCTGTTTGGGTTCCAAGCCATGGAGCCATCCCAAAATCCAGTGGGAGCTGCCAGAGGGGTATTTTGGGATCAGGCACAGCTGTGCTTCCTTGGCTGGTGGCCAGGGCTCCGTAAATATGGAATGGGACAATGGAATCATCCTTCGTGTATCCAGAGCAGCACAGGAATGGGAAAGGTCTAGATCTGGAGCTGAAAAATGCTGCAGGAATGATCCCATTTGGTGTCCAGCAGTTGGTTTTGTTGGATTTCTTTGGAATTTTGCACAATGGAACCCTTGGCTGGGTGGGTACCAGAGAGAGAAGGAAGTGGATCCTATCCCTGGTGAGAATGGGACATTCCGGATTCCCCATCCTCCTTCCAAAGGTCCAGCTCCTCCCAGAATCACAGAATGGTTTGGTGTGGAAGGGACCTTCAAAAGTGGTTTAGATTCATGATCCACCTGGGAAAGAGCTCAATCCTTCTCTGGACTTTAATCCCGAAATCTCTGTGGAGAGGAGGAAAACCCTTCCCTTGGGTCAATGGCAGGAGCTTCCCTTTCCCTTCCACCTCCTCCTTTTGCTGTGGGATTCTGGATGCTCCCACAGCATAAACTGAAATTCCAATAGGGCCAACCCACTGTTCCTGAAGGAGAAGACATTCCTGGAACCTCCCAGAACTCCCAGCTTCTGTCAAACCCTCTGGCTCCTGAGAACTTGGAACGGTTTGGGTTGGAAGGGACCTTAAGGATCATCCAGTGCCACCCCATTCCATGGGCAGGGACACCTCCCACTGCCCCAGGGTGCTCCAAGCCCTGTCCAACTCGGCATTGGCAAATTTATTCCAGTCCCTCACCACCCTCACAGGGAGGAATTCCTTCTCAATATCCCACCTCAATCAGTCCTGCTCATCCGGGCAATTCCCAGGCATGTTTTGGAGCTTTGTGCAGGTGAAGAAGAACTTCCAGGGGGTGCTGAGCATGCGACCACCACGCTGTGAGCATCAAAATGGAACCATGGAATCCTGGAATCTGCTGAGCTGGAAGGGACCCATCGGGATCACTGGTGGGGATTAATCTAATTTAATTTAATTTGATTTAAATTCAATTCTGAGCCAGGAATCCTGCAGAAGCAAAACTGGCAGGAAGATCATCCCTCCTTCCCAAACTTTGCCGCCTTGATGCAAATCCCTGGATTTTTCTACCTGTTTCTTTCCTCCCAGCCCATTTTCCAGGTGTTGTTCCACATTTGGCTCCAATTCCGAGGATGTGTTATTCCAGCTGAGGACACCCAGGACCACAACCCTCCTAAGGAGACGTGGCCAGGGCCATCCCAACCTTCTGTCCAGGCTGAGCAGAGCCAGAGCTTCCCAAACTGTGTGTGCAGCACTTCCAACAGCATGGAGGGAAATCCAGGAGTGGAATGAGCGGAATTTGTGCTTCCAACAGCATGGAGGAAAATCCAGGAGTGGAATGAGTGGAATTTGTGCTTCCAACAGCATGGAGGGAAATCCAGGAGTGGAATGAGTGGAATTTGTGCTTCCAACAGAATGGAGGGAAATCCAGGAGTGGAATGAGTGGAATTTGTGCTTCCCAAGGACACAGGCTCATTCCCAGTGGTGATCCTTCACTCCAGCACCCTTAAATGACTTTTTTGGCTCATTTTTTGGCATCCAGAAGTTCTGGAGCATCCAACAGTGAAAGTGAGCCTGGAAATAATTTTCCACAGCTGTTTTTCCAGCCTCTTTCCATGGATTAACCCTCACACCTTTATAAACTAAATCTTCATAGCTCGTTGGTGGCCACCTGGATGTTTACAGGGAAAAGCTTCCGGAATGGAGGGTAGGAAAAGAGAGCCAAGGAATAACAGGTGATTCCTCACTGAGATTCCACGTGCAGACCTGGATTTGGAGCCTCAGTCTCATCCAGGAAAAGGGTTGTTGGGAGTGACATCATGGGATACCCCGTTAATTTTGGGATTAGGTTTGGGATCCAGCTCAGGTTTCACTTGGCAAATCTCTCAGCTGGATTTTTAACCCTGCCAAGGAACATGGAATGACAGCAGCTCGTTCATCCCACTGCACCTGCATCCTGGCCGAAATTCCCTGGAATTCCTGGGGTTGCTGCCTCCCTCCTTATCAGCATCCCTGGAAGCTCAGAAAGTTTGTGGATGTGGCACTTGGGACATGGTTTAGTGGGGGAATAAAATTGTCTCTGAAGCCAGAGCAGGTTCATCCTCCAGCCAAAGCTGGAAGGGAGCAGCACCTCCCTATTCCAGGGATTCCTTGGCAAGAATCCTCCATGGCCTGGCAGGACCAGAGCTCAGGGAAATGCTTTGGGACCATCTCCAAGCCTCTCCTCATCCCTGAGATGCATTCCAGGATTATCCCTGCTCGGATCAGGTGCCAAGCCCCACTGAGGGGACTCATCCCATGGGAATGCTTCTCCTGACCATGGAAGGGGGTCACGTTCCTGGGATTCTCGTGAGGAGCCCTTCTCACCATCCATACCTTCTGTGGGCTCTTCTTTTAGACCTTAACTGTGCAAAGGATTTTCTTTATCCACTCACTCACAAGAGAAATCAAACAAGTCCAGCTGGAAAGCTCTGAATTCCGAAAATTCACTTTTTTAGGTACCTGGAATTTAAAAAAATAAAGGGCAATAAAAGTCTTGTCTGAAGTCCTGTGGATAAGCTCTGGCAGAAAATGGGATGAACCCAAAAATCCAGGTGGGATCTTCTGAAAGCAAAGGAAACGCACACACACACACACAAAAAAACCAACCCAAAAAACTCAAGTGGAAAAGGAACTTGAAATATTCCCACTGGACCTTTTCCAAGAGTTGCCAGCAGTGTTTGTAACTCGGGGCTCCTTTGGCTGATTTTTCCTGCTTGGATTTGGATGAAGGCAAAGGAACAGGTGGAAAAGCAAATGGGACAAGGCTGGAAGGTCCATCCCAATCCCTTCATCCCTGGGATGTGGCTGTGGCTCCCACTCATCCTTATCCCTCTTTTTAAGGCCCAGAATTTGGGATGGGATTGCTCCTGCACCATCTGTGGGAATGACCTCGCCAACTGCCTTTGCCAAGCACGAGGAATTGTTGGGATGGGGAAAAACGCAGCTCTGGACCCTTCTGGATGCATTTGATCTTGGATCTGCTTCCACCCAAATCCTAAAATAAGGCCAGGAATTTGGATCTGCCCACGGACCCAGGCTGTGAGAGGAGAGGAGCAGAACCCTCCGACTGCAGCCGATTTCAATTTCTGGAGGCACATCTGGGCTGGATGTGCTGTTCATTGATTCCAACAACAAAATGTGGAGGCAAGATGTGTTCCCTGCTCGGAGCTGTGCTGCTGGCAGGGGTGGGAAGTGATGAGTGAGTGAGGGGGAGTGATAACCCGGGCTGCTGACGGGCTCCTGCGTGAGATCCCGGGATGCTGGAGCGGGATTTGGGATTGCTTTCCCTGTCTTGACGCCCCCTCCTGCTCCCAAATGCCAGAGGGGAGGAATGTCTACACCACAGAGCAGGCTGAGCACGGGATGGTTTTCCTGAGCCCTCCTGGCTTCTTCCTGCGCTGCTGGGCCTGTGGATTCATGGAAAATGGGAGGATCCATCCTTGCTAAAACTGGATGTGGACAAGACGGATGTTCTGGATGTTTCCGGCCCCCCTGGGAAGTTTTTATTGAAATTTAATCGATGATGATCTCATCCAAAATTGATAAATCCGTGATAAATTGATAAATCCAAACTAAGCCGTGATTTCCTGCTTGTTTCTGTGGGAATCATACAATCACAATCTGACCTGGAGACATTCAGAGCTGGATCCATCCTGGGATGCTCCTGATGTGCTCCAGTTCTGGGCTGGCATTTGTCGTCTTCCACTAATCCAAATGCTCCAAGTCCTGTCCAGCCTGGCCTTGGACACTTCCAGGGATCCAGGGGCAGCCTGAGCTGCTCTGGGAAATTCCATTCCAGTCCTTCCCCACCCTCCCAGCCAGGAATTCCTTCCCAATATCCCATCAAAGCCTCACCTTTTTCCATTTTGCCTGATTTGATAGTGAAGGAAACACAAAATTCACATCTCAGTCATTGTATCTTCCAAAAATATGGTTTTATCCAAAAAGGAAGATCTGGGAAGACTGGAACATCATCCCTGGACAAATTATTCCCTAGGACAGCTCCAGTGAGTCAAAAAGACCTCACCTGCTCTCCCTCTCTGGATCTCCACAGATTCCAAGGAACTCTCGCAGGGAAAGGCCGTGTGGGACATCAGAGCTTCTCCTCCCTGTCCTGTGCCTCTGTCACCGGCTCTGCTCCACAGCTGGCACCACTTGGAGCCAGGAAAAGGCAGGAATGGTTTCTGGAAGGATGAGTGTGAGCAGCTCCTTGACGCAGCTGGGAGCAGATGTCAGGAGCCGAGGAGCTCTGGCACGGCTCTAATTCCATGGGCAGCACATGGGGGAGGGAGGAACAGACCTGACTGGAACTCCTTCAATCAGGGATGAAACATTCCTCTTGGAAAGATGCTGGAATATTTCAGCTTGTCACTCTCTTTTTCCCCTGCTTTTTCCCTATTTTTTTCTGGTTTCCAGCTGTGCTGATGAAATTTCACTTGTGAAGTTTTTTGGAGAAGCAAAGGCCAATTTTGACTGAAAAAATAAGGTTCCATGAGATTTTTTTATTTATTTATTTTTTGTTTTTTATTATTCCATGGATCTGCATGGAGGTGGAAACATTCCCATTCAGGAAAGTTTACCTGATTTTTGTGTAATAAAAGAAATGATCTCGCTGATTAAAGCTTGCCCTGGTCTGTATTTCCAGACCATGGAATGTATTTCTGGATCACAGAATGTATTTCTGGATTATCGTGGAATGACACAACCAATAAAAAAATCAACAGAAATTTGTGCCTGCTTTGAGTTAAATTTTCTTTTTTTTTTTTTTTCATGGCAATCACTGCTGGTGGAATTCTTCCTGGGTAAAGTCAACCATTCCCCGGAAGGCAAAGGAACAACAATTCCCAGGCTGTGTGGGATTTTCCCACCCCATGCCTCAGCTGAGGGGGCTCTCCCCTTTTCCACATTTTCCTTTGGGCCACTCCAAGGATCCAACAAGGCTTGGAATTCCTGGCTCTGCTGGATCAGTGCTGTCCAACGTGACAACCACTCTGCCTAAAATAAATTTTTAATTCTGTGATATTTTCACTCAACACTTTCCCAAGTCATCTGGGGTCAGGGAGTTCATTCCCTTTGTCCTCTGCTTTATCTTGGCCACAAACTGGGTTTGCAAACAAAGATCAGCCAGAAGGAATTTGGGGGTTGTGACACCAGTCCTCTGCTTTCCAGCGGGGCTGGAGCATCTTGTGAGTTGGAACGACACAAATTCTTCTCCTTCCTCACCTGGATCCTTCTGGTGCTGCTGCAGGGTTTGTTATGAGGGGCTGGAGAGAGTCCAGGGAAGGGAACGGAGCTGGGAAGGGGCTGGAGAATTCCTGAGGGAGCTGGGAAGGGGCTCAGCCTGGAGAAAAGGAGGCTCAGGGGGCCCTTGTGGCTCTGCACAGCTCCTGCCAGGAGGGGACAGCCGGGGGGGATTTGGGATCTTATTGCAAGGAACAGGGACAGGAGGAGAGGGAACGGCCTCAGGCTGGGCCAGGGGAGGCTCAGTTTGGATATTGGGAAAAAATCCTCACAGACAGGGTTGTCAGGAATTGGAAGGGGCTGCCCAGGGAAGTGGTGGGCTCACCATGCTTGGAAATGTTTAAAAAATGTGTGGATGTGGCACTTGGGGACGTGGGTCAGTGGTGGCCTCGGCTGTGCTGGGTTAAGGGTTGGACTGGATGATCTTAGAGGGCTTTGCCAACCTAAATGAATCTATGATTTTACATATATATACATATATATATATGTATGAACCCAGACACAGTGGGTTTATATTTGGTTTTGGTTGGGTTTTGGCTGTCTGGAACCCAGTCTGGCTCTGTTGAACACCAGGCCCTGGTTTCCTCAGCTTGCACTGAGCTTTACACGACCTGGAACCTGCAGGATCTCCTAGACACTCTATTCTCTTTGTCACACATAAGTTCCATCATTAATTAGGCCCTGGAAGATCCATTATTTGTTCCATAATTCTGGAATAAATTAAGATTACTGACTTTGTCACAGAGCTGGGTGAAGCCCACGTGCGTCTGAGGTTCTTCAGAGAGAGCTGTGGATCTGCAGAGGGCACAGCTGGGGGCTCAGACACCTCTGGGGTCTTTGAGTCATTTATTTATCCTGGGAATAAAAGCTCCTCCAGCTTTCCCCAGTGCCCTGATCTAAACTGATTTGGGTGCTCACACATTTTTCTGGATTTGGGGAGCAAAGGGCAAAGATTTATGATCTCCCTTTGCTGGAAGTGATGTCTCAAAAATCCCCCACACTCTGTGGGAGATGCCTGTCGCTGGGAGCAGTTTAAAGCCCAGGTTTGTGTTTGTGTGGATTAGTGGGAAAATTCCCTGCCTGAGGGCACAGGGTGTGCTGCAGGTATCTCAGACATCAGCTTTGTTGTGCACTGAACATGAGCCACAGTCCACAGGAAGAGATTTTAGCTTTTCTCAGGGCGTGCACCTTCAAGTGCTTCTGCTGCTCCTAGAAATAATCCTTCCTTTTCCTTTTACCTACAACAGTGACTTTGTGAAGTGATTGTGGGGAAAAACCCAGTTTATATCTGAGCTCCCACTTTGCATGGACACATGAAAGACTTGTCCGTGGGAAGGAGTGATAAAAGTTCATAAATCACAGGTATTTCGTGGAGTCACAAAAATTATATTGAATAAGCTGTTTCAGGTTGCCTTTTCTCTTTCTTTATTTCTTTATATCTTCTTTTCTGTTTTGAATTATCCACTTCTACCTTTTCTTTCTCTTTTATGAATAAACTTCCATCACCTCAGCCTGAAGAAGTTGGAAGCATCTCTCCTGATTGAAGGGGACTTGGATTGCTATTTCACTAAAATTCTAGGGCTGGGATTTGTTTTTTTTTTTTTTCACAAATCAATCCTTTTTAAAATTTCCTTGCTTTTAAAGGAATCATGAAAACGTGTGACAGTCCATATCTCTGTGACAGCATTTGTGTGAAAGCAATTACACTTTGTACCTTCAAAATTTTCAAATTAGGATCTTTGGAAGGAGGAGGAAGAGAAAAAGAATTTTGCACTGGAAAACACTCTGGAAAGAAGCCTCAAAAAACAAATCCTGAAATAAAACAAGACATGGTCAGGTATTGTCATTTTGAAGTTCTGTGACTAATTCCTTGGAAATAAGTGAAGAAATAGGTTAAAATTACTTTAGATATGTATTTATTTGAGCAAGACTTATTTGATGTTGAATTTTAGAGAGATGTAAATGTGTATGGAGCCTTTATCATTTAAATTTTAATAGATATTAAGGAAGAATGTAGGAAACATGGGGGTTTGATTGATCTTCAATGTCTCTTTTCACCCCTTTTCAACATCCTAAGGACTTTTCATGGTGAAATTGGAGTCAGATGGGCATAATGTGCTTATCCAGGCTGATGAAGGGTTTCCCATCCCACTTTGTGTAAATAAAAGAAGAAAATAATTTTTAAAAACTTTACAAGTCTGTAGAAGTCTTATAGAAATTTTCAGACTGAAAGAGACCTAAACCACTGTGTCCCACTGTAAACCACTGTGGCCACTGTGTCCCCTGAATAAGACACAAATATTGGAGACTCTCACTGAACCTCCTTGATGAGGTTGATGGTCAGAAAAATAAAACTGAATTAGTCTAAGTCTACACCCACCCAGAAACTCACATGTAAACCAGTAATCTCTGTTAATTTTCTAGAGATATTTCATCAGGAAAAGTATTGTTTGTACTGTTGTGGGTAGCATTTTGAGATATATATTTTTACTGCATCTTACTTTATCACCATCAATTTCCTCAGCTAATTTTTATTGTGTGATTCCTGAGATTTTACTTTATTTTATTTTAATTTTATGAAAAAATGAATGATCTGTGGTGTTTGGGTTTTTTTTTTTTCCCAGTAAAGGACAATAGAAACCACTCAGAAAGATTAAAAAAAAAGGAAAAAAAAAAAGAGCACCCTCATATATATTTAGTTTTCTCTTGATTTTTCCAGATATCAAATCTACCAATATTATACCACAAACCCAACACACAACACCTGCAACTCCCCTCCTGAAAGTCCTGCACTCCGTGGCCACCATCCTTCACAGAGAAACTGTTACATCTCTCAGATCCAAATTCTGTGGATTATGGGAAATTTTCAAGTCTCAATCTGAAATTAAATGGTACATGTATGCTGATTTCATGGATCAAGGTTTTCACACTGGGATTGTATTGCCCAGGCTGAATCTGGCAGGATTTATAAATTAGCTTGACTCCTGTCCCCAGATCATTTAATTGTGTACAGCCAGGCACAAGGATCTTTTATTCCCTTCCCTCACTATAGAAAGACAGAGCACAAATCTGTTTTCAGACTCAAATATAATTGTAAAAGACTGGTGTTTGTTTCCATTTCAGAAACTACTACCTTGATTTAATAAAAATGTGAAGAAAAACTCCTTAAATTACTTTTTTTCCCTTAGTCTCCCTCTCAAATGCCTTCCAAACTTGGTGGAGGGGGCAGAGAAAGAAAAAATTACTAGAGCAGCTCTAAAGCCTGTAAATTTATCCTGGTTTTACTCCCAAAACCTCTGCCTGAGAATATGGTTTGTTAATTGACCTGTAGAGCATCGTGTGTTGGGCATTCTAAGTTGTCTCCTGATAATGCCCTCCTCATCAAGGCTTATTGCCTTGGTGCAGCTGATTAGGAAAAGGAGGCATCAATTAAACTTCAAAAGAGACATGGAATGGCTGCAGCTGATGTGGGAATGTCCCACTGCAGAGGGTATGCTGACCTTTGCTTCCCTGAGCATTTTTTTTAAAAATTTATATCTTAGTTTTATTTTTTATTTTATAATTTTTTAAATTTTATTTATTTTATATTTAATTTTTTATTGTATTCTATTTTTATTTTATTTATTTAATTTTATTTTTATTGATTTTTTATTTTTTAATTTTTTTATTCTTAATTTTTTATTTCTTTAATTTGTAATTTCTTACTTTTATTTTTTATTTTATTAATTTTTGAATTTTATTTATTTTATTTTTTATTTTTATTCTATTTCATTTTTTAATTTTTATTATTTATTTTATTTATTTTATTTTATTATTTATTTTGAAATTTTTTAATTTTTTATTTTTTATTTTTATTTTTTTATTTCTTTAATTTTTTAATTTTATTGATTTTATTTTTTATTTTATTTATTTTTTAATTTTTATTTTTTTATTTTATTTATTTTTTATTTTTTAATTTTTTAATTTTTTAATTTTTTTAATTTTTAATTTTTTACATTTTTTATTTCTTAATTTTATTTTTTTATTTTATTAATTTTTAAAATTTAATTATTTTATTTTTTATTTTATGCTATTTTTTATTTATTTTAATTTTTTATTTTATTTTATTTTATTTTATTTTGGGGCTCAGGGGTGATGGCAGGAGTTGCAGATGCCCCTCAGATTGTTGGAGCTGAGCAGCAGAATCTCTCTTGTGTGACAAGGGCAGCTTGCAGGACGTAACCTGCATTTACAGCCCTTCTACAGGAAAAAGAATGAGCCAACAGACCTCATTCAGAGTCAATTGCATCTATTATTGATGAAGTAGTTTAGATTGCAGTGACATTTTATTTTTCCTTTCAGGATTGGTGTTTCTTACTTGGGAGGTTTTTCTACATTATTAATTCAATCCTACAGAGCACCTTGCTCTTTTATTTTCTGCTTTCACTTTCTTCTTATTCCTTCCAAAGCTGTGGGATTTTAGATTTGCAGTCAAACTATTGAAAGCTCTGTTCTTGCTTAAAGAAATAATTCAGTACTGATTATTTTATGACTTTTTTTTTCTCCTACCTCCTCAGCATTTGTGTTCAGGAGGAAGCATCATTATTTATATTAACCTCATTGGGTGGGCACTTTCCCCACTGTGCTGGCATCAGGAAGGTTTTTAAGTGTCCTGGAAGAGAGGAACAGTTGTCAAACAGCTTTATCCTTTATCACACATTTCTGCAAGAGAAAGTTTGGGCTGAGTGCATCCATATCACAAAGGTTTTAATGGTTTCAGAATTCTCATTGATCTTCACCTCAGACCATTCAGATGGGTCCAGGCCTCTGCATTGCCTGTGTTGTTTTTTGGGATGTTATCTGTCTCCTGCCACAGAGCATGACTTGGAGATAACCAAACTGGTTGTGCCTGAGCTGCAGCTGGAACCAGAAGCTGTAAAATGCCTCCACAACCTTTTTCTGAGCAGGTAAATCCCTGATAAGCAGCATTTTACAATGGCTGAGAAAGTTATCCAGGGCTTCAACACAGAAAAGACATGACTTTTCTCTACAGTAATCTTTTATAAGGAGATTAAAAGAACTGTAAAAGTCAAGATTCATTATGCCATAATGTTTCTGAACTAAAATGCAAAAATGTCTTGAGGAAAGAGGATAGTCATAAAAACCCCAGTAAGTGCAGTGGACAGAGGTAGCTGCTCAATCACAGCTGGTTCCTTGGATTCAGGCTTGTTTTCCATCCATCACTTGTGGCTTTCTGACTGGAAACTCTCCTCAGAGAAGCTCCTTTCCCATTTGCTTCACTGCCTGCCCCTCTCAGACGCCCTTCCCTGCACCCTGTGCTCCCTCCTTGTCTTTCCCTATTCTGTCTCTGTTCTGGAGCCCAATTTCCCTTTCTCCAGGGATCATCTCCCTCTCCCCACCACTTTTCCCAGGCAATCTCTGCCTATTCCAGGCTGGCTGGGGAGCCTCTGCCCCAGGTGCTGTAGGGTGGGGATGTGCAGCTCTGTCTCAGGTGTATGAATTTGGATTGTCCAAAGGCAGGGCCATCCCAGACCACCTCCAAGGCATTATTTGTCAGAAGCAAAATGTTCATTCTGGATGACCCACTCTGTGGTGATTTCCCTTTGAGAGGAATGGCAGATTTGTCTTTACAAACAAGCTGTGGGTCTGCTGGTGGATAAAACCAGCACTGGG
>JAWWEY010000115.1:1073683-1090922 GCA_035582745.1 Loriotus luctuosus
TGCCCCTGGATCCCTGGCAGTGCCCAAGGCCAGGCTGGAGCAGCCTGGGACAGTGGGAGGTGTCCCTGCCCATGGCAGGGGTGGCACTGGATGATCCTTAAGGTCCCTTCCAATCCAAACCCTTCTGGAATTCCATGATCTGACAAATCAATATTTCCCAATTCTGTATTTCCCAATTCAATATTTCCCAATTCAATATTTCCCAATTCAATATTTCCCAATGGCTGCTGAGCCATCCCAACTATGGATTTCTTATGGATGCTGCTCTAAACGGAGGCTTTGGGAAAATATCCTGGGCTTTGAGGGACATCCCAATATCCCTGTGTGCCTCAAAGGAAGGAGCTCCAGGGCAGCAGCCACAAAGGAAGGGCAGGAGGATCATGGAATCATGGAAGCTGGAAAGGGCTGCAGGAAGGAGCTCTGGAATCCAAGCTCCTGCTCCGTGCAGGGCCAGCCCTTTCCAGTGGGAAAACCTCCAGGACTGGAGATTTCCCAACCCCTCTGGACACCCTTTTGCAGTGTCTCTGTGTCCCAATGATCCAAACAACACCACAGGAAGGAAAAACATCCCTGGCAGAGAAAGGTAGCTGAGCTGGAATTCTCAATCCCTAATATTTTAATGGATAGGGGGAAAATACAAATCCTAAGGAAGAGGAGATAAGGGAGGGAATAAGGAGATAAGGGAGTCTGCTTTTGCCTTTTCTGCAGGGAAAAGCAGACTGGTTCTTCTGGAGATGTTGCACCAGACACCCTGATCCTATAAATAAATTTAAATTACCCCTCACAGAAGGAAATTCTCCAAATTACTGCATCCCAAACCGATCTGGTGCCCTGTCTGCAGGGATAAAGCAGCAGCAGGGAATAATCCCAGGACACTCAAGAGTGGCAAACACAATTTGTCCCAACCCCTGGCTCTCCCAGGTTTCCAGCTCCAGCTGGGAGGGCTCTGATTTCCCCTCTGCAGCAGGCACTGAGCTTTCCAGCAGCTTTCCATGCTGGTGTCTCCCAGGAGCATCAAAGAGGATCCAGCAGGGAGGAAAAACCATTCCCAGTTCCCTCTGCTGCTGCTGGTGGTGCTGGGAGGTTTTGGAGCAGAACATGAGGCTCCCTTTTTTTAATCCCCCCTGGATTTTGACAGTTTCATGGGAACTCTGTGGAATTGTTTGCCTTTCCCAGTAAATCTGGCTGGACTCCCTCTGGTTCTGTGTCAGGAACTGGTTTTAGCAGGGATGGGAGATTTTGGAGCAGCTCTGGAAGGACTAAACCAGATTTTGTGCTCAGTCCCAGGGGTGTGGAATTAGATAAACTCTAACTGAGCTTATGTCACCTGTTTTAAAGGAATTAATGCAGGGACTGGGAAGACTCTGGGGCAAACGAGGCAGGAGGGACCAGGATTTATCCCATTTTATATCAAAACCAGAGCCCTGGAATTCAATTTAACAGACAGTAAGGGATCTCTTGAATTGCAGCAGGATTCTAGGGATCACTTCTGCTGTCCATACAAAGGTAGCAGGAGTTAAAATAAGATCAGGCCATTTAAATATCCAAATTTGGCCTGGAAAAGATGGAATTTCTGTGGCCTTTTATGTCAGGGGCTGAAGGACAGAAAGGACAGGGGAAGGAGAGGGGGTGGAGGGGTTAAATTAAAGAGGGGGGATTTAATTTGAGATAAGGAAGGAGGGTTTCCAATGAGGATGGTAAAACACTGGGATGGATTTCCCAGAGGAATTGGGGTTGTCCCATCCCTGGGAGTGCCCAAGGCCAGGCTGGAGCAGCCTGGGACAGTGGGAGGTGTCCCTGCCAGGCAGGGTGGCACTGGATGGGCTTTTCCAACACAAACCATTCCAAGATTCTTTTTTGCAGCCTTCCAGAACACGAAGGGAGCTACGAGAAAGATGGAGAGGGACTTTTCCCAAGAACCTGGAATGCCAGGATGAGGAGAACGAATTCAAACTGAAAACCAGTGGGGTTGGATGGGATATTGGGAAGGAATTCCTGGCTGTGAGGGTGGGCAGGCCCTGGCACAGGTGCCCAGAGGAGCTGTGGCTGCCCCTGGATCCCTGGCAGTGCCCAAGGCCAGGCTGGATGGAATTCTGACCAAGCTGGCATAATGGGAGCTGTCCCTGCCTGGGGAATTCCCCTCAGTCCCAAAGCCTGGCCATGCCAACCCAACACACACTCTTGGGATGGAAATTGTGGGAAATGTGAATTAAATTCCAGTCCCACTGGGATTCCACACAGAAGTTCTGCCCTGTCCCAGCTCAGGGTCTCTCTATCCTGCCCTGAGCTGGATGTGCTCCTCCAAGATTCCAGAAAAAGTCCAGGAAGGATTTTTTCAGGCGCCTTGCTGTCCCTAAACCTCCACTCCAGGCTCTTCCCACTGCTGGAGAATAAACCCAGGAGTGCCAAATTCCAGCCTGGAGACCCTCTGGAATGGGTGGGACCTGCTCCAGAGGCTTCGTGCAGCTCGGGGAGCAGAATTTCCAAGGCCGGGATGAGGCAACGGGACTTGAAAGGGATTGTAGGAGCTCCAGGGAACATCCTCATGCTGCAGCTCCTAAATCTCGTTAATCGTGGTACTAATTAAGGGCTGGGTTATTAAATTATCTCTCCACTCTGGGAAGAAAACAAACAAAGGAATTCCACGGAGCTTTTGAATCTGGATTCCCAAAATGTGTGTCCCATCTGGTTGGGGCATTGGGAACAACCCCCCGGGTGTGTTCCGTGTGGGGATGAATCCCAGGACACCCTGAGGGAATTCCCAAAGGAATCCCATAAAAACAGCCGCTTTTAGAGGCACTTTTATGGCCCTGCCACCACCAGCTGGAGATCTGAGAGGCAGCTGGGTTTGGATCCATGAATGGAGATTCCTGGGAAGGCCAAAGTGCTCTTTCCGTTCAGGGTATCCCAAAAATCTCACCTGGGATACCAGGGAGCATTAAAACCAGGGATAAAGGAGGGAAATCCCAGTCTGGAGCAGGGAATGAGCTGGTTTCAACACTCCAACGCTTGAGAGGATTTCCAGCTGGCTGCCCTCGCTCCATCCTTAAATATTTTAGGAGCCAGGCAGTGGAATTGCAGGATTTCCAAGGGCTGTTGCACATGGAACACAGATGAGGGACTTGGGGAGAGGGAAAAGTGCAAGGCAGGGCTTGGAAAAGGGAAAGAAGACAAAGGAAGGAATTACTGAGGAGTAAATAGAGGAAAACTGCCGAGGAAAAGGATTGGAAGGAGTAATTCCTTTATTTGGGATCGCCAACCCCACAGCTCTGTTGTGAGCTGGAAAAGGGATTTATGGAAAAGAATGAGGGTGATTATGGACCAGCACTGTCCAGTTTGGGGCTTCCCAGGAGAGGAAATCCATGGAAACACTGGAGGGAGCCCAGTGAAGGGACACCAGGATGGCTGGAGGCTGGAGCAGGGGATGTTGGAGGGATCTGGAATTGCTCTGCCTGGAGAAGATCTGGGATAGAGGTTCTGATGATCCAGAGGCTTCCCATTCCTGAGACAGAGCAGGGCTGGGATTTCTTCTGGAGAGCCCAGGGAAGGAGGCAATAATGGGATTTGGGTTTCATATTAAAAAAAAAAACAACCTAAACTGGCCAGAACAGCAGCAGAGCCAAGGAATTCTGTTCCACTTCCCTCCAAATTTACAATGAGGGGAGAGAAAAAAACTCAGTTTCCAAACCCCTGGGAATTTCCTCCTTTCCACTCTTTCCTTACTTTGTGCTACTGGGAAGAGGCACAGGAAGCCTCCAGATTCCCTGGATTCTGGATTTTTTGTTGTGTGTTTGGAGGGTTTTTGGGAATTGCAATTCTGGATTTTACTAGTGTATTTGTAGGTTTTTTTTGGGAACAGAGATTCTGGATTTTTAGTTGTGTATTTGTAGGTTTTTGGGAATGGCAATTCTGGATTTTTAGCTGTGTAGTTGTAAGGTTTTGGGAATTGCGGGCCTTTATTCTTTGGAATTTTTAGGTTGGATATCAGGAAAAGGTTCTTCTCCCAGAGGCACACATTTCCCCCAGCCAAAATGTTCCCTAAAAACTGAGCTGCTCCTTTTCAGGTCTGGATATTCCATTATCCTAAAAAATCCCACAAAACCAAACTGGGGTTGTGACCTCATTGCCTTCACTCCAGAACCGTTTGCTCCCTAAAAACAACCCCTGTTTGTTTGCTTGTTTGTTTGTTGGAATATTTGGAGGGAATTTTCAGTCTGTTTTCTTTTCCAGAGGGGTGGGAATTCCAAGAGCCTCCTTTAAAACCAGCCCAGGAATTCCCACTGCCAGACAGGACAGAAATAGGGAAATAAATAAATCCCTGGATCCAAACAAACCCTGTTGTTATTCTGGTGTAAATCCTGGGATCTGTGAAATTCCTCACAGGAACAGCTGCTGGCCCCAGGCTCTGACATCTCCAGGGATTTTCCTCTGGATGCATAAAAAGGGGATAAAGGGAGTGGGGCTTTGTTTTCCATCCCAAATGATTCCATGAGTTTGCCTTGGCCTTTGCCCATTCCCAGACCTTTTATCTGGGAATGACCCAGGAGCAGATTCCAATACTGAACTATTCCATGATTTTACAGTTAAATAAATCCAGGGACAGTTTTAGATTGAGTTCCTTGGATTGCAGCCCTTTCTTTCTGTTTCAAATCTCCTTTTCTATAAACCAGGATCCCAGCCCTCAACTCTGCCCATGGAAAACTTCCAGTTTCCATCCTGTTCCTCCTCAGCACAGGAACCAAATTCCATAAATTTGAGTGTACCTGAAGGAAAGGTGGGAACGCAGGAAGTGAAGGAAAGGTGGGAACGCAGGAAGTGAAGGAAAGGTGGGAACGCAGGAAGTGAAGGAAAGGTGGGAATGCAGCTCCTGAAGGAAAGATGTGGGAATGCAGTTCCCAAGAGATGTTGGAATGCAGCTCCTGAAGGAAAGATGTGGGAATGCAGGAGGTGAAGGAAAGGTGGGAATGCAGCACCTGAAGGAAAAGCTGGGAATGCAGCACCTGAAGGAAAGGTGGGAATGCAGCACCTGAAGGAAAAGCTGGGAATGCAGGAGGTGAAGGAAAGGCAGGAATGCAGCTCCTGAAGGAAGATGTGGGAATGCAGTTCCTGAAGGAAAGGTGGGAATGCAAGAGCTGAAGGAAAGGTGGGAATGCAGCTCCTGAAGGAAGATGTGGGAATGCAGTTCCTGAAGGAAAGGTGGGAATGCAGTTCCTGAAGGAAAAGTGGGAATGCAGCTCCCAAAAGATGTGGGAATGCAGGAGCTGAAGGAAAGGTGGGAATGCAGGAGCTGAAGGAAAGGGGGGAATACAGGAGGTGAAGGAAAGGTGGGAATGCAGGAGGTGAAGGAAAGGTGGGAACGCAGCTCCTGAAGGAAAGGTGGGAATGCGGCTCCTGAAGGAAAAACTGGGAATGCTCCCTGGCTCTGTGGGCTTG
Source organism: Loriotus luctuosus (assembly GCA_035582745.1). Lineage (NCBI taxonomy): Eukaryota > Metazoa > Chordata > Aves > Passeriformes > Thraupidae > Loriotus > Loriotus luctuosus. Next base: position 1,079,117 of record JAWWEY010000115.1, read on the forward strand.
GCCAAGGACTCTCCTTGGTGCTCCAGAGCAGCTTCTGTGCCCCACAGCTCCCATTTGGATCCATCCAGACCCTTGGCTGCTGCTGGGAGCTCTGGGTGCTCCCATCCCACCCTGGGAATTGTGCTGGGGGCAAGGAGAGGCCGCGGAATCACCGAGGGTGGAAAAGATCTCTGGGATCATCGAGCCCAGCACTGCCAAGGATGGATCCATGTCCCCAAGTGCCACCTCCAGGGATTTGAGTCCCCTGGGCAGCAGGGAGCCAGCAGCACGGAGCAGGACTCACCAGAGACATCCCAACTGGAGAGCAGTTGGAATTGGGAATGCTGGGCCAGGCTGGACACGGAGTTTCTTGGACATAACTGGGAAGAGGGAAAGAGGCCCAGGGCAGGTTTGGGAGCATCCCCACAGGGTCAGGATGGGAAATGCTCCCAGGAATCCTGAGTGTGGAAAACACTCCTGTGAAAAAAAATGGAAAATGGAAAAAATTTAATAAAGGACAACGGGAGACAAGGACCACAGAGCAAAGGTTGTTATGGCATCAGCCAAGAGCACCCTGTTCTCTTTGGGGCTAGCCCTTAATTACCTTTTAATTAGATCAGCCCTTTGCATATTTATAGACCTTTATGCATAGCAAACTTTCCCCCAAACTACTTTACATGTTTCAAGATTTTTTTCACACATCTCTTCCTCGGTTTCACCTTTTTAGAGCATGCACAGTCCTTGGTTGTGGTTTTAGTCCTTTTTTATCATCACCTTCAGTTTTTGGGGTTTGGTCCACTCTGCCTTAAGAGGGTGAGTGCTGATGGCTGGCAGATCTGTCCAGGTGTGCTCATCCTGTGTGCATTGGGTGTTATCCCATCCCAGCAGGCATTGTAACACAAGCACACTTATTTTAACACTTAAAACATTTTAACATTTTAGCAGGCATTTTAACACAAGCACACTTATATCAGCTATTTCACTGAGCTTAATTAACAGCAGAAAAACTACATCTTTATAACAAAGTCCCTTTAACACCACACACATAGAATCCATAATTAATTTTTAACATTTGTATAATATTTATTTTAATATTTGTGAAAAGCCAATATTATAATATGTATCTATAACGCATATATCAGCTATTTCACTGCTATGTCCAAGCTTAATTAACAAGAGAAATAAAAACTATAAAGAAATAAAAACTATATAGAAATAAAAACTATATAGAATCCATTTCAGTATTTGCAAAAAGCCAATATTGTAATGTGTATCTATAAAACATATCAGCTATTTCACTGCTATGTCCAAGCTTAATTAACAAGAGAAATAAAAACAATATCTGTATAACAAAGTTCCTTTAACACCACAGATATAGAATCCATTTCAATATTTGCAAAAAGCCAATATCATAATATGTATCCATAACACATATCAGCTATTTCACTGCTATGTCTAAGCTTGATTAACAAGAGAATTAAAAACTATATCTTTATAACAAAGTTCCTTTAACACCACACATATAGAATCCATAATTAATATTTAATATTTGTTTAATAATATTTCATTTAATATTTGTGAAAAGCCAATATTATAATATGGCTTATCAGCTATTTCACTACTATGTCTAAGCTTAACTAACAAGAGAAATAAAAACAATATCTTTATAGCAGAGTTACTTTAACACCCCACATATAAAATCCATGTCAATATTTGCAAAAAGCCAATATTACAACGTGTATCTATAACAAAGAGTCAGGAATGAAATGTCCCGAGCTCCTGAGCTGGAGCACAAGCTCAGCTCTGGAGCTGGGAACTCTGGGCAGCTTTTCCTGCCTCTAATTCCTCCCAGCTGATCCCAGCTCGTGCCCCAGCTCCGCGGCCATTCCCGGTGGATTCGAGGACAATGCTGCTCTCAAGGAGCAGGAGGGGGAATTCCAGGATGAGCACTGACCTCCTCTGCTGTGTGTTTGTGCTCCTCTGTCTCCAAGGACAGGGTTTGGACTTTTTGTCCTGTTCAGAAGAACATGCTGGACTGAGGCTTTGTTTATTTTATTTTTTTTTTCATGGAATGGTGTCAGTTTTGCCAGGGAAAAGCATGGAGTGGAGTCACTGGAGCTGTAAACAGAGGAGGAGCTGATGTTCCATCCTTTCTGTGGAGAGCACAGGGAAAAGGAGGCAGAGGGAGCAAGGACAGAGCCAGGAGGGAGGGCTGGAGTGTGCTGGGATCCAGGCTGGAAAGAGCTGGAAAGATCTTCCCTGCTTAAATTAGAGCTGAGCTTAAGTGGGCCTGGCTTTGGTGAGGCACTCTGGAAAGGGATGCAACAAATCCAGTCAGGCAGAGAAAGGGAAAAAAGGCAGGAAAGAACACTTTTCCCACTTTCCCAGGAATTCCTGGGCACTGGCTGACCTGACCCTCACAGCACAAACTGTGGATCCAGAGCAGTGATGCGTGGCTGGCTCCCTAAAAAGGGACATGGGATGAAATTCCATGAATGGCAGGGCTGAGGGAGCAGCTGGGCCCTACTGGGAGGCCCTGTTTGGATCATGGAATCATCCCAGAACAGTTTGAGGCCCTGGGATGGAATTCCCAGAGCAGCTGTGGCTGCCCCTGGATCCCTGGCAGTGTCCAAGGCCAGGTTGGACACTTGGAGCAGCCTGGGACAGTGGGAGGTGTCCCTGCCCATGGAATGGGATGGGCTTTGGGGTCCTTCCCAACAGAAAAATTCCAGGATTCTCTGATTCCCACCCTGAATTACTCTCTGGAGAGGTTTTACAAGTATGTCACAAGACCTCTTCACATAAATGTGTTATTTTAGCATTCCATGGGAAATGGGAATCCCCAGGCATGGTGAGTCCTGGGGGGATTTAAGGGAGAGGAATTGTTCTCCCTGGATTAGCAACACTCTGCTTCCCAAATTGAGACCACAACCCAGAGGGATGCTTAGAGCATCATCCAAGGGGAGGAAATTCATCCCTGAGGGTGAGATTTGCGAAGGAAAAAAATGGAAAACTGAGGGAGGTGATGACTCTGGAGGTGAAATTCCAAAGGGACCCTCTGTCTTTGTGCCCTTTTTTCCTGTCCTGGGGGTTGTGCTTTTTGGGATCTGCATGAAGAAGTGGGAGAGATTTTCCTGGCTGTGATTTCTTTCCTGTGGGGAGCTCTGGGCAGGTCTCAAAGCCCACATGGAGAGGGAGCAGTGAAGATCCACAGAAAGACCCCAAATCCGCTCTCCCCGTTACTCCAGGGAGGAGAATTCCCAGCTCGGGGCACGGCTTTGTCACTGTAATTACTCGGTGAGTGCATTAGAGCCCTGCTCTTCCTTGGGAGCCATTCCCTTTTGTCTGGATGCTGTTTTTCCATGGAGGGGGAGGATCCAGAGCTGGCTGCTGGTCTTACATCCCGAGATTCCCGCTGGGTGCTCCGTGCCGGGGGTGGAACAAATGTTTTTAGGGAAAGCTGCTGCTTCTCCAGCCTCCGGCAGCGTCTCCAGAAGGAACTGTCAGGAAAGCAGCACACCAAGGGCTGAGGGGGATTAAACTTGAGCTCAGGCCAAGGGCTGAGTCTAGTTAATCTCCTGATTAAATCGGGGAGCGTGCCTGGGGGGGCTCCATGGAATTTGTCGCCATGGAAGGGGCCCCGGAAAGCCAAATTTAGGAGGAGTGGAAATTCATGGATTTGCAGAGCCAGGGGTTCTTGGAGGAAAGGATTGTCAGCGGAAAAACTGGTGGTAATTAATGATCCCATTCCTAATTAAAATCCTTGGATTGTCACTGGTGCTTCAGGAGCTCAGCATTCCTAGGAACAGGGGTGTCTTTTTAACCTGGTTTCACAGCTCGTGGGGAGAACATGGAGGGTCCTGACTCTGCCTGGAGCCTCAGGACAGGGAAAAAATGACAATTATTCCACTGAAAAGTAACCTTTTCCTATTGGGAAGAACCAGCTGTGGGGGGAACAGATGGGCTGAGGTGGAAGGGCTGTCCTGGAGCTGGGATATCAATCCATGGATATCAATTCATGGATATCAATCCATGGATATCAATACATGAACATCAATCCAGGTATATAAATTCATGGATATCAATCCATAGATATCATTTCAGGGATATCAGTCCAGGGATATCAATCCATGGATATCAATCCATACACATCAATCCAGGGATATCAATCCAGGGATATCAATCCATAGATATCAATTCAGGGACATCAATGCAGGGATATCAATCCAGGGATATCAATTCATGGACATCAATCCAGGGATATCAGTCCATGGATATCAACCCAGAGATATCAATTCAAGGATATCAATCCAGGGATATCAGTCCATGGATATCAATTCATGGATATCAATCCAGAGATATCAATTCAGGGATATCAATTCAGGGATATCAATCCATGGATATCAATCCATAGATATCAATCCATAGATATCAATTCGGGGATATCAATCCAATGATCTCAATCCATGGGTATCAGTCCAGGGATATGGATATGACACAGAGAGAGGATGAAGAGGGGTGGAGATCCCAGATATACCTGGGACCCTCTGGCTCTAGGGAAGGCAGAATTTCCTCCTTCCTGGATCTGTCTGAAGGGAAAATTCAAGCCCAGGGTGAATCCCAGGATTCATCCCAGTGGGATACAGACCACCCTGGAGAAACATCCCCTTTTCCTTTGCTTCCCAGTGAAGGAATGGTGTCAGGCAAGGTGAAGTCAGGGACACATCCCTGGGATCTCTCCTCCTGCAGAGTAATGAAAAATTCAGGAGCTCCAGACAAAGGAAAGGGAATCTCTTCACATCCCCACTCCCTGGCTTCTCCTGGAACATTATCCCCAGAGCTCAGTAGGGTTTGCTTAGTGATACAAGCAAATTACCATTAATTGGCTTTTAATTGGCTTGGAATATTTTTCTTTTTTTTTGTTTTTTGACAGCTCCCCAACTGCGCAGAGCCCTGGAATTTCTTCTCTTTGTTTTGGCCAGGAAATATTTTAGAATGGAATGGGAACTAGAATTTTCCCTCTTTTGGGACAAATCAGAGTGTTATTCCTGGCTGGGATCAGCTGGGACGTTGATGAGCTTCCTGCAGGAGACCTGAGCCTGCTCTGCTTTTCCATGGGCTGGTTGTGGAGAGTTTTGCTGAGAAAACATGGATTGGATTAAATTTATCTGTTGAAGGTATCCAGGTGGATATTCCCATAAGAGCAGTTGGCGCTCCCATAAATACCTTGGGAAGTTGGTGTGATGAGGAGGAAGGGAATTTGGAAAATGCCATCAGTAACATTTTCCAGGGAAGATTGAGGAGTGCAAAGCATCCTGAATTTCTATAGGATTTTATATGGATTTAGGCCTTAATCTCTTACAGGTTCTTGGGAATCTCTCCTGTGGATTGGGCTGGATATAAACATGGCAAGGACAGGGAGAAGCACAAAGGGAAATGTTTGGAGCTGGCTGGAATTTTTTGGGTGTCCAAAGCCCTGAGAATGAGGACAAAACCTCTTCATTCTGCTCCAGAGAGGGATTTCATGGAATCTCCTGATTCTGGGGAATGGAAAAGCTTCTCCTGCCCTGGACAGGGCCAGTGAAGATGGTGATGTATTAAATATATGGAATTTACTAGGGAAAAGGACTTTATTGAGGAAATGAATAATTTCAGACAGCATAAACTAATCAGAGATGTTTGGAGACGGGAGCTGCCCATGGAATTGGATTTGATCCAGAAGATAATCCAATCAAAAGATAAAAATAAGTTTGTTTATTACCTGTTGTAAAAGAGTCGTCTGGGCAGAGAATAAAAAACAGTTTTGTCTCTGTAATAAAATTCTCCAAACAGCCTCTTGTGGATTTGTGGGATTTAAAAGAAATGGGATAATTTAATCCCCAAATCTGACCTCAGTGATGTCACTGTCCCTCAGTGTCCCCCCATGTCTCTATTGCCTTGGGTTTGGGGACAATAAGAGAATCCAGTCTGATTAAAATCCAGAAGTCAATTCCAGAGCTGACATTCCCAGAATTTCAGTGATTTAGAGGCATGGAGACCTTGATGTCAAACTTAAAGGAATAATAATAATAATAATAATAATAATAATAATAATAATAATATCCTGATTTTTATAGTGCTCCATGAAATTATTGGAAACAAACCTTTTTCAGCACGTTCCAGTTTTGACTGCAAAAATCCCAAGTCCTTTTCTCTGAACCAATCCTTTTTTGCAAATTTTTCATCTCATGAAATCCCCTCGTGTTTCAGGACCCTCCTCAGGGCTCCCATTTCTCAAGACCTTGGATGCACATGGAGATTTATGGAAGTTTCTTTACCTCAATCCCATACCAAGATCAGGGAAGGTGTTGGAGGGAGGATGAACGGACAAGGCAGGACGGACCCAAACCCAAGAGAAGCCAAAACCTCCAAACATTGTTGGGATTAACAGTGGGATTGAGGGAAAGAGGGGTTTTCAGCATTCCCTTGGCAGCATTCCAGCTCTTTAACATTGTTTTTTTTTTTTTGCCTGAAACTCAAGACTCCGTTCCCCACATCCCTCAGCTGTTTTTGTCAAGGAAAATGATTCAGAATGCACCAAAGTTGTTTTTCCTTTGGATCCTGCTGGCAGATAGGAGCTGACAAAGGGAATGTGCACAATAACAAACAACAAGGATTGCTTTGGATGGGATGGATCCCTCGGGATTGGTCTCGTGTCTTCTTTCCCTTCGACTTTTCCCCGCCAGTCACTCCCTCAAATAACTCTTACTGCCCTTCAGGCCTTGCTGGTTCCTCTGAATTGACAGCAGCTTTTCCATGAGAATTTTGGAAAATTCAGGATTCTGCTTCTGGAGCCCTGTGGTTGTTCCCAAGGAGGGTGGGATTCCTTCAAAATCCAAATGAAATTTCCAGTCCTCAAGGGGCAGCTGCAGCTTCTCTGGGAACCTGTGCCTGGGCCTCCCCGCGTTCCCAGGGAAGGATTCCTTCCCAAGATCCCATCCAAAGCTACTCCCTTTCAGTTTAAAGCCATTCCCTGTATCCTGTCCCTCCATCCCTTGGAAATTTTCTCTCCCCATCTTTCTGGTGGCTCCTTCAGGTCCTGGAAGGCCCCAGCGAGGTCACCCCAAAGCTTCTCCTCTCCAGGCTGAACATTCCCAACTCTCCCAGCCTTTTCTCGTAGGAAAGGTTCTCCATCCCTCTCATATCCTCCCCAAACTCACAGGAACTGCATCCACTGGGAATGAGCAGCCTTTCAAGAGAGAGCTCCAGGTCAAAGAGAGCCTCTCAAAATCAGAATTCCAAGTTCCTCCTTTACCACAGTGATTTCACTGCTTTGCCATCTCCCAGACAGGATCAAATACATCCAAGGAATATTGCACGGGCTGTTTGGGTGCTGGATCTCAGGGACAGACTCGGGATAGACTCATGGAATGGCCTGGTTGGCTGCATCCACAGCCTCAATTTACCCCTGGCCGAAGCCCCTCATCCCTCCCACACAAACCAGATCAGAACGTGCTTTGTGATCCACCTGCTGCTCCAGGGCAGCCATTCCCCATCCCTGCATCCAGCAGGATTCCTGCAGAAAGCCTGAGCAGGGCTGCATGTGGAACCCAGCTGTCTGTCAGCACTTTGGCACGCCTCGACCCTTCCCCTCTCCAAGGGCTGTTGATTCCAAACAGACTTTGTTTGGATTGAGTTTTGTTTTCTTGCTCCAAGTTTGGCTGCCTGGATGTTCCCTCTTTTCCAGGGGCTGCCTGGATGTTCCCTCTTTTCCAGGAGCAGATGAAGGCCCTGCAGCAGAGCTGATATTACTTGTTAATCCTTGTGGCATTCCCTGGAGCCAAGAGAGATGGAAAATGTTTTCCAAAGGTTTTGTTCTTCGAGAGAGAACTGCAGAGATTTGGAGCTGCTGAAAAATCTGTTTGAAATCCTTGTTTCAAACTGAAATCCCTGTTTCTCAGGGGGGAAATTATCCATGGTTTATGTCCAGCCTGGCCTTGGACACTACCTGGGATTCATGGGCAGTCACAGCTTCTCTGGGAATTCCATCCCAGCCCTTCCCCAACTTCATCTTAAAATTATCTTCCTTTTATTCAATCCGAATCTTCCCTTATTTAGTTAAAAACCCTTTTATCCAGTCTGAATCTTCCCTTATTTAGTTAAAAACCCTTTTATGCAATCTGAATATTCCCTTATTAATTAAAAACCCTTTTATCCAATCTGAATCTTCCCTTATTTAGTTAAAAACCCTTTTATCCAGTCTGAATCTTCCCTTATTTAGTTAAAAACCCTTCTCCCAGTCCTGGCCGTATTGGATCACAGCGGGATCACTCCAGACCCACTTCCATGAACCAACCCTGGGGAAAAGAATTTCTTGGAAGACTCAGTTCAGTAAATCTGAGCCTTTCCTTCACCTCATGTTAAGACTGAGCCTTTCCCATATAATTTTCCTTAAGTTTCCCTGGATTAAAGTCTGCACATCGTCTCCTTGAACATGGCCCTAAATCCCAGCTGGAGAATTCAGAAGAAATGGAGGAATAAACAGAAAACAGTGGGAAAAGCTGAACTGGCCAAATGTCCCACAGCACAGAGCCCTGCATTTTGAAGGAAGTTCCTGGATATCCTCTGGGATTGGGGGCACCTCGTGGATCCCCTGGAGCTCTGCCCCACATGGGGAGGAGGCTGGAACAGGGCATGAGCAGAGGCTGCTCCTCCTGTAAATGTGAAATACAATCCCAGGGAAACTGAGGCAGTGCTTCATGGAATGTCACTCCCACTGCTTTGGCTGCTCAGTACCATCAAACCCTCCTTGGAATTCTCTGCTCCTGCAGCCCTTCCCTCCTGGATCCCAAAACAAAGTGGCTCCAGAATCCACAACTTCACCAGGCCCGGTTTGGTGGTGAATTTTATTTCAGTGAGATTGGGGCCCTTCTACATCCAGGTTGGACAGGGCTGGGAGCAGCCTGGGATAGTGGGATGTGTCCCTGTCCATGGCAGGGGGTGGCACTGGACCATCCCTTCCCACCCAAACCCTTCTGGGATTCTGTGACTGAAGGAGCCAAAGCACCATAAGGATGCCATCAGTGGAATTACATCTCCAGAACTCCTGGAAAAACAAATAGGAGCTGACCAGGGTTGCTCCCAGTGCTCCTGAAAATCACAAGCCTGAGGAGGTTTTGAAGCCACCCAGTGTGAGGTTTTCCTGAAGGATTCCCAGAGAAACTCTTTCCAATCTTTCTGTGTCCTTAATGAACTGGAGGATCCCATGAAGCTCCTTCCTCATGAGCCCAGAGGAATGATTAACCCACACCCATCCAAGCATTCCCGACAGGATTTTTGAGGTTCTGAGTCCAAGAGACAGGAAAAGACACGGCAGAAAGATTCCATGAGAATCAATAAAGGTTTCTTTTTTATTGGAATTCCCTTTTACATACACCTGTGGTTTGCCTTTTCCCGCTCGTTACTTTGGTCCATGCAGAAAGAAGAAGTGGAGGAATGTAAACCAAATTCCTGCCTGGAGACACACACATGGCAATGCCCCTGGAATCAAACCTTTATCCTGTAGTTTTTTGGGGTTTGTCCCTCTTCTGGATGGGAACAAGGTCTTGAAACCCACTTCAGTGTTGCAGAGGGACAAACGCTCCCCTGCTCCTCTCCCTCCTGCTCCGAGTGGAAAAAGGAGCCAATATCCTGGAAAAAACCCCTTTTCCCAAAACCCAGATCCTGTGATTTGTGGTGACCACCAGGGCTGGGTCACCCTGAAGCTGCAAAGGGATTCAGCAGCAGGTTTGTCTCCTCATGGATCCTGATGGGAAGAGCTCACCCAAGGATTGGGAATGTGGGATGGATTTGGTGCTTGGCTGTGCCTGTCCTTCCTCTTCTCCCACCACTCCTGTCCTACCAGCTCCACCTCATCCAACTTGGCCTCCCAAAGACTCCACATTTAACAACAAATGGCTTCTTGTCCAAGGCCTTGTGGAGCAGGGCTTGGAGAACCTGGGATAATTCCATGGAACTGGAATTGGGTGGTTTTAAAGCTCCTTTCCAACCCAAACCCATCCTGGGATTCTCTGATTGCTCCTTTCCTGCAGCTCTCAAAGGAAGAAGGATTTGTTTAGATAGAGGATGAGGTAAAAGATTGGCCTGGCAAGAAAAGCTCAGCTCTATCTTTAGGCTGGCTCAAGTCTCATAAAGCTCTGCTTTAAATCGATGCTGCTTCTCACAGTTTTGTCTCCTCCTCAGGCACCTGAGCCTGCCTGCTTGGGCCACCCTTCAGTTAAGCTGGGCTTAAGCTGTTTTTCCAGTGGGTTTTGTATCCCTATTTCAGAGGATGCAACCCTGGGTGTTTTGGAAACCAGGCACATGCTGATCCCTCCATCCCAAACATTTCAATTCCAGGTATTTCCAGCCAAGTGTCTCCCACATCCTGAATCTCCACATGGGGAAGCTGATACCAAGAGAAAATGAAGAATTTTAGGGGAGGAAGTTTCCCCTCAGACCTTCTCCTGCCTCTGGATATCAGGGATCCTGCTGGATTCTGGATCTAAAGGACAAAGACACCCTGAAATCCCAGTGCCAATCAAGGTTTTGGGAACAGGGAATTTATTTGAATAATTCCCCTTTTCCTCTTCAGAATTTATGGGTGAAGGCCACTCCATGGAAGCCAACAGACACCTCGGTGTTGATTTTCCTGGGATCAGGATTTCATCCCAAATTGTGCCAGCACCTCTGGTTTTACACACCCCACCATTAGCCCAGAATCATTAACCCTAGCCTGAGGAAATAATTAAATTCCATTGAATTCCTTAGTTAATGTGCTAGGAAAACCATTGCTCCAGTCAAAGGGAGAAGTTTCTCTGTGGGACCCAGGAAAAATGGGTCAGAATTCCATGTTCTCAAGCTGGGTTTGCTTTAATTTACCTCTTTTTCCAGTGAAAAAATAGAAGGAAAAGTGGCAGTGAGGATGATGAGGAGGAGGAAGTTGTACTGACTTTGTCACACCCCACCTTCCCCCTTTTGCTCTCTTAATATTCCTCCAATTAGAAGAAATCCTAATTAGGCACTAATTTACCCCTGTCAGATCTGTCTGTATTGAAAGAATTCAGATTTATTGGAGTTACTCCTGATTAACTGGGTGAGTTTTCCAGAACTTTTCCATTCATTCCTGGCCCTGCCAATCCCTCAGCTGATTTCCAGCCCTGGAAATGCCTCACTGGGGGCAGATTTTGGGATGTGCCACAGGTACTCAAGGGACAGGTGTTCCCAAAGGAGACCTATCAGAGAATCAGGGAATTGCTGGGATTGGGAAAAGCCCCATTGGATCATTGACTCCATCCAGAATCACTGACCCACAGCTGGGTGGAGAAACAACAGGGGCAGATGAGAAGGTGAAACTCAAATTAAATATGAATATTTAATATTGGATCAGTTCTCATCCCAAATGCTGGAAAGATTCCTGAGAACTTTGGAACACTGAGATCCTTGAGGAAAACAGGAGTTCACTTGGAGGGGGAAATGCTGGGATGGAAACCCTTCCCTGCTCTGTGGGAAAGATTCCAGAGGTAACCGAGTTAATTTTAATGGGTTTCATTTAGCGCTCCCCCAAGATCATCTTTCTTCCTCTTGACTCCCAAATCCTGGCAAAATGTTCATATTATCGAGAACTTAGAGTGCTCTGGGGCTACTGGAAAAACAGTGGGAAAACTTGGAGGATCTGAGTTAACATGAAAGGGTGGGAAGGAGAACGGGAAAGGAAGGGAAGGGAAGGGAAAGGGAAAGGGAAAGGGAAAGGGAAAGGGAAAGGGAAAGGGAAAGGAAAGGAAAGGAAAGGAAAGGAAAGGAAAGGAAA
>JAWWEY010000115.1:1133274-1145079 GCA_035582745.1 Loriotus luctuosus
AAATAATAAATCAAGCCTTCTGAAACATGGAGTCAGATCCTCATCTCTTCCCTCATCCTCAGACCCCTGTGAACACCCAAGACCTCCAAAGAGCTGCCCCCTGCCCTGGTTTGGGGGGTTTTCCCCAAAGCCAAGGCACAGAGCCTGTCCTGGCTGCCACTTCCTGCCAAGGGGCACCTGGTGCTTCCAAACCCAGCCTGGAGACTCAGGAAGTTCCATCCTGAGGGGCAAAATGGACAAAAATCATTTTAACCTCTTAAAGCCAGGGAGAATTGGAGGGGCCCTGATGAGTCCTGGGCCAGTTCCCCCTTCCCTGGCACAGCCTGGAGCCCTCCTGGCTGCTCCCTGGGCTCTTCAGCTGCTCCTGCTGCATCCTGACTCAGGGCTGACTCACCTGCCGTGGGGGCTGCGCTTCAATTTTGCATGAGGATAAATATATTTGTTTCCAAAAAACCTCCAGCAGGAAAACATTCCCCCAAGCAGAGCATTGTCATCCATCAGCTTTGGCTTCATCTGGCTCCTCTCCTAAATCATTTATGATGTTGGAGCTGCTGCTGTGCCCTGAGGGGGAAGGAAGAAGAGATGGGAATTAATTGAAGGAATGGCATCGTCCTCATTTTGTCACCTCCTCATTTTGTCACCTGCAAACTGAGGAGCTGCCAGAGGGAGGGACCCAACCCAGCCAGGACATTTCTGCTCCTTCACTGTGGGGAAGGGGAGGCGATAAATCCCAGGGAAACCTTGCAAAGGAAGCCCTGGCCCTGCTGGAGCTGAGCTGTGCCAGGCTGGGAGCTCAGCAGGTGCCCCTGTCCTGGGTCTCCTCCCTGGCCCAGCCCAGCAGGACTGGAGGTGGCCGGAGCTGCTGGCCCCGGGTCCAGCAGGGACATTCGGGAGGAGGGGACCCAGCCAGGCCCCAGCCCAGCTCCTCCAGGCCAGACCTGCACCCCTGAGACCCAGGAGCAGCACCAGGGAGGCCAAGGAGTGCAGGGGATTTCTGGCTGTCACCACCCAGTGCCCCATCCCTGGTGCCCAAGTCCAGAGGGGGCCCTGGAGCTGCTCCCAGGGCTGGAGCCAGGCTGGAGAGCTGGGGGTGCTCACCTGGAGAGGAGAAGGCTCCAGGGAGAGCTCAGAGCCCCTGGCAGGGTCTGAAGGGGCTCCAGGAGAGCTGGAGAGGGACTGGGGACAAGGGATGGAGGGACAGGACACAGGGAATGGCTTTGAGATGAAAGAAGTAGATTTAGATGGGATATTGGGAATTGGGAATTCCTGGCTGGGAGGGTGGGGAGGAGCTGGGATGGAATTCCCAGAGAAGGAGTGGCTGCCCCTGGATCCCTGGAAGTGTCCAAGGCCAGGCTGGAGCAGCCTGGGACAGTGAGGTGTCCCTGCCCATGGCAGGGGTGGAATGGGATGATTTCCCCAGGTCCAGGACCTGCTCTTGCCCTTGCTGAATTCCAGAAGTTTCCTCCCTGCCCATCTCTCCAGCCTGTCCAGGTCCCTCTGAAGGGCTCCACAATCCCCCAAGGCATCGCTCGCTCCCAGCTCCGTGTCCTCAGGGAACTCCTCGGCTTTGGGCTGGGTAACTGCACCCACCCATGGAATTCCAGCTGCAATACTGAGAAGGAAACTCTCAAAGGGGCAGATCTGCCCCAAATCTGCTCCCAGGGCTGTGTCTGCCCTCAGGGACGAGGTTATGAAGTGCTGGTCCCAGGAGTCACCTGGGAAGCAAAAGGAACAGGAACCACCAGTGGTATTTTCTGAGACCCCCATCAGAGGGAGGAATGGTGAATCTGACTCCATGTTCTCAGAAGGCTAATTTATTATTTTATGATCTATATTATAAGAAAGAATACTATACTAAAGAATACAGAAAGGATACAGCCAAAAGGCTAAAAAGATAATAATGAAAACTTGTGACTCCTTCCAGAGTCCTGACACAGATTGATGGTGACCGGTCATTAAATAAAAACAATTCACATGAAACCAACAAAACAGTCATCTGTTGGTAAACAATGTCCAAACACATTCCAAAGCAGCAAAACACAGGAGAAGCAAATCAGATAGTATTGTTTTCATTTTTCTCTGAGGCTTCTCAGCTTCCCAGGAGCAAAGTCCTGGGCAATGAGATTTTTCAGAAGATATGATGGTGACAACCACCTGCTCTTATCCGCCAAAAACTCCTTGTGGCACTTGCAAAAAAAATCCAAACTTGTGGAAATCCAAACAGGGCCAAGATCTCAGCGTGGTCCATGGATATCAACACTTCCCACCATGGAGGAATTCATCCTTCCTCACCAACGTGATTCCCCAAGATTAAAGGAAAACCAGGTTTGCTTCAAAGCCCTTTGTCTGGCCCAGGCTCAGAGACGACACGGATTAATTAAGTTTGCTGGTTTTTAGGACATGAAAAACACTGAAAATATCCTTGTTTAGCAGCTGATTTCTTATCTCTAATTTAGTGTGGATGAAAAGGACCAGACAAATCGTAGCCTTTCTTCTAAAGCATCAACTGGGAGTGTGGGTCAGGAGCAAAAATTCCTCAACATCCACGTGATAAAAAAAAGAGGGAAATAATTAATTGCATTTTCTCCGCTTCTTGGGAGAAGAAAAATACATTTTATATTCATGAAAACTAGGAAAATCCTTCCCTCTGGCTCATTATTTGCAGGATAATTTACACTGGGAAAAAAGAGTTTATTTCTTTCTCAGTTCTCTGGAAGGTACAAAAGACAAAGGAAAAAACCAAAAAACAACACAGGGCCCCACAAAATTTGGCTCAGGACAAAATGTTGATGTCCTTGACGTCTTTTCTGCAGACAAGAAAGTAAATAAAGATTTAATGGAGCCCTCAAAGTGCTCTCGCCTAAAATAAAATCAGTTCTTATGACAAAATAAATCAATTTGAGTAAACATTAAAAGAAACACAGTGGAGAAACAACTCTGAGAGAAAAACAGTCCTCCGAAAGTGCTCTGAAATGAGAGAGGAAATCTCCCACTTTTCCAAAATCTTCACAAATTGCAAAGGTCAATTTCATTTTCAAGAGGTTTCATTTCTCATCCCACCGAAATATGTGGCCAGAAAAGAAGAAAATGCTAAATTTTGTGGTGGGTGCATCCTCCTTGTACTGGAAAAACTGATAACGAAGCACACAATCATTGATTTTTGGGTATTTTGAGCCCCCTAATTCCTCCCCAAAAGCTGAAGGGAACAGTGATGGGACACCTCTGGAATGCTGCTTTATGGGGGGACGATTTGGGGAGCCAAGAGTTGCCCTAGAAATAGTTAAAAAGATGATTGTTGCATTTAAAATTGTGACCTCTGCATGGAAATGATTCCTTAAATGATTTAATCCTGAGTCATCAAAGGATTGTCCTGAGTCATCTTGAGTATTAAGTGCTGATAAGAACCCAGTGGGACTCAAAATCTGGGAAGCATCTGAGCTTCCCAACAGAGGGATCCGTTGCTGTTACCAAGACCTGAACCTCACCAGAGAAATCTCTTCCCCCTCCTTTCCATCATCTCTGGCCTCTCTCTCCCCATTCCTTGCTTGGAAAAGCCATTCCAGGAAAATGTGGAGGAGGGATAAAACATCTCAGTGATGGTTTCCTTCCTGGAATTCCCCAGTGATGGATGACGAGTTGAGGGAACGGTGGATGGATATTTGGGAGCTGCCACCTGGATGTTGCCCTAAAATTCAGGATAACACAGCTGCTTCCTGAAAATCCTGGAAGCCACGGGGCAAGGAGAGAGGATTTGGGTCAGGAACAGGGATTGCAGGTAGGGGAACCTGGTGAGGAACATCCACAGGTCAAGCCAGGTGCCTCTGGAGCTCCTGGAATGGTTTGAGGAGCTCCTACATTGACTGAAACTCTTGGAAAAGCTTTTTCAAATGGAAATATGGACTGATATCAGGAGCGGATGCACTTTGGGGTTGTTAGAGCCTCATTCCTGGGGTTCAACAAAGCCAAAAGCTGTTTGTTCCCTCTGTGTCCTGGAGAGGAGCCTCACCATCCTCCTATCCCAAATGCCTCCAGTCCTCCCATCTAAGGAGATCTCCTAGGAGCACAAGGGGGAATAGGTTTAAACCACAGGAAGGTTCATTCCCACTGATTGCAAGGAAGAAATTTTTATAACGATGATTATAAAAAGGTATGATTTTAATAATGAATTTTAAAACAATTTAAATTTTTTATTATAAAAATTGTAATTTTAAATAATTTTTATATAATGATGGAACACTGGAACAGCCTTTCCAAAGAATTTGTGGATGCCCATGATTGTTGGAAATGTCCAAGGGCAGGTTGATCAGGACTTGGATCACCCTGGGACAGTGGGAGCTGTCCCTGCCCATGGGATAATCTTTAAGGTCCCTCCCAAACCCAAATCAATCCATGAACCTCTGCTAAAACAGGAAAGGAAAATCCCATATTTCCCATTGTGCTGGAATCCAAACAAGCCATTCCTTTCTGTTTGTTTGCCCAAAGAGCTCCTCCAAACATTTTTTTTCCTGAATTTATAAAAACATTCACAGTATCAACAACTTGGCTTCTCCCTTTGTTTTCCTTTTCTCCCGGTCATTTCTCCAAGGAGATCCAGGCTGAATTCCAAGAAGAAAGCAGAAAATTGGGGAAGTTTGACCTGTTAATAAACCAGTCTCTCCTGAGACACTGGTAACAATATTCCAAAGCAGAGAGAATTCCAAAGGATCCAGTTGGAAAAGCTAATTGAAAACCTCTTGGAATTTTGGTGAAACTGAGTTCGAGGCTTCCACTGTGCTGTTTGAATTGATCCAGGTAGTTCAGGACATGGAGCTGGAAAAGTCACACATTTCTTTCCTTGGAAGACATAGTAGGATTCACGGATGATGAAGTCCAAAGGAATTCATAAACTGTTAAGAAAACAAGGAAATCTCACACTTATCCCACATCCCAGAGTGTTTTGGTTGTGTATCCATCATCCAGGCGATGCTGAAGGGATGATCCTGTTTATCCTCAGGGATCTGCCTCTTCCAAATCCAGAGCTGCATCTCTCATGGATGGAGACACGGAAGGTGGGAATGGCACTGGAATTCCTCATGATTTGAGGACATCACCGACCACTTCAGGGCTGGAGAAATGAGTCCTGAAGGGAAACATGGGATCCCTCCAGGATCCCATTGGCTCTTCTCCACCAGGACATCTCTTGGATCAATCCTTCCCCCTTGAAGCACACAGAAGCTGAAGTCATTCCAAGATGGGAACAAACAAAAACTCTCTTGGATGACATTCCTGAAGAAATGAGACCTGAAGAGAAGCAAGGGATCCCTCCAGGATCCCACTGGTTCTTGTCCACCAAGACATCTCTTGGATCAATCCTTTCCCGTTGAAGGTTGGAATCTCAGGGCTTGGAAGCTGAAGTCATTCCAAGACGGGAACAAGCAAAAGCACTCTTGGATGCCATTGCTGCAGGATTTCCCACTGGAAGGCAGGAAGGCCAATTCCAGAAACATTTTGGGAAGGGGCTGTCCCAAATGTATCCCTCATTTCACTCCCTGACTTCGCTCCCCCACCTAAGCCAAGTCAGAATCCCAGAATCCCAGAGGTTGCTTTGGTAGGAGAGAGAAAAGTAGGAGCAGATTTGGGCCATCCCTGCTCAGGGTGCACAGAGAGTTATTCCCTCCTTCCTGCTCGTATCCCATCCCCCTTTTCCCTTCCCTTTCCCCCAGCCTCATCCCCCATTCCAGCAGGAACGGGACACTTGGCATGTGGAGAAGGCATCCAAACCATCTGCGAGGCTCCTTGGCAGCTGCACAAACGCAAACACGGGCTGGAGGTGTTTATCCAGGGGCACGGAATATCAATCAGCCCGGCTCATTCCGGCCCCCGGGAGACCACAGCTGGAATGGGCTGTGTGATTGTGGTCACTCCAGGACGGGAAGGACATTCGGGGCACTGCAAGCAGGCGGGGAGGAGCCACCGACAAAAATGAGGCAGTGTTTTGGGATGGGAAGGGGGAGAAGTCATTTTGGGGATAGGAAGGGGGAGGAACTGTTTTAGGATAGGAAGGCGGAAAATAATTTTGAGATTGGAAGGGGAAGGAACTGTTTTGGGAGAGGAAGGGGAAAAAATCATTTGGGGATAGGAAGCGGAAGGAATTGTTTTGAGATAGGAAGAGGGAGAAATAATTTTGGCATAGGAAGAGGGAAAAATCATTTTGGGATAGGAAAGGAGAAAGAATTGTTTTGGGTAGGGAGAGGGGAGAAGAGTTTTGGGATAGGAAGGAGGAGAAATCATTTTGAGATTGGAAAGGGAAGGAATTGTTTTGGCGTTGGAAGAGGGGAGGAATTGTTTTGGCATAGGAAGAGGGAGAAATCATTTGGGGATAGGAAAGGGAAGGAATTGTTTTGTGATAGGAGGAGGGGAGTAATTGTTTTGGGATAGGAAGGGGGAAAATCATTTGGGGATAGGAAAGGAGAAGGAATTGTTTTGGGATGGGAAGAGGGGAGGAATTGTTTCGGGATAGGAATGGGGGAGAAATCATTTTGGGATGGGAAGAGGGAGAAATGGGGGCTTGGAGGGGCAGGAATTAACTGTGGGGGTTTGCAGATGGATTGCAAACCTGGCTGTGAGGGCAGGGGGAATGAGGGGTTGCTTTTGGGGCCGGCTTTGTCCATAGGGGATGTGGCTGAAGGAAGAGGGGGTGTGACTCAGCTGTGTGACCCGGCTGTGTGCGGATCCCATTGTTTGGGATGGAAGGATGTGAGCAGTGGGATCCTCACTGATCCAACAGAATCAGGCTGGAAGGGACCACAGCGGATCAGCTGCTCCAGCAGGGCCATCCCAGAGCACAGGGCTCAGGATTGCATCCTGACAGGTCTGGAATATCCCCGGTGAGGGAGATCCCACAGCCTCTCTGGTCTCTGCTCAGGGCTGGGTACTGCCCAGGGCAGAAGTTCTGCCTCCTGTGCCGGGGGAATTCCTGGGATCAGTCCCTGCCCATTCCTCTAGTGCCAACGCTGGGTCCCCAGAACACAGCCTGGCCCTGCTCTGACCCTCCCTGCACCCAGGGACACCCAGGGACACTCAGGGACACCCAGGGCTGAGGCCCCTCTCAGCCGGGGCTCCTCTCCAGGCTGAGCAGCCCCAGCTCCCTCAGCCGTTCCTGGGCACCAAGATGCTCCAGGCCCTTGCTCAGCTCCATTGGACCCACTCCTGAAGTTCCATGGCCATGGGCAGAGGCAGCTTCTGTCTGTCACTGCTCAAAGACCTTTGCTGCTCTTCACCTAGTGTCTCATGGACAGAACGAACACCCCTCCCATGCTCAGCCCTGGAGGAAACGGACATTGGAGGGGATGGACACAGGGGCCAGGAGCTGTTCCAGGTCACAGCCACCAGACAATTCCATGACCCAGCGCTGGAGACACCTTCCTGACCTCACCAGCCAGTTCTGGACACCGCCCATCCACCCCCCAACTTCCCAATCCAGGAGCAGAAACTCAACCTCCAACATCCCATTGGGAACTCCCGACCTTCCACGGCTGGCACATCGCATTCTTTCCTCATTCCAGCAGATCTAGTCCTTCCAACCCCCCCTGCCTCCCTCTGAGAGGGAAAAATACCATCCAAAATACCATCTCAATCATTAAAACAAGGTTCATAATTAGCGTTGGAGTTCAGCCACCCTTTGGAATGTTTTCCACCCTTTCTCTGTGTTCCTTTACAAATCTAAACCACAGACCACTTGTGCCTCTCATAATTCCCAAGATCCCAATTCCCAAGATCAGTCCCTCCCATGTGTTCCAAACTCTGTTTAGCCACTCTGTGGACATTCCTCAGTCGGACTGGGAGCTCCAAGCCCTTAAAACTTTGCAGGAGGAGGCCACATCCCAGGTTCAGCTCCTTCAAGTCCATCACAACGCATATCCATGACTCTGAACTCCCTCACACTGCAGGAGAATGGTCTGGTCTGTGATTCCATCCTCGAAGGTTTTCCAGTCCATAATTCCATCCTAGAAGCTCTCCTGGTCCCTAATTCCGTCCTAGAAGTTTTCCTGGTCTCTAATTCTATCCTAAAAGCTCTCCCAGTCCATAATTCCATCCTCAACGGTCTCCTGGTCCATAATTCCATCCTAGAAGCTCTCCTGGTCCACAATTCCATCCTAGAAATTCTCCCTCTCCACAATTCCATCCTAGAATTTCTCCCAGTCCATAATTGCACCCTAGAAGCTCTCCTGGTCCATAATTCCATCCTAGAAGCTCTCGAGTCCATAATTCCATCCTAGAAGCTCTCCTGGTTCATAATTCCATCCTAGAAGCTCTCGAGTCCATAATTCCATCCTAGAAGCTCTCCCAATCTGTAATTCTATCCTAGAAGCTCTCCCAGTCCACAATTCCATCCTAGAAGCTCTCCCAGTCCATATATCCATCCTGGAAGCTCTCCCAGTCCATAATTCCATCCTAAAAAGTCTCCTGGTCCATGCTGACCCCCCAGCTAGCATCCACTGGGGCAGTAACAGCTTTTCCAAGCCAAAACTGTGCTGGGAATATGTTCACAAGGAATGGTTTGGGTTTTTTTTTTTGTGGAATTTGGGCCTCATCTGCAAGGACTGAGAACAGGAGCTGGGAGAAGATGGAAATAGCTGGAGAGATTATGGATTTATAGAGGGCTGGGGTGTTTAGGGCTCAAGCTGCCTCTGTCTCCCATAATTTCTGAGGTACCTGAGGCTTCTCCCAATCTCTGGGAGCTCCTGGCATCAGGGAATGATGTTGGACCCTCTGGAGAGGAAAGCAGGAGCAGATTTTGGGGTTCCTCAAGGCCAGCCAGAGCCTGGAATCAGCTCTAGGTCCTTTAGGGACAGTGAAACCAAACTGGGCTGCACAACCCAGGTAAACAGACCCAGATCCCCAACTAAAAATAACACCTTTCCTGGGAAAACAGGTTTATTTATTAAAAAAACAACCCAGTTTGGAGCTGCAACACCTCAGGCTCAGAGAAAGGGTTGGCCATGGCCTTTGCTAATGACAGGGTTGTGCAAAACTCCCTCTCCTTTCCCCACAAAATGTCCCATCTCCTTTTCCAAACCAGGGAAAGACAAGCTTTTAATTCATGGATTTAAAAAAAAAAGTCAGGTCTGATGGCTCAGGGCTGGGAATTTCACTTCATCCCCTTCCAGGTTTAACTTTGGGGTGGCATCAGCTGCCCACCAGGGCTGGGATGGAATATTTGTGTCGGGAGAAGAGAAATTTTCGGGTTTCCTGTCCTTTCCCAAAGGCTTTCATCTGGAGACTAAATTTAAGGGAAAAAGGGGGAGGGAGGAGGAAAAGAAAAGAGAAAAGGAGGAAACCAAATGCTTGTGGGGGAAGGGTTTTGGGGTTTTTTTGGTTTTGTATTTTGGGTTTCCAGCCTTCAGTGCCTCAGCCAGAGGTGGAGATGACGCACGAATCCTGCCGGGGCTCTTTGGGAGCTCCTGGAGCAGCTCATCCTCGGCTCCCTATGGCACAGATCCATGTGGGAGCCACACGGATCAGGAGCCAGGGCTCAGAGACACCTGGGAGGTGGCCAGGGGCCAGAGGATCCCTGTGAGCCCTCCAGGAGGAGAGGAGGGACCTCATCTTCCCATGAAATGGAATTTTAACCTTTTTAGGGGGTGAAAAAAAGGGATTTGGAGTTTTTACACATGAACAGTGGCTGAAGAAAGTCTGAAATTTCAGAGTGTTTAAATCTTTTTGTTCCCTAAGATTTTTCTTTGGAATATCAACCCAGCCAGCTAGGACATGTTCCCACTTTCTGGAATGGGGTCAAGGACTCTTTTCCTATGACCCTTGTGGTGAGGATCTTCCCAGGAGAGATCCCCCTCAAGCTGGGTCAGGAATTTTAAGTGGAAACTTTCTCCTTTCCCAAACATCCGACCCCGCTGGGCTGTCGGCAGGGTTGGCCCTTGATTGGAGCTGCTCCAGGATGATCCCAGAGGGATTCTGGCTCTCCAGGAAGATCCCTTCCAGCAGAGCTGAACGTGGATCTTATCCCTGACCACAAACCACTCCCTAAGAAAGGCTGGAGAAATCCCATCCTTGGATAACTGTGGGATGTGTTTTCCTGAAGATCTCCCCAAAACTGCTGCCTCTTTGTGGACCTGTCCTTTTCCCTTCTTTGGAATGACAAACCCAGTATGGATTTGACCATGGGTCAACTGGAAACCACATCCAGGATTTATTTTGCTCCAAATCAACCCTACTTTCCCTCAGTACTTTTTTTGCTTTTAAATCCTATCTGTGAATAGGAGCTGGAGCATCATAATGGTGAAGGTTGTTGCCCTTCCCAGATTTTTCTTTGGGATCTGCAGTGAGGGAAGAGGTAATGGGATGAGCACCTTCCTTTTGGATGAGGAGGGCACAGGTCTGGATGTCCCAAAACAGACACCACCAAAACAGACACATCCCAAATTCTGGATCATCCAAGGAGGAAAGCTCTGGGCCCAACTGTTTTCCCTGTGTCCAAGGGCATCTGAAATCCCAAAATCTGTGGATGGCAGCTCCTCTGAAAAGTGGGAAGAACTTTTCCAAATTGGAAAGCTCTTTGTTGGGACCACAAACTCCTTCAACCATCTCAGGGGCAGTCTGGCAAACCCCTGCCTTGTTTGGGAACTCCTGGAGGGAATTTATGGGGTGCTAAATCCTAAAAAAACATTCCTAGTGAAAGGTTGAGTGGGAATTCATTCTGCCTTTGGATTAGTGCAGATTAATCAGATCTAATTCTCCTCTGCTAATGAGTGAAGCCTCCAAAGCCTTGAAATCCAGGTGATTCCACCTCTTGGACTCTTTAGGATTGGATTTGTTGTAATGGATGGAGCAGGAGGTCTGAGGAGCTCAGGACAGCTTTTTCCAGGGGCAGGATTTGTGTCCATGAGATTGAACCACCACAGATTGGAAGTTTTCTGTCCCAGTCCCAAACCCAGGTCTCCAGCCAGTACCAAAATCACAGGATCTCCAAATCCCTGAGCACAGAATTTTGCAGGGAACCTCTGACGAGGGGTGAGAATGATGAGGAGGACTCCATTGATATCAGAAAGTTAATTAATTACTTCATTATACTGTATTATTCTATATTATATTACACTATATTACATTATGTCAAAACTGAATCTGCCAAGCACTCAACCCTGCACACACTGCCCAGAATCTCGTGGCTGTCACCCTCAGTCCTGACACACACACACACACCTGGCTCTGACAGGTCAAGGAGCCAAACCACCATCACTGTAGGTGAGCAATCTCCATATTGCATTCTGCTTTGGCACAACAGGCACAGAAAATGAGGTAAGAATATTCTTGGGAAGAATTGTGCCTTGCTTTCCTCTGTGAAGAGAAATGTGGGGCTACACACCTGGCCCTGACAGGCCAAGGAACCAAAACACCAACAATCTCCATATTGCATTCTACTTTGGCACAAACACAGGTGCAGAAAATGAGATAAATATTGTTTGTCCTTTCTCTGAGGTTCAGAGAATGCGAAACTCAGAAATATTCTTGGGAAGAATTGTGCCTGGCCCTGACAGGCCAAGGAACCAAACCACCATCACTGTGGGTAAACAATCTCCATATTGCATCCTACTTTGGCACAAACACAGGCACAGCAAATGAGAGAAATATTGTTTTTCCTTTCCCTGAGGTTCAGAGAACGTGAATCTGAGAAATATTTCTGGGGAGAATTGTGCCTTGCTTTTCTCTGTGAAGAGAAATGTGGGGCTACACACCTGGCCCTGACAGGCCAAGGAACCAAACCACCATCACTGTGGGTAAACAATCTCCATATTGCATCCTACTTTGGCA
>JAWWEY010000115.1:1166587-1187387 GCA_035582745.1 Loriotus luctuosus
GATGGGATGGGATCTATGGGATGGGATGGGATGGGATGGAATTGATGCGATGGGATCCATGGGATGGGATGGGATCCATGGGATGGGATGGGATGGAATTGATGGGCTGGGATGGGATGGGGTGGGATGGGATGGGATCCATGGGATGGGATCCATGGGATGGGATGGGATGGAATTGATGGGCTGGGATGGGATGGGATGGGATGGGATGGGATGGAATTGATGGGATGGGATCCATGGGATCCACGCGATGGGATGGGATGGAATGGGATGGGATGGCATGGGGTGTCAGTTCCAGGACACTTTTCCCCTTCAGCCCACAGCCATAAAAGGAGCCAATAAAACCCCACACAATAAACAATACATAAACCCATACAAAACCCCATAAAACCCCCTAAAAGCCGGGATTTCGGGGTGATAAAAGTGACCCTTGTGTCCCAAATCCCTCCGCAGGCAGGGCCTGATTCCAGCTGGGATGGATGGAGGGAATTCTCCAGCAGGACAATCCCTTATCCTGGGAGGAGCTCTGGGATGTCCCTCCCAGGGAGGGACAGGAGGTGGCCCCGCTGGCTCCAGCTGTCCCTGCCGGGGGATCCCTGCGGGCACAGCCACGCTCCAGCCAGGATAATCCCACTGATCCCAAAAAACCGCTCCGGGCTATTCTGGGACAACACAAACCAAACAACAGCTGCCGGCACCCAGGGCCACCCTGGGCTCTGAGCTCTGCTCCTGCTTCTCCTCCTCCCAGGGCCGGCAGCTCCCACAAATCCAGCGAGGATTTGTTGGAATTTTCTCGACTGGTGAGGGCTGAGCTGCCAGGCTGGGCTTTGCCTCCCCCAGGGTTTGTTGGTTTTGCCTTTGCTGCTAGAGAGTTCAGATGCAGGGATATCAGAGGCTCAGATCCAGGGATATCAGAGGCTCAGATGCAGGGATATCAGAGGTTCAGACCCAGGGATATCAGAGATTCAGATGCAGGGATATCAGAGGTTCAGATGCAGGGATATCAGAGGCTCAGATCCAGGGATATCAGAGGTTCAGATGCAGGGATATCAGGGGTTCAGATGCAGGGATATCAGAGGTTCAGACCCAGGGATATCAGAGGTTCAGATGCAGGGATATCAGAGGCTCAGTTGCAGGGATATCACAGGTTCAGATCCAGGGATTTTGGCTGATCCCGAGTAACAGCAGGAGAATCCCTTGGAAATCCAGGAGCAGGGATGGGCTCCTTCCCAGGAATGGGCTTGGGAAAGGACATTTCCCATTCTTTGGAACCTGTCTTGGTTTGATAAAGTTGAGATTTGTGGGATTTTTATACAGGACTATTTATTCTTGAAACTTTTATTATTTAATTATTTTTTATTATTGATGTAATTTATATTCTTTTTATTTATATAATTTTTTATTTCTAATTTTTATTTTTTTCCTTTTTTCCTTTTTTCTTCTTTTTCTTCTTTTTGTTTTTATTCTTGTTATTTACTTAACCCTGACCCTATATTTAAATTTATATTTGTAGTAATAGGTTTATATATTTATATTTATATTTAATCAATTTTATTAATTTTTAATTATTATTTTAATTTTAATTGTTATTTTAATTTTATTTTTCATTTTTATTTTTACATTTTTAATATGGGTTGAATTCTGAGGGTGAGCATTATCATTCCTTCCTTCCACCCAACTTCAAACCATTCCCTTTTCCCCTTTTCCCAATTTCTGGAGATCTGTGGGATTGATCTGAGCAACAAGGAGCGAGCCCAAGAGGAAAACCCCATCCAGCACCTCCTTAATCCAAACCTTCATCAACAGCACAGAATTCCAGAGTGCTTTTCCTTGGAAAAAACCCCAAAGATGATCCCATTCCAACCCTGACACCTTCCCCCATCCCAGGCTGCTCCAAGCCCCATCTGACCTTTCCCAGGACACTTCCAGGGATGGACATGGAATGTGGAATTCTCTCCAGGTGTGCCAGGAAAGATTCCCAATCCCCCAAAGATCAGGATTGGAATTTTTGGGATCGTCCCAAAAGCAGAGGGAAGTTCAGCATCACCCAAACGCCCTGAGCAGGCCAGGGCTGGGATTGCAACCAAGGAAAAGCGGGAATGGTCCCTTTTCCCTCCCTTTTCCCACATGGATCTGCTTCCCTGAGCTCAGCCCACTGCAGCCTGGCATCTGCTTCCCAAAATCGGGATATTCTATACTCAAACCCTGCAGGAAGCTGTTGTTTTATAATTGTTAATAATTAATTAATGGATTGATTAATCAGAATATCTCCTGCAGTGACAGCGGGGCTGGGATCTCCCAGGCAGAGCAAAAGGAGGAAACAAAGGGAAAATAAAAAGGGTTGGAAGAGCAAAGCCTTGGAGATTTTGGCTCCGTGAATCCCAGAATTAGGTTGGAAAGGTCTTTCAGATCCTAAAATCCATCCTTTTAGGACATGGGGAGATTTTCCCTCTGCCAGCACCTCCCAAATTAAAATCATTCCCACAATTCCCCTTCTCCCAAACTCTGCTGGTGTCAGACCCGACTTTCAAAGCTCCTTTTGCCACAGATCTTCCCCAAACCCGTCCTTGCAGAGCTCTCTGTTTTAGGTCGGTCTTAATTCCTTAATCCTGGGACTAAAGAGCAGAATGATCCCAGATTCCCACCCTCACCCTGCTGGATGTCAGGCTCTCCATCCAGGTGGAATCCCTCCCATTGCCCAGGCAGGCGTTGTTGGGATATTGCAGGGAAATGTTGGGAAGGTTTCTCTGGATTGTCACTGAGCCTTGCCCAAATCTGGCCCTAAAACCCTAGGATTGGGAAGCTGATCCCACAGGGATTTGAGCCTCAGGGAAGAGGGCCCTGATTTCCAGACTTTTCCCTCCTTCCCAGAGGTTTTTCCTGCTGCTGGATTTCCCTCCCTGCTTGGAATGCAGGGACAGCCAAGGCTGCCGCAGAGGGATCCAGCTCCAGTTTCCAATCCTGGGATATCCAAGGAATCCAGATCTCAATTCTGGGATAGCCCAGGGCTCAGATCCCAATCCTGGGATACTCCAGGGATCTGGATCCAGCTCCCAGTCCTGGGATATCCCAATGCTCAGATCTCAATCCTGGGATATCTCAGGGATCCAGATCCCAATCCTGGGATATCCCAAAGATATCCAGCCTCCAAACCTGGGATATCCCAAAGATATCCAGCCCCCAAACCTGGGATATCCCAGGGATCCAGATTCAGCTCCCTGTCCTGGCATATCCCACAGACCAAATCCAGCTCCCAATCCTGGGATATCCCAGACATATCCCAGCTCCCAATCTCGGGACATCCCAGAGATCCAGCTCCCAGTCCTGGGACATCCCAGAGATCCAGCTCCCAGTCCTGGGATATCCCAGGGATCAGACCCAGCTCCCGATCCTGGGATATCCCAGAAATGATTTCCCAACCCTGCTCCAGCACAATTCCCTCTAAAAGCACCTTGGTCACGATCCTCGCCGGCTCCAAGGGGAATTCCAGGAATGCCAGCGCCGGCTTTGGGACACTCCGGGCTCTGCCCCACCCCGGCATCCCGGAGCTGCCGAGATCCCGGCGATCCCGGCCCGCATTCCCAAGGCTCAGCCGGGAATTGCGCCCTGGAGCCGCCTCTGGCTGCGGGAATTCCCGATCCAAGCCCGCGGCTGAGCCTGGCTCTGCTGTGCCCGGAGGAAAATCTCGGGAGTGCTTTAAACTCAGCCCAGAGCCCGAATTAAATCCCTGCATCCCCATCCATCCATGGATTTTTCCTTGCTGCTCCCAAGAAAGGGAAAATTTACAGCAGCAACTCCCTCAGAGCCAAATATCAAATATATTTATGGCCCTTCCATAAATAACAACAACAATGCATTTTATAATAAATAATAACAACAACATTTATAATAAATATTAATAACATGTTTTATAATAATAAATAATAATAACAACAAATTTTAGAATAAATCCATAAAATCTCTGCTCGCTGACCATTTTGGATCCCATTCCTTCTTTCCAAAATCCCTTTAAAAATCCATTTAGCTGCAAAAAGAAGCAACAACTCCAGTAAAAAGCGGGCTTGAGGGGATTCTTGGGCAGGGGTGACAAGGGGTGACATTGTCCTGCCCGAGGGGGGACACTCGGGATCTCTGCAGCTCCCGGATTGTCAGGATGGATTTAGGAACCCTCTGGGAATTCCTTCTGCTGTCAAGAGCGGTTGGAAAAGCAAGGGAAGGGTCTAAAACAGGAATTTAAGCCTGGCCTAACTAAACCAAGCGGGGTTTGGAGCAGCAGGACCTGAAAGCAGCAAAACTCCGAGTTGGGAAGGATCCATGGGATCGGCAAATCCAGGCCCAGGAGGGGTTTGAGGGAAACTCCTGTGCTTTCCCAGCAAATCCCGTGGATTTCTCAGCCCTCTGGGGTTCGGGAAGAGCTCATTCCCAATTTTTGCCAGGTCCAGCTTGCCCTGAGCTGGTGCTGGGGACATGGGGGCACCTCCCAGCCCATCCCTTGGGACGGAAAGGATCTCTTGGGATGGGCGATCCCAAAGGAATCCTACTGTGAATTCCTGATACTGGGAGAGGGGAGTGAGCTGGGAATGGGAATGGGAATAATGGGAATGGGAATAATGGGAATAGGAATAGTAATGGGAATGGGAATGAGAATGT
Organism: Loriotus luctuosus; assembly: GCA_035582745.1. NCBI lineage: Eukaryota > Metazoa > Chordata > Aves > Passeriformes > Thraupidae > Loriotus > Loriotus luctuosus. The sequence continues at coordinate 1,171,238 of JAWWEY010000115.1, forward strand.
GAATAATGTGAATACTGGGAATACTGGGAATACTGGGAATAATGGGAATAATGGGAATAATGGGAACAATGGGAATGGGAACGGGAATGGGAATAATGGGAATAGGAATGGGAACAGGAATGGGAACAATGGGAATGGGAATAATGGGAATAATGGGAATAATGAGACTAATGGGAATAGGAATGGGAACAGGAATGGGAATAATGAGAATAATGGGAATAATGGGAATAACGGGAATAATGGGAATAACGAGAATGGGAGATGCAGCCTTGCCCAATTTCTTTTGCATCCTGAAATTTCCCCAGCTCCAGCCTGCCTGGTTCCCAATCCTGATTTTCCCAGTCCCAAAGCAGCAGGAATTGCAGGAATCCTGGAGCAGGGGGCAGCAGGTGCTGCAGGACCTGGACACAGCCCCAAAATCACGAGATGCTGATCCAACCCTGGAATTTGGGAAAAGCCTCATCCATCCCTGGAATCCCAACAAATCTCCAAGCAGTTCTCCTGATTTCCCCAATTTTCTTTGGATTTTGGGAGGTTTCAGCAGACTTTGAACAGGGATGGGCTCAGACAGGGATGGTTTTCCAAGGGGCTGCTCCTTCTCATTTAGTGAGGAGAAATTTCCCTCTGGAAAAGCTGGAAAATCCCCCCCCCACAGCTCTGCACAAGATTCCAAACTACCAAATCCAGGGATAAGGCCCAGGCTGGTGGATCCTGGAGGGTCAGGAAGGACCTGATTGGAGACAGAGTGATCCTGATCCCAAATCCCAATCCCAAATTCCATTTCCATCCCTCATGGAGAGCAGATCCCACTTCCCATGGGTGTCCTGGCTCCCTGCTGGAAAACGCTGGGAAATGGGAGCAGCAGGGAGAATCTCAGGGATGGGGAAAGCCAGGAGAGCTCCTGTCACAGGGAATTCCAGCACTGGCTCCACATCCAGGGGCTGATTCCTGAGGAAATGTCCCTTCCCTGCTTCCTGGAGCTTTTGGAGCTGCAGGTCTCACACCATTTCCCAGTTTGGATGGATTTATCCCGGTTTTCCAGCCTTGGGAAGCCCGGTGTGTGCAGGAAGGGGTGGAAAGTGCCAAGGAGCAAAGGGCTTCTACAAGTTCCCTGTTTTTCCCTGAATTTAATTCCAGAGGAGAGGCTCAGTTTCATTGGGATTTGCAGGGAAAGGAGAATTGGGAATGAAATTGGCTCGGAGGGGGTGGAGAGGAAGGGAAGGGAAAGGGAGGAGGAAGGAGGAGAAGAGGAAGGGAAAGGGAAAGGAAGAAGGAAAAGAGGAAGGGAAGCAAAAGGTGGAGGAGAGTGGGAAAGGGAAGGGAAAGAGGAAGGGAAAAGGAAGAGAAAAAGTGAAGGGAAAGGAAAAGGAAGAAATGAAAAGGAAAGAAAAGGAATAGGAGAAAAAAGAGAAGAAAAAGAGAAAAAAATTAAAGAGAAATTGAAAAAATAAAAGCAGAATAAAAAATTAAAAAGAGGAGAAAAAAAGGAAATGAAAATATGAAAAAGGAAGTAAAGTTGTCCTTTCTCCATGGGCAGATCCCGAAATTCCGCCCCAGACGCTGTCCCAGATCCCTGTCAAAGCTCGCACGTCCTGCCCGGAGCTTCCCGAGCGATCCCAAATCCCGGGAAGCACAGACATTTTCACTGCAGCGCCGGCCGATCCCAACAACCCCAAACAGCTTCTTAATCCTTCATCCCCTCCTTTATCCCTCCTGGCGGCAGGATCCGCGCGGATCCCCCGCGAAAAAAAAAAAAAAAAACACGGGGAAAAGAAAAATATGGAAAAAATAATTAAAAATAAAAAAGCGGGACTCACCAGCGCGTAGACGGAGCTGAGCACGGAGCAGCAGAGGATCAAACCCAGGCTGGGATACACCAGATATGATCCCATATCCAAGGGGCTGCTTCCAGCATCCAGCCCCGCGCAGGGCAGCGGGAGGAGCTCGGAATTCCAGCGGCGCGGGTTTCTCCTCGTCCTCCCGGATCCGCGAAGCGATTCTGCTCCTCCGGCTCCCCAGCTTTTCAGCCCGAGAGGCACATGACGAGAGATCCCGGGGTTTTTCCTCGTTTTCTCATGGCTGGAGCGGCGGGCAGCTCCCGAAACGCCGCGGCGGAGCCCATGGATGGGGAGAGGCGGCGGGGGCGCTCAGCGCCGCGGCTCCCGGTGCCGCTGGATCATCTGGGACGGCGCTGGGAAATCACATCCATATGGGCCCGGCTGCGCCTCGGGATCCCGGCTCGCCGCGGCTCCGGGAAGTTCAAATCATTTCTTTTTCAAACGCAAACACGGAGAGGGCAGCGGGAGAGGGAGGGAGGGAGGGAGGGAAGGAGGGAGGGAAGGAGGGAGGGAGCAGGGAGAGGGCTGGAAGGGGTGGGAGATGCCAGAGGGAGGGGGAACCTTTAACCACCGCTTTATTTTTAGCCGCAGTAATTTTATCTTTTCGCTCGCCGAGGGGACAAAAAACCCCAAACTCTCCCTCCCGTCACGCTCTCCGTCCCTTTTATTTTTGGGGTTTTGCACTTTTTTTTTTTTTTTGCCTCTCCTCCTCTCTGCCGCACGCAAACAAATCCCAAATTTCCCCAAAGCCTCAAAAGTTGGGAATGTTTTCCCTCCGCAGCGGCGGCACTGGGGGGGTTCTGCTTGGCTGTCCCAAAAAGCTGATTCTGCCAGACAGGGAATTCTCTGGTTTTAGGGAAAAAATCGGGAATTTTGGGCTTCTCTCTCCCTCTCTGCCTCCAAGGAGCTGCAGTTTGGAAAAGCCGATTGCAAACGTGGGGCTGAAAATTCCCGTCCCTTCCTTCCACCCCTTTCCCGTCCTTTATTTTAGGGGTTTTGGAGTTGTTTTTTAATTTATCCCCCCGGAGCATAAAGCGCTTTGCCCTCGCTCCGAAATTCCCCGAAATCCCCGGGATTTGGGGTTATTTTGATTTTGGGAATTAATTTTTTTTTTCCACCCACATGGGCGCAGAGTTCTCCGGGAGATCCCAGGATCCCCAAAAGCCGGGAAAAGAGTTCGGAACTGCCGGGATTGGCCCAAACTGAGCCTCCCCCGATCCCATCCTGCTGCTCCGCCTTTCTCCCAGCCTGGATTTCTCCAGCATTCCCAACTTCCAGGGCTGGGATATCACCCCCAGCTCAGCCGGGAGTTTTCATTCATAAAACTCCGCTGCGAAAAAAAAAAGAAAAAAAGAAAAATTAAAAAATTCCAACCCACCAGCTCTTCCCCCAGAGCGAGCTGTGGGCGGGGGGATTATTTGGGAATTGCGGCGGGATTCAGCATTCCCTGCTCGTTTTTCTACGCTGGGAGGAGAAGCGAGGCTGGGAAAGGGTTACAGACCCTGCCAGGGATGCACCACGCGGGCAAACACAGAGAGGCGCCGGGCTCGGGGCTGACTCACTCAACTTTAAAAAATCAAACTCGGAGGGATCTTTTTTTGTCGTGTTTTCCCCCCTTTTCCTCCCCTTTATTTCCCGCTTTCCTCGCGGATATTTAGGAGCCGAAGAGCGAAAAAATCCAGTCTCTCCTCTCTCGGGGAGCAGACGGTAAAAACATCAAAATTTTCGCTGCGAGCGTTTCTGGGTTATTTTTTTGGAGCGCCGAAAAAAAAAAAAAAAAGAAAAAAAAGAAAAGCGACAGAGAAACCCCAAACTCTCCGCTTGCTCGGGTTGGGTTTTTTTTTTAATTCCCGTTTTTTTTTTTTTTCCCCAGCTCCATGGCCGTGAATGGGAGCCTTGAGCTGGGTTTATGAAAGGCTCTTTCCAAGCGAAGGTAGAGTTGGGCTTCCTGTGAGAGGGAGCGAGGGGAAGGGATAAAAAAAGGGCCGCTCTTGGTGCGATCTCTGCCTCCTCCTCTTCCTCCGCCTCCTTCTCCGCCCTCCCCTCGCCTGCAATCCCAAAGGATCTCCCGGACTGCGGGGGGATCACGCGGGGCTGGACTCCCCCCAGTTCCCCATGGGGATTGCTGAGGATCCAGGGCAGATGGGTTGGGAATGAAGCGGGGGGGCATTCTGAATTCATGCCATGGCATCGCACTGCATCCCATAGATCCCATCCCACTGCATCCCACTGCATCCCATTGCATCCCATCCCATGGATCCCATCCCATTGCACCCCAGCCCACTGCAGTTCATCCCATGGATTCCATCTTCATGCTTCCCATTGCATCCCACCCCATCCCATTCCATGGATCCCATCCCATCCCATCCCACCCCATTCCATTGTATCCCATGGATCCCATCCTATGGATCCCATCCCACCACATCCCATTGCATCCCATAGAACCCATCCCATGGATCCTATCTCATCATATCCCATGGATCCCATCCCATTGTATCCCATGCATCCCATACCATCACATCCCATCCCATCCCATAGCATCCCATTGCATCCCACTGCATCCCATCCCATTGCTTCCCATCCCATCCCATGGATCCCATCCCACTGCATCCCATGGATCCCATTGCATCCCATTGCATCCCACTGCATCTCATCCCATTGGTCCCATTCCATGGATCTCATCCCATCCCATCCCATGGATCCCATTCCACTGCATCCCATGGATCCCATCCCACTGCATCCCATGGATCCCATTGCATCCCACCCCATCCCATGGATCCCATCCTGTTTCATCCCATTCCACTGCATTTCATTGCATCCCATTGCATCCCATCCCTTTGCAGTCCATCCCATGGATCCTATCCCACTACATCCCACTGCATCCCATCCCATTGCATCCCATGGATCCCATCCCATGGATCTCATCCCATGGATCTCATCCCATTCCATCCCATGGATCCCATCCAAACCCATGGATCCCATCCCATCCCATCCCATCCCATCCCATCCCATCCCATCCCATCCCATCCCATCCCATGCCAGGGGAGTGGGATTGGGCTGGGGGTGCTGAGGGATTTCAGAGCAGTGCCCCCACACTCCTCCCACCCCATTCCCATTCCATCTGGATCCCAAAGCTGCTTTTCCAGCAGCGATTCCAACGTTATTCATTAGGGAGAGCGGGGAAGGTTGAAGGGAATTTGGGAATTTCTGGGCAGCTATTCCCACCTCAGCTGGGGATTTTGTGGGATCTGGCTGCTTTTCCCACTGAGGGCAGCCTGGGATTGGGGAAATCCTTGCCAGGGATTCCCAGGATCTCTGTGGGTTTAGGGACACAGGGATCCACAGCCTTGGGAAAAGGATGGGAAATCTATTTTCAGCATTCCAGGGCTCCGTGGTGGGTGTTTCCTTGGAGAGGGGAAAGGAGGGAAGATCTCATTTCTAGGTTTACAAGTATAAAAATGAGTTTTTTACAGGGGCCTTGTCCAGAGATTCCAGAGTCAAGAGGGGGTGGGAATAAAGTGGGATCTGGGATGGTTTGGGAATGGTCACATCCAGGTTTGTGGTGTTCTGTCCGTGTCCAGTCCCTCGTGTCCAGGGCTTGATCCAGGGATGCCTCTGATCCTGTTTGGTTTTCTACATATTTTCTAATTTAGAGATATTTTATTATTTAGAGACATTTTACTATTTATTTATTTATTTTTATATAATTCATTTATTTCAAATTTATTTATTTAGAAGTTACTTCAAATTTATTGTTATTTATTTAATTTATTAATTTATTACTTAAAACTTTCTTTAGTATTTCCATATTTCCATTTGTTTTATTCCTCCTCCAAATTGAAGGGATTAAAGGGAGATAACCCTGAACTGCTGGAGCTGCACAAGGAAATGATTCCCAGTTTAACCCTGGCATAAGGAGGGAATTTTCCCCAGTTTAACTCTGGCATAAAACTGGGAATTTTCCAGTTTAACCCTTCAATAAAACTGTGAATTTTTCCAGTTAAACCCTGGCATAAAACTGGGAGTTTTCCCAGTTTAACCCTTGCACAAGAAGGGAATTTTCCCCAGTTTAACCTTGGCAAAAAAGGAAAATTTTCCCATTTTAACCCTGGTACCAGAAGCTCTCCTGGGATATCTGCCCCTGACTCCAAGACTGAGAAATTCTGGATCCCTTTTATCCACAAAAATCCAAACTCACTCCTCAGGCTCTTTAGATCCAAAATCCCCCCCTGCTCGATCCCACAGCCAGGGAATTATTAATTCCCCTGTTTCCTCCTGGAAAAATGGGAATTGCAGGGCCTGGAGTGGGATGAGCTTCAAATCCAGTCCTGCCAAATGGATTTTTTCAGGGAATCCTTTTCCCAAACACTCAGAGCAAGGTGGGGTGGACAATTCCCACTGTTCTCTTGGATCCTTGGGAATTAGGGTTTGATTCCCAGATCTGCATCATTCCTGTGGATTTCTGTCACTGCAGGGGATGAGCTCAGATCCAGAGGATGGATCCACCCTGCTCACCCCACTCCCTGTGCTTTGGGAAGAGTGGGAATGCAGGCCCAGGCCTGGGGAGGGGCTGAGATTTCCCCTATAATCCCAGGGAATCCCATCCCAGCTCCAGAGGGGCCATGTGAGCGTCTCCACGTCCACATGATCCCAAAAAGCCTCTCCAGCTTTTCCCCACATCAAAGGATCACGAGGCGCAGAAATTCCGGCCCTGCACTCAGAAACTTTTCCCTGGAAACTCAGATTTATTCCAGGAGCAGCCCCAGCCCCCACTGCTGGAATTTGGGATGCTCCAAGGATTCTGCCATCTCTCATCATCCCAAAGCTGCTTCCAAGAGGGATTTTTCCCTCTCTGCAGCATTTGGAGGGCAAGGGGAATTCTTCAGCGCATCCTGGTTTTGTTTGGGATGATGCAGCCAAGAGTGGGAGGCTTTTCCTTGGAATTCTTCCCTCTGGAGAGCTCCATTCCCTGTCCCAGCCTTGCATCCCACTCAGAGGGAATTCAGACACTTTTGTTTTGCTTCTCTTTCCGATTGTATTCATGAACAGGATTTAAGGAAGCGGGAAGGAATGTGGGATAAAAGGAGCGTTTGTGACGTTGTTGTTTTATGGAGCCCCTTGGGAGTGGCAGGGCTTGGAATGTTTCTCCAACAGCTTCAAATGAACCTTTCCAAATGTTTGGATGCTTCCACTGTTGGGAATCAGCATCCTGGGAAAAAAAGAAAAAATGGGATTGTCCACTTAAACTGCTGAAGTTTGGGCCAGGAATGGTTATTTTTAGGAATGGGCTCTGTATTGGAGGGAATTTTTATGCAGTTTAAGGATAAAATTATATTTTCCTGGATTTTTTAATTGATTTCCAGCTGGGGGAACATTTCTCTCCTGTGGGAGTTGAAATTCCTGTTTTGGATAAAAATATCTTCTGTCCTTTCTCTTCTGGTCACTAAAGTGACAAAGGGCAGGGAGAGAGGGGAGTTTGGGAAGGAATTCCTGACTGGGAGACTGGAGAAGGACTGGGATGGAATTCCCAGAGAAGCTGTGGCTGCCCCTGGATCCCTGGAAGTGTCCAAGGAAAGGTTGGATCTTGTCCAAGGGCTTGGAGCAGCCTGGGATTGTGGAAGATGCTCATGGCAGGGGTGGATTGGGGTCATCCTTAAGTTCCCTTCCATCCCAAACTTTCCAGAATTCCATGGCAAATGGAACTGCCTCACCTTGGTGTCAAACTTCCAGGGATGAAAAACTCCATCCCTTCTATCCCTCCCTTGGCTCACAGTAAAATACAGGAAAATTATTCCTGAAATACAGGAAAAACTTCCCCTTTTTTGGTTCAGTTGTCATTTCCTTGCTGGTCCTCGCTCTGACTTTCTCCAACAGCATTCCTCACTCTGGGAACAGGAATTCCCTGCAAAAGTGGGATGGGATGAGGGAAGTTCCTACACGTTTCTCATCCAACCTGGGAGAACTTCCAGCGAATCCTCCTGGAGAGCTGGAGTGAGAATCCAAACTCCTAAAACCCTTCCCAGAGTTGTATTTGCTTTCCAGCATTTTTGTTGTCTGGACTGGGAGAAGAGGGACATGAGGACTATGGGGTTGAGGGGGGTTTGAGGTCATGGATCATCTTCTGGAATCATGGAATGGTTTGGTTGGGAAGGGACCTTAAGGATGTTCCCATTCCATGGGCAGGGACACCTCCCACCATCCCAGGTTGCTCCCAGCCCTGTCCAACCTGGCCTTGGGCACTTCCAATTTTTCTTCTAGTGGATCACTCCTTCCTTCCTGCTTCCTTCCTTCTTTGATTTTCAGGTTCCATCTCCCAAAACAGCTGGAATTTATTCATTCATTGGAATAATTTACCCAATTTCGTGGGGATTTGCTGCCCCAAAGCAGCGCTGTGAGCTGTGAGGTTTTAGCCTTCCCTGTTGTTGCTGTCCCTGCTGCTCATCCCAGTTTCTCCATTCCAGGGATTTCTCCACACCCTAACAAGAAAAGGAGCGTCTGGAGACTCCACGTTTTTCTCCAGATTGAAAAAGTCTTTTATTCCCTCTTTTTAGAATTATTTTCCCTCTCCCCCTCCCCTGCCTCGATGTCCCTGTCCTCACTTGAATTATTCTTCTTTCCCTTTTCCCAAACTCTGGCCAGGATCCACAGAAAAACTCCAGAGGTGAGTGGGAAAATCCCTTGGGAACTGTCAGGAACCAAAACAATTCAGGAAAACTCCTCAGGAGCCGAGTGCCAGCCTGGGATGAAGGGATGGGAGCGTTTTCCCAGTGGGAGAAGCTCTGACTGGGGGATTATCCCTGGGGCGAGGTTGGTCCCAGCCAAGGAGCCCTTTCCTGCCTGCCAGGGAATCAGGCATGGAAAAAAGTGGGATGGAGCCTTAGCAGGGTCATGCTGGAGCTCAAACAGCTGGAGAAGCCTGGAGAGAGCCGGGAATCTGACACCAGACTTCTCTGGGAATGGGATTCTCTGGGATGGGCTGGTTATTCCCATCCCAACAGCACCAAACGCAGCCTTGGGGGCTGCTGGGACCTTGCACACTTTTGTTGTGTCCAGTTGCTCCTTTGTGAAAAATCCCAATTTTTTTTGGCAAGTAATCCCGAATTTTTTATGAGGAATCCCAAATTTTTTGATGAGCAATCCCAATTTTTTGATGAGCAATCCCAGTTTTTTGATGAGCAATCCCAATTTTTTGATGAACAATCCCAATGTTTTGATGCTGAATCCAAATTTTCCGATGAGTGATCCCAATTTTTTAATGAGCAATCCCAATTTTTTAATGAACAATCCCAATTTTTTTGACCAGCAATCCCAATTTTTTGACAATGAATCCCAATTTTTTGATCAGCAATCACAATTTTTTGACAAGCAATCCCAATTTTTTGATGATGAATCCCATGTTTTTGTTGATGAATCCCAAGTTTTTGACAAGCAATCCCAACTTTTAATGAGCAATCCCAATTTTCTGATGACAAATCCCAATTTTTTGATGTCAAACCCTAATTTTTTAAATCCCAGACGCAAGGATGAGCTCCCAGTGGCTGGGAATGCTCTGATCCAGGAGGAAAAAGCAGGATGGGAGCAGCTGGAATCACTCCCACCCCAACCGCTGACTCCGATAAGGGGATGACGAGGGACGGGATTATTTTTTACCGTTTGAGCTCGGAACCTGTTCCCTGGGATCATAAACCGGGATTTACTGCCTGGCCCTCATAAAACCGTGCTTATCCGTTGGGCTGAGCCTGTGGGGAGCACGTGAGGCCCATCCCAAGCTGCTTCCAGGGCAGTTTTCCTGGGAGTTCATAGTCCGCAGGAGCTCCGATAAGCGCTCCAATGTTGTAGACATCCTTTTCACTAAAATCCTTTCTTTTAGGATTTTTCCTTCTGAGAAGCTGTAGCCTCAGAAACAGATGTAAACAATAGGTTATCTTCTGCTGTGGAATGCAACAGGTCAGTCTGGATTGGCCCAGATTGAATGTTTAGAAATAATGGCCAATCCAGAACTGAGATTTCTCAGACACAAGTCCGAGAGAGCTGGTTTGTTATCATTCTTTCTTTTCTATTCTTAGGTAGTTAGCAGCTTCTGGAAACTCTCCTTTTTCTTTTCTTTTTAGTATAGCTATAATAGATGTATATATCATAACATAATAAATCAAGCCTTCTGATAATGGAGTCAAGAACCTCGTCTCTCACCTCACCCAAAAACCCTAACCACAAGAACCCCCAGCCTGGCTGTGCATTTTGTGCTGCAGCAGCTCCAGGGAGGTGCCCCAGGCGCCCCTTTGGATGCCCAGCATGGAGCTGCAGGTCTGGCACCTCCCTGGAGCTTTGTCTTTATTAGTGCTGGGTTAACGAGCCTCCCCTCATTCCAGCATTCCTTTTTCTCTCGCTCCATTCCAACTCCGTCATTACCTGGCCAATTAAGGGCTGCTCCAGGTTTTTATGGGGGTTCCCACCGCAGGGCTTTGCTCTGATTTAATTCCTGGGCTGCAGGTGACACAAACATTTCACAGCAGGGCTCAAAGGACAGAGCAAAGGTGAGCATGAGGGTGACACAAACATTTCACAGCAGGGCTCAAAGGACAGAGCAAAGGTGGGCACACGGGAGATGCTGTGCAAGAATTGGAGTGGCAGGTCAGGGAGGAGGCCAGAAGGTTGGAGCTCTCAATTTAAAATACTCTTTTCAGACTTTACAAGCCTCATGGAGGTGAAGTTGCCTGCCAGGGTCACCAAAGGGTGTTCATTACTAATTAAGCACCAAACTGTGCAGGGCACCTCAGCTTTGGATGTACCTGAAACTCAAATTTTTCCCTTTTCCAGTGTTGTGTATAAAATCAGCCCAGAGTGATCTGCTGGAGCTCAGTCTCTGTTTATGTTTCCAGTCTCTGTTTATGTTTCCAGTGGCAAGAAGAGACATAAAATGTATATTAAAAAAAAAGTATATGAATAAATGTGTACAAAATGTATAAAATAATAAATATATCTATAAATATATAAAAAGTATAGAAATATATATAAATGTGTGTAAAGTGTATATAAATAATAAATAAAGATATAAAAATGTGAATAGAATGTATAGAAAATGTATATAAATAAATGTGTATAAAAGTGTATAAAATTCCCCCAGAGTGATCTGCTCGAGTTGGGTCTCTGTTTATGTTTCCAGGCTCTTTTTATGTTTCCAGGGGCAAGAGCAGACATTTTTCTCTTCAAAGACTGTCCCAGGTTGCAGCTCCAGCCCTGCTTGTCACAGATCCATGAAAACCTGAGGGGATCTCCGGGACCTGGAGATGCTTTTCAAGAATCAAACATCCATACACCAGGAATAAATCACTGCTGGAAAAAAGATCTGAAATTTGGAAACCTTTGACTTTTCAAGCCTTTGAATATTTCCACCTGTGCCTTGCTGGCTTTTTGTTCAGCTGTACCTGGAGTTAATTTTTCTCTTCAGTAAATTATTCCCAAAACCACAGTTTTTTGGGGTTTTGGAGGTTCAGAATGAATTTGGTTGCCCATCTGCTTCCCAATCCCCAGGTTTCCTGAGAGTGCTGAGAGCAGGAAATCCAAATACCTGCTTAGAGACAACCTCCTCTTCAAAATTAGAAAGTTTTTTTTACAAAATGTCTGATTTGTGGCCACATTTCAGGAGTGAAAGGTGACCTTGAGGGAGGGCAGGGCGCAGAACTCTCTGCCCTAAGAATCTGAACTTGGAAACTCCACCCAACGTGTCACCTGGAGAGATAGGAAATTATCATCCGAGCAGATTTACAACAAATAAATGCCCAGCAATTAAATATTATGGTTGTGCATGATTCCATTTATTGGCTTTAAATAACCAGGTGAGGGTTTTGGGGAAGAGGGCAGATGTTCGATCATCGTCTAATTATTTTTATCTGAGACACTCTGGGACAAATTCTGTTCTCCTCTATCCAATAAATCCTGCTGGTTTTAATTTCTATTTTATCAACAGAGGAGCTTCACCCCAGCCCTGGAGTGGGGCGGGACAGCCCAGCTTGAGTTTAAATGACTTTTATAGGGGAGAAAACTCTTCAACTGCTCCAGTTGCAGAGGAATTGCCAGGACAGCCTGGATTTATAACTTCTTGCACTCCTGCCTGTTTGCATCCCTGTATTCCCACCAGCACTGGAGAAACTTGGATCAAATCACTACAAATCCAAGGATTTTTGCACATTCCAAGGGTCAGGGCAGCCTTGGGCAGAACTGAGCCCATTTTCAATGTGGAAGTTCAGAAATCTCCAGATTTTCCCAGTTACCCACAGCAATAATATTCAGAGTCAAATTCCATGGAGAAAACATCTCTCCCCCTTGGAAAATTGCTTATAAACAATCAAAATCTGCAACAGGGAATTGTAAAAGACTGTCTTGTATACTGGAAAAACAACAGGAAAAAGACGAAGTTTGAGCTGTTTGCTCATCAGCTAATTGTGATTTAAAACTTTTGTTTTAATGCCTGTTTACACTAAAATTGCAGGAGGAGGGAGAGTTCCGTAAATACAGGTTGCTATGGAATTTTTTTGTGTGAGGAACAAGCAAATTGAAGTGATTGAGGAGGCAGAAAATCCGTGTGAGACACGGGAGCAAACAGGCAACAAACTGAGGATGGTGTGTTCTTCCACAGGGAAAAAAATTGACAGAGACAGGAATAAAAATAGTCTGAGATGCTCTTTGTACCCAACCCATCCCCAGCCTCACAAAATATCCCAGCTCTGGGAGGTGGGAAGTGTCACTTTTTGTGCTGTCTGGAGCAACTTCATTGTGCTTTGGTTAAAAAATGTTTTATTTCAAATATAATACCTGCTTGTAAGCCTTAAAACACAATGCACAGAGCTCCATTGTTAAGATTAGAACTCTCTAATATCTCACTAGATAAACTTTTCTGCAGCTTAGGGAGTTATTCTAGATAGGGGTTAATACAAAGACCATTGTTCTATTTGTCCTTGCTTTTTACATGATTTTTCTGCTGGCCAATCTCATGGTTACTGCTTAGCTCTAATCACAGTTCTGCTGTCTCTGAGGCCTGCCTTTTACAGCTTTCCCAAAACCCTCTTATTTTGTGGATTCCCACACATCCCACAGGTGATAAAAACACCACAGGATCCTTGGTGTCTTGGTTTGGAAAGCCAGGTGTCTGCTAAGGAAGGCAGGAGCCCCCCCTGAGATGGAAAATGTAAACCCTCTCCTCTCCAAACTGCTATAAATTTTAAATTAAGGGGCTCTCAGGCAAAAATTATAGGAGCAGGAAATAACAGTTCTTTAACAGGGAAGAAAAAGAAAAGGATAAAATAAACAATGCAGTGCACTAGAACAACACTGACAGAGTCAGAACACAACCTGACACCCTGTGGGTCAGGGTGCTGGCAGCAGTCCCATTGGAATTGTGGCTCAGCCCTCCTGCAGTGTCAGGGGTGGTTCTGCTGGAGCAGGGATCCTGGAGAAGGGTGGAGTTTTCCTCTGAAGATCCAGTGGAAGAGGCAGGAGCTGCTCCTCTCGGAATGCAGTGGAAAGGCTGCTCTGGTGTCCCAAAAACTCAGATTACATCCCAGTAGGAATGCTTGGCTCCTCCCCTGGGTGGAGACTCTCCCCGGGGGATGATGGAATTTTGTTAGCCGTGCAGGGACACTCACTGGCCATGAACAGAAGATAATTAATAATTAATGGCCCGTTAACAGCAGAGATCTCCTGGAGGCAGGATTGGTTGTGGAAGAGATAAAGAGAACTGCCCAATGAACAGAAGATAACTGCCCCACCCCACTCTCAGTTTCCTGCTGGCAATCCAGGACAAGCAGTAGTGAGGGATCCTTTAGGAGCTGAGGCTGAGTTCTCCAGGCTCCACAGAATGGTGGTTCTGCACCACGAGGGCTGTGCTGCCAGTCAGGAAGAACTGCTTTCAGAGCAGAATTAATTTTCTGATGATGAGAGCGATAAAAAATGCAAATGAGAATCAGCCCAGACATAACAAAATGATATCTTACATAGAGGTACCTCAGGAAGATTTCAGCTCTTGTTAACCCAGAAACAGGTAGAATATCTCTTGGAAATTTCATTTGAAGTATTCTCAGCAGTAAAAAAAAAGAGAAATACTTGATTAAAACCCAGTCTCAGGAAAGAAAGGTGTGAATTTAAGAAGAGTGCATAATAATGTTTCATAAATAGCTACTTTGCAAGGTATTATACGAATTATTTAATGTTTGTTCAGCACGTTGGAAATATAAAATCCTAAATGAGAGTTGGATTCTTCATAGCTGAGCATAACAGATGGCATTAGTACAATTAAACCGAGGTGTGTGGCAAGAGGGATGATTTTTCTTCGCTCGTTATAGAACTAAATAAACTGCTGGAGAGGCTGAATCTCACTCCACAACTCTGATCCGAGAGCATTTGGAATAATGATGATATGTGAAGCTCAGCTGCAGTGAGAGGCAGTTTCTTTAGTGCTGAAAAGTTTTGTTTCCATTTCCCTGTTTATTTTCATTTGGTCTCTCTAGCCTCCATTAGGCAGTTTTTCCTGGAAATGGATTGATGTGCAGGGTATTTTATTGTCAAGAAGAGAGAGAGAAAATGTCAGAGAGACCCAAATTAGAGAAACAAACTTGATTTCTTGCCCTGGCAGGGTTCTCTCCCTCTCCTGCGTTGGGCAGCCTGCTGGGCAGGGCATTGCTTAGAGGAGAATAATGGGACTTGCTATTTATTGGTGATACTCCCTCAGAAAAGGCATTTTGAATTCTCTTGTTTGCATCATGAGAGTGGGAACAAGCCTGTGGTGGCTTTTGGGGCTGTTCTCCATCCCAGTTCAGGTGTCCACCCTCTCTCGCACCACAAGCAGCACCTCCCACGGGTGATTCTGGTCTGAGAGATGATGATCTCTGAGAAAGATGCATGAGAAAGATGCATGAGAATAATCCCAGGATCATTGGGCTTGGAAAAGATCCCCCAGCCCATCCAGGCCAAGCTGTGCCCCATCCCCACCTTGTCCCCAGCCCTGAGCACTGAGGGCCACATCCAGGTGTTGCTGGGACACCTCCAGGGATGGGCACTCCAAACCTCCCTGGGCACTGTTTAATCACCCTTTCAGCTAAGAAATTCCTGCTGATGTCCAACCTGAGCCTGCCCTGGCACAGCTTGAGACCTTTTCCTCTTGTCCTGTCCCTGTTCCCTGGCAATAGGACAAGAGGAAATGGCCTCAAGCTGCACCTCAGTAGAAACCAGGACAAGAGAAGCGAAACTTTGTTCCTAAAATGGCTGGACAAGGCCAGGGACGGTGTTACCACACCAACCCAGCTCAGGTGTGAGGGTTTGAGCATCTGGTGGGAGTGCAGGCAGCTGGGGCTTTGTGATTATCTACTCTGGTGGGTTGAGGAGGGTAATGGAGAGACAGTGGGTTCTTGGATCCAGACCTCCTTCCTCAAAGAGGCTCATCCAGCCCTGGGGAGAAGCTGTTTGCACCTCCCCAGCAGGAGCAGCTTGGATAAAGATCATGGGCTCAGGTCCATCAGCTGGTGGACACCTTGGAGATGTGACCTTTGTCTCCTTCTCTCTGCAGGCCGGGACAATCACGGAGGCCAGGCTCAAGGAGCTGACCCCAACCATGCCTGTGGTGTTCATCAGGGCCATTCCTGATGACAAGCAGGACACCAGGGCCTTGTACCCGTGTCCTCTGTACAAAACACGCCAGAGAGGCCCGACCTACGTGTGGACTTTTAACCTGAAAACCAAGGAGAAGCCGTCCAAGTGGGTGCTGGCTGGGGTGGCCTTGCTGCTGCAGGTCTGAGGCGCCAGCACAGGCCCTGCTCTGCAAAGCCCTCACAATGGCACACCGTTTAAACACTTCAGTGCTGGGATTAACACAAGTTCCATCTCTCTGATGGACTCCCAGGTTATCTCTGTGTCTCTGTGACCCCAACAGGGCCTGCAAGGAGGTGACAGAGGTGCAGAGGAGCACGGCCCAGGTTTCTGGCTGCTGTACATCAATATCCTGTAATTCCTGCACTGCTACACTCTCGGGTTTGGTGTTGCTGAAATGGCTCCCGAGATGTTAAAAATCTCTTTTTCCCAGCCCTGCGATAGAAGAAGTTGAGATTCCTCAGCTCTGGTTTTCAAGGTTGTTTATTTTCTCTCATCTGTTCCATTCTCTCTCTGACCTGCTGAGATCTGTCCAGCAGGTCAGGTTGTGGCACAGTCCCTGCCCTTGGGGCAGTGTTGGCTTTTTATACTAAAAATTACATGTACTTTATTTACAATAATTTTCCAATACCTATCACCTATGTCAGACAGTCTGTCTCTACTCTAAACCAATC
>JAWWEY010000115.1:1254261-1267402 GCA_035582745.1 Loriotus luctuosus
ATAATTACTGGAGCAAGGGAGTTGATTTATGGCAATTAAGCAACTCACAACCTCCTCTCCCTGGAATGACCTTTCAGTAGTTTATCAAAAATCAGAGATGGTTCCTTATCAAATTCTAACCCCACTGGATGAACATCCCTGGTGAGTTCAGGCTCTGGAAATAAACAACAAATGGGTTTTTCTATTTTTATCTCTGGGAGGATCTCAAATTCTCAGCTCTGCAAAGCGGAATCCTGACAACTTTCAGGATTCACTTCTTTTCTATAATTTTCTCCCCCAAGAAAATAATAATAATAATAATAATAATAATAATAATAATAACAACAACAACAACAACAACAACAACAACAACAATAATAACTGTGGTTTATAGAATTCCAGGAGGGTTTTGGTGGGAAGGGATCTTAAGGATGATCCTGTTTTACCCCTGGATGGGCAGGGACACCTTCCACTATCCCAGGTTGTTTCAAGCCCCCTCCAACCTGGTCTTGGACACTTCCAGGGATCCAGGGACACCCAAAACTTCACAGGGAAGAATTCCTTCCCTATTTGCCATGTAAACCCACCCTCCTTCAGCTTAAAGACATTCCCACTTTTAGTCCATGTTTACATCACAAATATTTATGGGGAAAAAGAATCCAGCCCAATCCCCATCTTTACCAATCATTTCTTGGGATATTTGGTGGCATCAGACAGCTCCTTTCTGTTGGAAAAGGCAACAAAATGGTCCTTCCATTGTTCAGGGGGAATGGTGTGAATCCCCAGGGATAAATCCATTCCAGCCCGTGGATCATTTTGCATTATTGTCATTTAGTGACTTCTGCAGCAGAGATTTGGAAATTTCCATCCTCTCTTTGCTCGGAGCCACGGTCATCCCAAAACGCTGAGTCTTTGCCATGTTTTTTGGTGGGATAAAAACCATGAGGAATTCCAATGAAAAATCTCCCGCTGTTTTGTCTCTATAATTCATCGGAGGAGGAACATTTTAACCTCCCTGAAATTAAAATGTTCTACTTTGACTTGTTGAAATAGGGCTTTGTTTGGGGTTTTTTCCTCATCAAACTCTGGTTCTCTGATGTGGTGTGGGAGAGCCAGAGACTCCAAGGGGTTTGGAATCTTGTTTCTTTTGTAGGATGAAAGTTTTATGGCCAAATTACATCTCTTGTCATGCCCCAAATCAATCCCTGTGAAAGAATCTGTGCTTTAGAATGAGCACATGGGGAGCAAAGGTTTCCAGGCCACTCATCCCACAAGATTTCCACTACAATTCCGAAAAAGTTGTGAATTCATAGGACAATGCTATGGAACTGACTGGGAAAGAAACCCCTCACACCAGAGGAGCAAAGTGAAATCTTTATGATGTGATTTATCAATCAGACATTGATCATTTCCCTAATTCCCCAGGGTAATTCAATTTTACAGAAATTTTCAGTGCAGAAATAATTTAGGCAGAAAAATCCAGAGTATTTTAACCCATTGATGCTTTGGAGCACTGATCTCCCAGGAAAACTGTCAGGGCAGGAATTACATCCAGAAGTTTAGAGAACCTATGGCTCTCTATATTGTGCATATTAGACATTAGATTGTCATGGAATCCTGGAATGGTTTGGGATGGATGGGACCTTAAAGCCCATCCAGTGCCACCCCTGCCATGGGCAGGGACACCTCCCACTGTCCCAGGGTTTCTCCAAGGCCCATCCAGCCTGGCCTTGGACACTTCCAGGCACCCCCAGTTTCTCTGGACAACGAAATCTGTACCTTTGTGTTGCACCTGGCACAAGGAGATCACAATCCTGAGTGGAAGTCACAAAAATCCCAGTGAAAAAATAATGGAATACTTGGAAAACCCAACTCCTTCCCCTTTATTGCCAAGAAGTTGCTCCTTATCCAATGAATTTGCCTTTGCACCAGGACTGGGGGTGCTTAGGTAGGAAAGATTCCCCTGGGCATGGTGGGATTTGAGAATTGGACTTTGGAGGTCTTTCCCAAGTTTAAAGATTCCAGGATGGAATCCCAGACCTCTGGGATCAGCAGAGCACTGAGTGTCACATCCAGGAATTCCTGGGACACCTTCAGGGGTGGGAACTCCTAACTTTCCTGGGCAGTTCCAAGGCCTGAGCACCCTTTCCATGGAGAAATTCCTCCTGGTGTCCAAGCCTGGCCCAGTCTGAGGCTGTTCCCTCTCCTCCTGTCCCTGTCCCCTGGGAGCAGAGCCCAATCCCTGCCTTGCTACAAACCTCCCTTCAGGGAGTTGTGGAGAGTGAAATTTCCATGAAACGGGATGGAAACTCTGTCCCACATTCTGGGTCTTGGATCCTTCAGTCTGTGCCTTGAAGCAGCTTTGAACGATTTGGAAGCAGTTTTCTTTCAAAGGGAAAAGATTCCTGATCTGAGGGACGGCTACTGGAATTCAGCCTTCACTCTGAATGGTCGTGTGTGTGGGAGAGCAACACAGCTGGGAATTTTCTCCAGACTTTGTGTCCCAGGCTAACTCGAGCCCCTGCCAGCCCGCCAGGAGCTCAGGCAGCAGGAAATCAGCAGCTCCAGGGAAGTTCCTCTCAGGTCACTCCATGCGGAAAAAACGGGAGGCTGGGAAGGAGGACGGGGGATCCTGGTTCCAGCAGAGCCTGGAGGGTTTCTCCTCGAGCTGTGCCAAGAGCAGGAAAAGGAGCTGGGTCTTGTTCCTGTCACAGAAGTGAGAGCACAAGGCTTGGAATCCCCAGGGAATTTCTTGAGGGAAAAACCCCTGTGCACACAGAGCTGTCCGGGCCTTTTTTTAGGCTCTGGAAGTGAGACTTTCATCTGGATCAGATTTCCTCCTGGCTGGAGCTCCTGTCCAAACCTGCTGGCCAATGGCAACAAAAGTCCAGCCTGACTCCACTCCTAATTGGGCTTCCTTGTTTTCCTGCTGCTGGTTGGGATTGGATTTGCAAACAACACCTGAAATATTCCAGGACAGCAAATCCGCACAAACAGGGCCACGCTTCCCTGGGTTTGTCCAAGCCCAGGAATAATAATGGTGATTACAATAATAATAAATCCTGGCTGATTTATAAATAGGAGCTGGAGAACCCTTTGGAATTTACTCCGTATCCGCTTCCAGAGGATGGATGCAGTTTATTCTTGCTGGAAGTTAAAAATTTAGGAATATTCCAGGAGCTGCAGCAAAGGAGAGGAAAATGGGAGAAAAGGGGATCCTGGATAGGGGGAAAAGTTCTGGGGCTTTTCCAACTGCTGCTGCCATAGCTGGGAATTCTTGGAAAGAGGGAATGAGGATTTGCCAGGGAAAGAGAAGGAAGGAGAGGAGCAGTGGGAGAATGAGAACCCTGAGGAGGCTTCAGGGTGGTGGAATCCGAAAGAAGGGGAGATAAAATTCCATAATTCCCAAACATCTTGGTACAAGTCTGTGCATTCGTCCCATACTCACCAATACCAGGATTCCTTCTCTTTTTAGGGGAGGGATCCGACATGCAAATAGGGAGAAAGGAGGAATTTTTCATGCAGAGCAAAGGGAAACACACTTGGTGAAGTTTTTGGGATGCGCTGGGAGCAGGGTGATGTCTCCCAGCATGGAAGAGGGCTCAGGGCAATGGGAAAGAGGAGAAGGAGGATCCCAGAGGCTCAGGGAGGGAATGGGGTAACAACCTGCAGGGCCAGAGGGTCCTGAATTCCTCTGCACTTCCACAGGTGACCCTGGTGGAAAAGGGGAGCAGTGGGATGGCTGTGAAGCCAGGAGAGTCTTGGATCCAGCAGCTTCTCCCAGGCAGGATGGACAAAGGGCTGGAAGAGAGGCCACAGGAAAGGTCAGACCTGGAGATCTGCAGCCACACCAAGATCAAATGCCAGGCCATGGGATTTAATTCCCATGAAGGATCCCCTTTCCTTTCCTTTCCCAAGAAATTAGACAGCAAATCAAACACTCCAGAACATGGAATTCATTTCCTACACAAGATTTCCCAATTAATTATGGAGCAGATAAAACACTGCAGGCCATGGATTTACTTCCCATCCATGATTCCTTCTCTTTCCCTTCTCCAATTAATTATGGAGTAAATCAAACACTCCAGGCCATGGAATTAGTTCCTACACAAGATCCCGTCTCTTTCCCTTTCCCACCTAATTATGGAGCAAATCAAACACTCCAGGCCATGGATTTTGTTCCCATCCTCAATCCCCTCTCCTTCCCTTTCCTACTAAATTCAGGAGAAAATTAAACACTCCAGGGCATGGATTTAATTCTATCCACAATCCCTTCTCTTCCCTTTCCCAATTAATCATGGACAAAATCAAACACTCCAGGCCATGGATTTTGTTCCCATCCTCAATCCCCTCTCCTTCCCTTTCTTACTAAATTCAGGAGAAAATTAAACACTCCAGGGCATGGATTTAGTTCTTACATGGGATTTCACAGTTAATTATGGAGCAAATCAAACACTCCAGGCCATGGATTTCTTTCCCACGCAAGATCCCTCCTCTTTCCCTTTCCCAATTAATCATGGAGCAAATCAAACACTCCAGGCCATGGATTTAATTCCATCCACAATCCCTTCTCTTCCCTTTCCCAATTAATCATGGAACAAATCAAACACTCCAGGCTATGGACTTCGTTCCCATACAAGATCCCTTCTCTTTCTTTCCCCAGTTAATCACAGAGCAAATCAAACACTCCAGGCCATGGATTTCCTTCCATCCCTGATTCCTTCTCCTCCCTTATCCAATTAATCACAGAGCAAATCAAACACTCCAGGCCACAGATTTCCTTCCCACACACGATCCCTTCTCTTCTCTTTCCCGATTAATCATGGAGCAAATCAAACACTCTGGGTGCTGTTTGTGGCCCCAAGGCCCAGCCCCACATCGTGACTCACCTCCACACACAAGAACTCTTTCCCTCCCCACCCTCCCAAGAAGAAAACGTCCAAATCCCAACTTCCCTTTGGGAACTGTCCCTGGCTCCTGCTGCCTCATGATCCAGGGATCTTCCCAAGCTCCCAGAATCATGTTTTATTTGTAATGGATTTGTGAGCATTTCTGGATTGGAAGGAGCTGGCTGAATCCTGAGACAACCTCCCAGTTATTCCAGCTCAGAGGGGTTCCAGTGTTTCAAAAACAAGGAATGAATAAATGGAATTGTCTTTATTCCATGGCTGGAATCCACTGAGGGCAGAGGGATTAGGAGACTCGAGCCAAATAAATGGATACTGGTGGAGTAATCCTCAGACTCTTGGATAAACCTTTATTTTGGAAGTGTGTAAGAACTTCTGTCAGCTCCATGATTCCCTTCCAGCTTCAATAAATATCCAGGCTGAAATCCCAGACTTCCTTTTTTTTTTTTCCCTAAAAAAATGCTTCTCTGCCTACACCCCTCATATGAGGGAAAGTAAATATTCCCATATTTATATCTGGTGGAGAAAATTCCAGGTACTAAATTCAGGATTAGCAATTTCTGATGCTGCCCTAAAGCTTTACTGTGTGCAGTCCAAACACAGAGTGTTTAAATATGAAATAAATCTTAAATAATGATGAATGAATTATAAATTCATATTTAATATCATGGTTTTCTGAGGAAGACCAGCCCATTCCCTAGGGATGAGATAACACTGGAGAACCTGATAAGCAGCTGGGACAAAATGCTTGGTGATGGAAAAAGCATTTCCAAAGCCAGCAAGGAGTAAAGAAATCCCAGTGACCCAAAGGATCTACAGGAAGCCAATTCTTGGAATGTCTACGACAGGGCAGAACCACAAAGCTGAAATTTTTTTGGGAATTATGAGAGATGAGAGCAGTTCAAGAGAAGCACTGAAAGATGGATTTCTTTTGGGAGAGCATCCATCGATTTTTATCTCCCTGCAGCTTGAATTTCCCTGGATTATCCGTGGGCTGGCTGACAGCTTTGTCTGAAGCTGTGTCAGACCAACCCCGGAGTTGTTCCTGGACACGGAACCACAGGAAATATCCCGGGAAGAGCGTGGCCTCCCTGACACCCCCTCCTACTGTCATTTATCTGCTGATTAAAATCTCCATGTCCTTTACACCCCTCTCTCCCAAAAGCTCCGTGGCTGGGAGCATGCCCCTCACCAGTGTTCCTGAATTTTTTGCCTTCTCCTCCACATTTTAGGAGGTTCCAAACCTTGAGGTTGGGGATGTTCTGGAGCAGTTTTCCTGCAGAAGCTGTGGTTTCTCCTGGATCCCTGGAAGTGTCCAAGGCCAGGCTGGATGGGACTTGGAGCAACCTGAGATAGCGGGATTTCCCCTTGCCCATGGAATGGGATGATCCTGAAGGTCCTCTCCAATCCATTAATTGAGAAAGAATTTCAAAGCACAAAACTTTTCCTCTTTTTCCTGGTTTTTCCTCCCACTGGAAGTGGTTCCATTTCTCCCAAGTGCTCCCAAAATTAGGGATTGATGCCCTGAACTCTCATCCTGAGCAGAGCTGGACACAAACAAGGATCACATTCCATGTGTTTCTCATGGAAAGTGTTCTCTTTGCTCAAGACCATCAGGGGATTAAGTTTTACAGAATCCAGGGAAATCAGGGAAATTTTCTGTCTTTTTGTTTTCTCTAGAAAGGCAGAGGGATTTGGGACAAGGCGTGGAGTGCCAGGACAAGAAGGAATGGTTTTAAACTGAAACAGAGTAGGGATAGATGGGATTTTGGGAAAGATTTCCTGGCTGGGAGGGTGGGGAAGGACTGGGATGGAATTCCCAGAGCAGCTGTGGCTGCCCCTGGATCCCCGGCACTGTCCAAGGCCAGGTTGGACACTGGGGCTGGGAGCAGCCTGGGACAGTGGGAGGCGTCCCTGCCATGGGATGGGGTGGCACTGGATGGGATTTGAGGTCCTTTCCAACCCAAACCATTCCAGGATTCCCTGGAGATAAGGAAGGGCTCTAAACAGGGCCATCTGGCCCCCAAACTGGTATTTCATTTGTTGCCTGCACTTTGATCACGTCCAACATTCCAAAATTGCCGGAAGGTCCCACTCCTGATGCAGCCATTCCTCTGAAGCTCTTCAGAGGAGACAGGTGAAGCAAATCATGGAAACTGGGACAGCGGAGCAAAATTATTTCCCAAAAACCACAAAGTGGAACAGGAAAATACAAAAGTCAGAGAATCTCCTGAGTTCCGGGGAAGCACAAGGATCATCCAACTCTTCTGTATCAGTTCCTCCATGGCCCAAATTCCTTTGGGGAATGGCCTTGGGATCTTCCAATCCTTCATTTAGACCTGTGGGCATCGGCTCAGCTCCAAAGCAAAGCTGCTCCTGTATTTTCTCCTTTAACCACACAATTCCAGTGCTCAGGAGAAGCTGAGCAGAGCAGGAAGGGAAGAGCAGCAGGAATATCCTGGGAAAATCAAGCACGTGGATCTTTTTTACAGCTCTGGAGAGAAGATAATTCAAAATCCTGATATTGTCCAAAAATAAAATCATTTAAAAGGCAACTACACCCTGAGTTCTCAATGTCCTTGCTCCAAGTCTGGGTGTGTGTCATTCCCACCTCCCTGTTTGTCTGGAAACAACAAACTCTGGAATTGGAAAGGGATGACATGATGAGGTAGAAAACCTCAATCCATGGGGAAAAGTCAGGGATAACTTTTAGCTGCTGGGGTGACGTGAGAGAATTTTATTAAGGAACACACAAAACTTGGAGCAACCAGGAAATGCATAAGACACCAACAACAGTCCTGCAATCCCCAAACAAGGCCTGGAAAGCTCCCTGATGTTCCCAGCATGGATTAGTCACCCTGCTGGGAAGGCCTTGGCAGTTCCTCTTAGTGGGCAGTCCAACAGGTGGGGCTGAAATTCCAGGGACTTGAATTCATCCACTGCTCTGCCAACACTGGGAATATCCTTCCTGGGAAATGGGGGTGCAAGTCACACAAATATCCAAAAAACATCCCAAAATTCTGTGTCCAGGGTGTGAAAAAACACCTCTGACCCTCCAGCAGCCTGGCAAATATTCATTTCATTTCTGTGCTTATCGGGGATTTTGGCTCCCCAACTTTTTTATTATTTTGTCAAAGAATGGATGATAATTCCCATTCTTTTGGTTGAATTCCAAATTTTTCTTACTCCTTTTATTGCCATTTGCCAGAATAATTTTTTTCCCCCTTACAATTACTTTTAAAGATTCCATAGGACATTCCAGCAGGGAGCAACAAGGAGACAAATTAATTCTAAAAGTAGAAGGCAAACACATGGAGCCAAACTTCATTTTTTGGGAGCGGGTGTCCAAGCGGTGACTTCGTTCCCATGTTCGTGCAAAGGAGACACCAAACTCCTGCAAACCAGGAAATCCTAGGGAAAAAATGTCCTAGGACAAAAAACATATCCCCAGAAAATGGTTGGGATGGGACATCCTTCAGGAAAACATCACTCACAACCTGCCTGTCCCCTGCTAATGATGTCATGACCCCTCAATTTGCATTTTCCAGGTGTTTTGTGGCAAAGAGAGATTCCAGGAGCCAAATTTCCATAAAATAGGAACAAGCAGTGGCATCACATTCCCAATCCATGTTTTGGAGGAGCATCAGGTCCCTTCTGTTCCAAAGAGGGAAATTCCAGACTCCGTAGGCACGGAGTTGGAAAATACCTCAGAGCCCAACCTTTGGTTTCTTGATGCAATCCATGGAGATTCTGGAAGGAGTCAAAGCTGGAAAATCTTCTTGTGATGGGACAGTGGGAGAACCTCAAACATCCCTGTCCTAATCCAACCAGGAATTTTGGTTTAGGACAGATGATACTGACATTTTTCCTTCCCTCTTTGTGGCCCTGTCCATGCAGAATTCTCTGTAATCCTTCTTTCATCCAGCCAAAATCCGGGATGAACATCACCTGTCCCACAGACTTTAGCTTTCCCTGGATTCCTAAAAAAAGTCCCTTTCCCCACTCCCTGAATTTTATCCATTTGTGTGTTCACATCCTCATTTTCCCTCTCCATCCTTCCCCCCTGACCTTTTTAAAGCACAGTAATTAATGACAATTGGATTTGAGGTGCTGCCTCAGATTCCTGGGAAATTTTGCAGCCAAAGCTCCCAAAACAGGGGACAGAAAATTTATTTATAACTCCCCCAAAACAAGGAAAAAGAA
The DNA here is from genome assembly GCA_035582745.1 of Loriotus luctuosus. NCBI lineage: Eukaryota > Metazoa > Chordata > Aves > Passeriformes > Thraupidae > Loriotus > Loriotus luctuosus. The sequence goes on from JAWWEY010000115.1 coordinate 1,263,351, forward strand.
TTCTACCTTCTGGAACCATCCAGCCCCTGCAAACCAGAATTCCTCCGTTTTCCTGCTACCCCAAGCCCAGTCTTTCCAAATTCCAACAGGGCCCCATTGTTAATCCCAATCCTGGAAGCCATCACCACGCTGGGATAATTTTTCACCACATTCCAGCACCTCCTCGTCCATAATTTTCCTCTTCAAGAGGTTTTAAGTGCAGCAATTTCACATCCAGCCTCCCCCTCCTTTCCTGCTGAGGCTCTTTGGGGGAACTTTTCCCACTTTGACGTTCCCAGAGCCACTGGGAAACCTGAACTCCTGGAAAGAGCTTTGGCACTTCATGAAAATTTCACTCCATCCCATGGAATTGCATCCAAGAAAACCAGAACAATCCTATGGATGTTTTTCCTGCTGCTATAGCCAATTAAATCAAATTATTTTGAGTGTTTTCAGCTTTCCTGCTTCTGAACGGTGCCTAGGTGTTGTTTTTTCTCCTTTTTCCCAATATTTTCTTTGTAATTCCAGAGCTTTTAAAATCCATTCATGGACTGGAGGAGTTATTTTTATCCTGGGGCTTCTTCAGGGCCAAACCCTGAGAAAACAATGCTGGGCTTTGAGAGGGAATGAAAATTGCCAGGGAAATATTTAGGTTCATTTATTATTAGTTTAAAATTGTTATTATCTATGTATATTACAGTAATAAATATTATTAACAGCAATAATTTATGACATGAATGAGAATCTTTTATTGAAGCTAAGCACTTTCTTGGTAATAAAAAAATGCAGGTTTTAGTTATTTTACTACTTCTGACTAAAATTAGAGATGTATTTCCTGTCCTTTCCAAACAGCTGAAGCAAGAGGAGGAAAATGTCACCCAAATCCTTTAAAAATGGCTCCTTTTTACCCTCCTCTTCTCCCTCCCTTCCCTTTCCCCCCTCAGCATTGATTTTACTCCTCCCAAATAATTGCTGATGCCATTAATTAATTAATTGTCATAATATTTAAGGCAAATTAATTCTGATTGTATGCAAATGACTTCTTCGTTCCTGTGTGTAGGATTCTAAGGAATGACATTCCCTCCTTTTCCTCTATTTTATTCATTAATTAATTAGTGTTAAAATGATGACAATTATTATCATAATTATATTTATTACACTATTATAATTAATATTTATAATTTAGTGTAATAGTATTATAATTATTTTAATCATGTTTTTTTAATTTTTATTTTTGGCTCGAGATCTCCAGCCTGGGAAATAGCAAAGAACTTTGGAACAATTAAATAGAAATTAAATTTTAAATAAAATTAATTTCAGAGGACACCCAGAATGGGAATGAGCTTCCCGACATTTTAATTTCTCCTGGTTTTCCTTCTTTGTGATTTTTTGGGATACAGAAATATCTAGAGAGGAATTGATGGGTTTCAAGCAGGACTGAAAAAGCCCCAAATATTTCAAGGAAGAGCCTAAATCCCGACAGAGACTTTCCATGCTGAGAGATCAAAAGTTCCAGGATAAAAATCTGGATCCTTGGATTTTCCCATCTGAGTCAACTCCTCGGTCCAATCCTTTGGAAATTCTGGAGCAAGAGGAGGAAAATGTTATCCAAATACTTTAAAAAAGGCTCCTTTTCCCCCTCTTCTCTCTCACTTCCCTTTCCCCCCTTCAGCATTGATTTTACTTCTCCCAAATAATTGCTGATGCCATTAATGAATGAATCAATTAATTAATTAACTAATCTGAGTCATAGCCTCTGTCTGATCCTTCGGAGATCCTCCCATGCTTTGTAACAAAATCTGCTTCAAATGGAGCTTGCTTTTCTGGATCAATCCAAGGAATCCTACAGATCCTGCACCTCTTTCCAGCCTGGGGAACTCATCCCGGCTGGAATTCGCCCAAGGAGCTCCTTGGTTGGCAGAGATCCCGGGAATGGCTTGGCCTGGCACCATTCCCTGGATGGCGGGTGCAGCGGGATAATCGGAGCATGGGAAGGAGGAGGGAGCTCCCATTGGATTGTTATTCCCTTGGAGGAAAATCAATCCCAACCCCTAGATTTCCTCTCCATGGATCTGTTTCCTCTGCAAATAAATCAATAGGGAAATAAAATCTCGGTTTGGAAAGACAGGTGCCTACTAAGGAAGGCAGGAGCCTCCCCTGAAATGGAAAAATGTAAACCCCACCCCCCCCAAATTTCTATAGATTTTAAATTAAGGGGCTCTTGGGCAAAAATATGGGAGCAGGAAATAACAGTTCTTTAATAGGAAAGACAATAAAAGGATAAAATAAACAATGCAGTAATACAAAACAACACTGACAGAGAAACCTGGGACAGTGGGAGGTGTCCCTGCCCATGGCAGGGGTGGCACTGGATGGGCTTTAAAGTCCTGTCCATCCCAAACCATTCCAGGATTCCATGACAATCCAATGTCTAATATGTACAATATAGAGAGCCATAGATTCTCTAAATTTATGGATGTAATTCCTGCCCTGACAGTTTTCCTGGGAGCTCAGTGCTTCAAAGGATCAATGGGCTGGAATGCTCAGGATTTTTCTACTTTAATTATTTAATGACCTTGGAAGTATTTCCAACCTCAATAATTCCTTCATTCCATGCCTAGAACCACATCCCAAAGCTATTCCTTCATTCCTGAACCTGCAGGGAAGGGCACTGTGGGAATCTGTTATGGATATATTGGGATAATCCCATTGAACTCTGGAGTGATAAAATCCTTGGATAGAGGCACTAAAATTTGGGAAAATCCGAGCACTGGTGGCCAACTGGCTGCTCCTGAGCTTCACCAGTAGCGTGAGGAGCTCCAATCCAGCATTGGCTCGGGCCCAGCTGGCACAGGGGGCAGAAATCCCTGGATAAATTGGGAATAAACCAGGAAAGGTTTCACCATGGGGACACCCTGAAGTCACCTCCTCTTGTCCCACCACACCAGATCCTGGTGGACAATCCATGCCCCACCTGGGAGCGATCCACCAGGATCCCTTCCCTTCCTATGGATATGTGGCACAGGTTGAGTCATTCTGGGCAAATCCAAAGAATTTTTGGAAAATCTGGCTTTTAGACTCAGCCTATAGGCTTGGCTTTGTCCCCAGACCAACCAGGAGCAAGGGAAGGTCATGAAGGACAACCTGCAGCCCTTCCACCCTGATCCATCCGGAGCACTTCTGGAAAACCCTGGAGAAAATCCAACACGTCCATTTTCGACTGGAAGCTGCCAAGCCAAACAAAGCTCTCGTGGCCACATGAATGAAATCCACATGTTTTTATGGAGTGTTCCCCTCATATGGATCCACACACGGTGGAAAGCAGAGGAATTGTGCTGATTGTGAAGGAAAACCATCCGTGAAGGAGCTGCCAGATCTCCTTATTGCAGAATGCTTTTTGCACAAAAAAATTCCTTTTTTTCCCCTTTTCCACTTTTTTTATTTTCTCCCTAAATGAGAAGAAAGGAAAAAAATCCCTATAAATAACTCTACTGTACTACTCTGTCTGAAAACTCAGGGAATTTTTTACAAGCTGGACTCAGAGCCAGAATTTGGGACCTGCAAATGGGAGCCCTTTCTGTGGTGGTTTAAAAATGTGGGGAAATAATAAAATGAGGAATGTCTCAGCTTTAAAAAAAAAATTGAAAAAGGGAATCCAAACCCTCTGGTCTGTATTCCTGTTTTTTAATGGATTAAGTACAGGGGAAGCATTCTTTAATTTGGGGGTGCTTGGAAGGGCCAGGAAAGGATTTGAGTGTTAATTAAAAGCAGCTGAAAATAATCAAATTTAAAATGAGGGTTGCGGGGAATTGCAATGTCCAAAAAATGTTTTTACATTTTACTCCAATCCTTTTCTGCTCAGGATGACCTGGGATGAAGGATGGCCTTGAGTCTCTTGTGGACATGGACCGGTTCTTCAGAGACCAGAAAAATCATGGAATTCCAGAGTGGTTTGGGTTTGAATGGACCTTAAATCCCATCCCATTTCATGGGCATGGACACCTCCCACTGTCCCAGGGTGCTCCAGCCTGGCCTTGGACACTTCCAGGGATCCAGGGGCAGCCACAGCTGCT
>JAWWEY010000115.1:1297320-1320197 GCA_035582745.1 Loriotus luctuosus
GTTTTTTTTTGTTTTTGTTTTTTTTTTTTTCCTTTCTCCTCCATTTTTTTTCCAGTTGATTTTTTTCCCTTTTTTTTTTTCAAGATTTTTCCCCCATTTCCCCCCACATTTTTTCCCCATTTCTTTTCCATTTTATTTTTTCCAGTTTTTTCCCCAAACCCTGTTACTTTAGGGAGTGAAATTCTTGATTTTATTTTCCTTAAAGAAAAAACCAAAAACCCCAAACCCCTGGGATTCAAGCCAAGCTGGACGCTTGGAATTCTGGGATTTCAGGGATGTGTCCCTGCACCTGCATTTTGTGGAATTCCTGAATTTTCTGGGATTTAAAACTCATCCCATTCCATGGGCAGCAACAGCTCCCAAGATCCCATGGAATATTCCAGGAATATTCCAGATTTTCTGGGAATTCCATCACAAAATCCCACAAAACCTTCCCTGATTTTGGAATTTCCGAGATTTTGGGATTTCAGGCAGCACAAAAAGGGATCCGGGAGTATCCCAACATTTTTAGGGAATCCGAGAGAATTCCAGGATCAAACCATTCCCACGAGGAAAGGAAATTCCAGTAGCTCCAAGATTTAATCCTGGATCAGCCTGGGAATATTCCAGGAATTCAGAATCTTTGGATTTGGGGGAATTTTCCCGGGGAAATCCTTGGGAATTTGGGAAGAGCCACGCGGTGGCAGCAGCGAGACAGGGAATTCCCGCTTCCCGGATTTCCTCTGGAATTCCAAGCTGGAGCTCCAAGATTTTAAGGAATTCTTCCCCGAGCTGCTTCTCCAGCGAATTTTTTTAATTTTTATTTTTATTTTTTTCAATTTTTTTTTTGAATGAGGTTCCTGCATCCAAGATTTTCCTTGTTCCTCTCCCGCTCTCTCCTCTATTTTCCTGCATTTCCTAAATTTCCTGGTTTCCAAAAAATTGGGATAAAACTCGGGGAGATCTCAAAGAATTCCTGGGATTTTTGGGTTTGGTTAAAAAATTCCCTCTGGAAACCAAAGGGATCAAATGTGGGGAAATCCTGAATTCCAGAGGATTTGGGAATGGAAATTCTGGCAAGTGGTTCAGAGGATTCTCTGAGCTCATGCATCCCATGAGCTCAAAGGAAAAACTCCAGGAATTCTGGGATGGGAATTCTGGGTCATTCCTACTGCCTCAGTCATAAGTTGGGAATTCCAGCTCCTTCCTTTTATTCCCAGAGTTTTGGGAATGGAATTCTGGGAAATGCTGTGGAAATCTGGGATCTGGATAAGAGGATTTTCTGGGAATTCATTTCAAGTGCTGTAATATAAAATCTGGGAATTCTGGGATGGGAATTCTGGGTTTTTTCTTGTATTCCCTGAGCTTTGGGAACGGAAATCCTGGGATCTGGTTCAGAGGATTTTCTGGGAATGCATCCCATGGGCTTGGAGTAAAAATTTTGGGAATTCTGGGATGGCAATTCCAAGTCATTCTCCGTACTTTGTCCATGAGTTGGGAATTCCAGTTCCATTCTTTTATTCCCAAAATAAAGGAGAATGGGAATGGAGTTTTGTGGAAATCTGGCATGTGGATGAGAGAATTTTCTGGGAATTTATCCCATGAGCTCGGAGTATAAACTCCAGGAATTCTGGGATGGGAATTCGGGGTCATTCCTGGTGTCTCATCCATCAGTTGGGAATTGCAGCTCTTTCCTTTTATTCCAGGAGGTTTGGGAATTTTGGAATTCTGGGAAATGCTGTGGAAATCTGGGATGTGGATAAGAGAATTTTCTGGGAATTCATTCCGAGTGCTGGGAATTTAAACTCTGGGATTTCTGGGATAGGAATTTCAGGTCATTCCTTTTATTCCCGATGCTTTGGGAATGGAAATTCCAGGATCTGCATAAAAAGATTTTCTAGGAATCTATTCCAGGTGCTGGAATATCAATGGGAATTCTGGGGTGAGAATTGCAGCTCCTTCCTTTTATTCCCAGAGCTTTGGGAATGGAAATTCCAGCATCTGTTTCAGAGGTTTTTTTGGGAATCCACTCCAGATGTTGGAATATCAATGGGAATGCTGAGCCTGACCAGTCTGGGGGAAGCTGCAATTCCCAAATCCATAATGAGGCACAATTCCGGGATTTTTCCTTTTAGAAAATACTGTGGAAATCTGGGATCTGCTTCAGGGAATTTTCTGGGAATGCATTCCAGGTGCTGGGAATTTAAACTCTGGGAATTCTGGGATGGGAATTTCGGCTCATTCCTTTTTATTCCCAGAACTCTGGGAATGGAAACTCCAGGATCTGGTTCAGAGGATTTTCTGGGAATCCATTCCAGGTGCTGGAATATCAACTCTGGGAAGTCTGGGATGGGAATTCCAGGTCATTCCTTTTGTCCCCAGACGTTTTATTTTCAATTTATGAATATTTTAATTTTATTTATTTATATTTATTTTATTTGTTAAAAACTAATTTTTTTCTTAGATTTGAATTATTTTAAAATTTATTTTTTACTTTTCCTTATTTTTAATTATTCAATTTTTATTTTTCCCTCTTTTTATTTTATCTTAAACTTTTTTATTTATTTGTAATTTTTAAAATTTCAAATGTATTTAATTTTATTTTTTAATTTAATTTTTCTATTATATATTCGTTTTTAAAATTTATTCTTATTTAATTTTTATATAATTTTTCTCTCTCTATTTTTCTTTTTGTTTATTTTATCTTAAACTTTATTTTTTAAACTTTTAATTATTTATTTAAAATTTGTTTTATTTTAATTTTTTAATTGAATTATTGTTTTATTTTTTATTAGATTTTACTTAATTTTATTTCATTTCTATTTTATTTCATTGTTGATTTTCTTTCTATGTAATCTTTACTTTTTACTTTTATTTATTCTTATTTGGATTTTTAAATTTTATTTTACTTTTAATTCTGTTTTAATTGACTTGATTCATTTTTTATTTCAACAACGAGGCAAAACAAAAATTACTTTCATTATTTTAATAGATTTCATTTTTTTTAATTTCTAAAATTTAATTGATTTTATTTTATTAAATTTGATTGTATTTAATTTTAAAAATTTATTTATTTTATTTTATTATTTAATTTTATTAAATCTGGGAAAATCTGGGAAAATCCAGGAATCTCAGGAATTCGGGAAATATTCGGGAATTCGGTGCCGTTTCCCTTTAAATCCTCCCCGAGCCCTTCCCGGCTCGGGTTGCAGCCGATGGAATTTTCCAGCCCCGAGGTTTCCATGGAGACCGGGAATGTTGTGCTGCACCTTGGGAGAAAAGAATTCCAGGAATTTCGCGTCCTTCCCTTTGGAATTGGGACTGGAAAGGAGCCGGAGCCGAATCCCCGCTCCCATGAATCCGGATCCCGGCTGATCCCGAGGTAAAAGGGAATTTTTGGTTTGTGGAGACGCCTCTGGAATTGTTCCCGTGGGATTTTGTGGGGATCAAGGGGTTCCAGCTCGGGAATTTTGGGATTTGGGAATGTCTGTGCCGATGTTCTGGAGAGTTAGGAACGGATCCGAAGGTGCAAGGGAGGATGGGGAGCTGGGAATTCTGGAAAATGATGATCCATGGGAATTGTGCCTAATTTCCTACAAATATTCCCAAATCCCTGACAGGGATGGAACATCAGGAATGGGAAAAATATTCCCAAATCTTTGAGTTGGATGGAACACTGGGAATGGGATAAATATTCCCAAATCCTGGAGATGGATGGAACATCAGGAATGGTATAAATATTCCCAAATCCCTGACAGGGATGGAACATGGGAATGGGATAAATATTCCCAAATCCCTGAGTTGGATGGAATGTCAGAAATGGGATAAATATTCCCAAATCCGAGAGTTGCATGGAACATCACAAATGAGATAAATATTCCCAAATCCCTGAAATGAATGGGATAAATATTCCCAAATCTCAGAGATGGATGGAACATTGGGAATGGGATAAATATTCCTAAATCCCTCCTGGACCTGATGGATCATTGGGATATGATGGTGGGATAAATATTCCCAAAATCCTTGAGTTGGGTGGAATGTTGGGAATGGGATAAATATTCCCAAAATTCCTGAGTTGGATGGAACATCAGGAATGGGATATGATGGTGGGATAAATATTCCCAAATTCCTGCTGGTCCTGATGGAATGTTGGGAATGGGATGCAACAGTGGGATAAATATTCCTGAAATCCTTGAGTTGGATGGAAAGTTGGGAATGGGATAGAATGGTGGGATAAATATTCCCAAATCCCTGCAGTTCCTGATGGAACATCAGGAATGGGACACGATGGTGGGATAAGTATTCCCAAATTCCCTGAGTTGGATGGAACATCAGGAATGGGATATGATGGTGAGATAAATACTCCCGAATCCCTGCCGGTCCTGATGGAATGTCGGGAACGGGATACAAAAGGGGGATTCCCTTGGATGAGGGGACTTGGTGTCTCCAAGTCCTGACAGATTTCAAGGAATGTTTGGATGATGATCCCAGAAACGTTTCGGGATGTCCTGGGCAGGAGTAGGAGCAGGATGATCCTGGAGGATCCCGATTTTTTGTGGATCATTATGGATGTCTCTCTCCTTTGGAGGTGGGGACAGGGCCAGGTTGTCCCCATGGAGCTGGGAAATGCTGGATACAGATGGAATGGTTGGATAGGGATGGGAAAGGTCACTCCAAGGCCACCAACTCGTGCGGCCACAGGAAAAAAGTCCTGGAATGTTTGGGATGGAAGGGACCTCTGAAGTTCGTCCAGAGCAAACAATTCCAAACCTTTTGTCTCTTCTGCCTGATTCTGGGTGCTGGTGAAGCCCAAGGAATGTTTGGATAAAAATCCCAGAAATCTTTTGGGATGTCCTGGGCAGGAGCAGGAGCTGGATGATCCCAGATCCCATTTTTTATGAATCATTATGGATGTCCCTCACCTTTGGAGGTGGCTTCCAGCCCAGTGGGACAGGGCCAGGTTGTCCCCATGGAGCTGGGAAAGGTTGGATGTAGATGGGAAAGGTTGGATATGGATGGAATGGTTGGGAAAGGTTGGATAGGGACGGGAAAGGTTGGATAGGGATGGGAAGGTCACTCCAAGGCCACCAACTTGTGTAGTAAAAAGGAAAAAAGTCCTGGAATGTTTGCCATGGAAGGCACCTCTGAAGGTTCTCCAGAGCAACCAAATCCAAGATTTCTTCTCTCCTTTCTCTTCTCTGTATCCAAAGGTTGGATAGGGATGGAAAGGTCACTCCAAGGCCACCAACTCGTGTGGTAAAAAGGAAAAAAGTCCTGGAATGTTTGGGATGGAAGGCACCTCCAAAGGTTCTCCAGAGCAACCAATTCCAAGACTTCATCTCTCCTGTCTCCTCCATATGCAAAGGTTGGAGGTGGATGGCAAGGTTTGGAGATGGATGGGAAAGGTTGGATAGGGATAGAAAAGTTGGGAAATGTTGGATGTGATGGGAAAGGTTGGATAGGGATGGAAAGGCCACTCCAAGGCCACCAACTTGTGTGGTCACAGGAAAAAACCCTGGAATGTTTGAGATGGAGGAGACCTCTGAAGGTTCTCCAGAGCAACCAATTCCAAAACTTCATCTCTCCTGTCTCTGCTCTATATCCAATGATTGGAGGTGGATGGGAAAGGTTGGAGATGGATGGAAATGTTGGGAGAGGTTGGATAGGAATGGGAAGGTCACTCCAAGGCCATCAACTCGTGTGGTAAAAAGGAAAGAAGCCCTGGAATATTTGGCATGGAAGGGAGCTCCAAAGGTTCTCCAGAGTGACCAATTCCAAACCTTTGTCTCTCCCGTCTCTCCTCCGTATCCAGAGGTTGGAGGTGGATAGGAAAAGTTTGGAAGGGTTGGATATGGATGGCAAGGCTGGATGTGGATGGAAAGGTCACTCCAAGGCCACCAACTTGTGTGGCCACAGGAAAAAAGTCCTGGAATGTTTGGCATGGAAGGCACCTCTGAAGGTTCTCCAGAGGGACCAATTCTGAGACTTTGTCTCTCCTGTCTCCTCCATATGCAAAGGTTGGAGGTGGACGGCAAGGTTGGAGATGGATGGGAAAGGTTGGATAGGGATAGAAAAGTTGGGAAATGTTGGATGTGGATGGGAAAGGTTGGATAGGGATGGAACGGCCACTCCAAGGCCACCAACTTGTGTGGCCACAGGAAAAAAACCTGGAATGTTTGAGATGGAGGAGACCTCGGAAGGTTCTCCAGAGCAACCAATTCTGAAACTTCTCTCCTGTCTCTACTGCATATCCAAAAGTAGGAGGTGGATGGGAAAGGTTGGAGATGGATGGAAATGTTGGGAAAGGTTGGATGTGGTGGGAAAGGTTGGATAGGAATGGGAAGGTCACTCCAAGGCCATCAACTTGTGTGGTAAAAAGGAAACAAGTCCTGGAATATTTGGCATGGAAGGCACCTCCAAAGGTTCTCCAGAGCGACCAATTCCCAGACTTTTCTCTCCTGCCTCCTCCATATCCAAAGGTTGGAGGTGGATGGGAAAGGTTGGGTAGGGATGGAAAGGTTGGGAAGGGTTGGGAAAGGTTCTGAAGGGTTGGATAGGGATGGGAAAGTTGGAGATGGATGGAAAAGTTGGATGTGGATGGAAAGGTCACTCCAAGGCCACCAACTCCTGAGGCCACAGGAAAAACCATCCCGGTGGTGACGGAACTCAAGGTTTGGACAACGCCCTTGGAAAAGCCGGAGCGGGATGGATCCAAGCTGGAACCCTCCAAAGGAAGGGACAAACCCTTGATCCCGATCCAAAGGGCTGAGAATTCCCTGGGAATAAAATATTCCTGGGACCTGTCAGTCGAGCCGGACCGGTTCTGGAACCTCCTGGAGAAATTCCAGCAGCAGCCAGGTGGGGGAACTGCCTCAGGAATTCCCATGGAATTCCGGCCTCTCCCGGCCCATTCTATCCCATCCCATTTTCCCCTAAATCCTCCTGCTCATCCCAATGGGATTTTCCTAAAAGGGAATTTTCCAAAATTAACCCTGGAATTCCATCCTGGTTTCCAACAGCTCTTCAAAGCAAGTTCCCACTGCTGATCCTAGTTTTTTCTTCTAGGGATTTGTTTTCCAATCCTTCCCTCATCCTTTAGGGAAAGGTTTGTGTTGTCATGGTGAAAAAAGCAGGATTGGGTTTTGGGATTGCAGCTCCACGTCCCCCGTTTTCCAGGAACATGAAAATCCTGGGATTCTGGACTTGCAAGGCAAAAACATGGGAATTTTGGGGTTGGATTTAGGATTTTTTTTGGAGGATGGGAAATTATTCTTGGGGCTGAGGTGTCTGGGGTCCCCTTAAAAGGCTTTAGGAATTTTGGGGTTGGATTTTTTACGAGGAGGAGAAAGAGTTAAAAGTGGCTGAGGTGCAGCAGAGAACTCTGGGAGCTCCTGAGAGAAGGATTTGTGGGTTTGGGGTTGGATTTAGAGTTTTTAGGAGGAGGGGAAAGAGTTAAAGATGGCTGAGGTGTCTGAGATATCTCGAGGGATGAATTTGGGAATGTTGGAGTCAGATTTAGGATTTTTAGGAGGAAGGGAAGGAGTTAAAGGTGGCTGAGGTGTCTGGGGTCTCCTTAAAAGGTTTTAGGAACTTTGGGGTTGAGTTTAGGGTTTTTTAGGAGGAAGGGAAAGAGTTAAAGGTGGCTGAGCTGGAGCAGGGAACTCTGGGACCTCCCGAGGGATGGATTTGTGGGTTTGGGGTTGGATTTAGGGTTTTTAGGAGGAGCGGAAAGAGTTCCTGGGGCTGAGGTGCCTGGGATCTCCTGAGGGATGGATCTGGGTATTTTAGGGTTGATTTAGGATTTTTTAGGAGGAAGGGAAAGAGTTAAAGGTGTCCGAAGTGTCTGGGGTCTTCTTGAAAGGTTTTGGGAACTTTGGGGTTGGGTTTAGGATTTTGTAGGAGATGGGGGAATTGTTAAAGGAGCCTGAGGTACACAGAGAACTCCGGAACCACCTGAGAGATGGGTTTGGGATTTTTAAGGTTTTTTAGGAGGACAGGAAAGAGTTAAAGGTGGCTGAGCTGGAGCAGAGGACTCTGGGACCTCCCGAGGGATGGATTTGTGGGTTTGGGGTTGGATTTAGGGTTTTTAGGAGGAGCGGAAAAAGTTCCTGGGGCTGAGGTGCCTGGGATCTCCTGAGGAATGGATTTGGGTATTTTAGGGTTGGATTTAGGATTTTTTAGGAGGAAGGGAAGGAGTTAAATGTGGCTGAGGTGTCTGGGGTCTCCTTGAAAGGTTTTAGGAACTTTGGGGTTGGGTTTAGGGTTTTTTAGGAGGAGGAGAAAGAGTTAAATGTGGCTGAACTGGAGCAGGGAACTCTGGGGTCTCCTGAGAGTAGGATTTGGGAGTTTGGGGTTGGATTTAGGGTTTTTAGGAGGAGTGGAACGAGTTCCTGGGGTTGTGGTGTCTGGGATCGCCTGAAAAGGTTTTAGGAATTTTGGGGTTGGATTTAGGATTTCTTAGGAGGAAGGGAAGGAGTTAAATGTGGCTGAGGTGGCGCAGAGAACTTTGGGATCTCCTGAGGGATGGATTTGGGAATTTTGGAATCGGATTTAGGGTTTTTAGGGAAACAGAAAGAGTTAAAGGTGGCCGAGGTGTCTGGGGTCTCCTTAAAAAGTTTTAGGAGTTTTGGAGTCGGATTTAGGATTTTTAGGAGGAAGGGAAATGATTAAAGGTGGCTGAGGTGCACAGAGCACTCCGGGACCACCTGACCGAGGGATTTGTGGGTTTGGGGTCAGTTTTAGGATTTTTTTAGGAGGTGAGGAAAGAGTTCCTGGGGTTGAAGCGCGTGGGATCTCCTGAGGGATGGATTTGGGAATTTTAGGGTTGGATTTAGGATTTTTTAGGAGGAAGGGAAGTGGTTAAAGTTGGCTGAGGTGTGTGGAAACTCCTGAAGGACGGATTTGGGAATTTTGGGGTTGGATTTAGGAGGAGGGGAAAGAGTTAAAGGTTGAGGTGCAGCAGAGAACTCTGGGAGCTCCTGAGAGCAGGATTTGAGTTTGGGGCTGGTTTTAGGGTTTTTTAGGAGGCGGGGAAATGGTCCTGGGGCTGAAGTGTCTGGGATCTCCTGAAAAGGTTTTAGGAATTTTGGGGCGGGGTTTAGGCTTTTAAGGAGGAGGGGAAAAGGTTAAAGGCGTTTGAGGTGTCTGGGATGTCCGGACCGATGGATTGGGGAATTTTGGGGTCGGGTTTAAGGTTTTTAGGAGGAGGGGAAAGAGTTAAAAGTGGCTGAGGTGTCTGGGATGGATTTGGGATTTTTAGGGTTGGATTTAGAATATTTTAGGAGGAAGGGAAAGAGTTAAAGGTGGCTGAGCTGCTCAGAGAACTCCGGAATCTCCTGAGCGATGGATTTGGGAATTTCAGGGTCGGATTTAGGATTTTTTTAGGAGGAAGGGAAAGAGTTAAAGGCCGAGGTGCAGCAGAGAACGCTGGGAGCTCCTGCCCGAGGGATTCGGGAAGTTTGGGGTTGGTTTTGGGGTTTTAATGCGGAAGGGAAGCGGCTCGTGGCGCATGTGAATGGCAGGAAAAATCTCCTTTTCCAAGGAATTCCTGGAATTCCCAACAAATGGGAACGAGACTGGAAAGAGGAGGAAAAAAAAATCCCGAAGTTTTTTTATTTTTATTTGGGAGAAGCGCTGTGGGAACAGAGCGAGGCTGAGAAGCGAAACTTGCCCCAAAACCCCTCCTGACCTTTTTTTTTTTCCCCTTTCACTTCTCGAAATTTCAACTTCCCGAAAGTACAACTTCCCCGAAATCCGGCCTGACAAAATCCGGGATGACAAAATCCGGCCTGACAAAATCCGGGATGATTTAAATAAATAAATAAATTTAAAGCAATAATAAAAGTCGGGGGGAAGAGGAGGAGCAGGAACTTTGGGGAGCCAAGATTTGGGATTTTGTAATCCCGGCTCCCGTGGGTGTTTGGGATTTGGGGCTCTGCCTCCAAATGTGGGAGGGAAAGATGGGAGGGAAAAGTTCCAGCCTCGGGAACACCGAGAATTCCCGGATTTCTGCGCCTCCCGGAGATTTTCCCAGCCGGGAATTTTCCTGCGCTGCCTCATTCCAGGTGGGTCGCTCCAAAAATCCAGCAAATTTTGGGATTTCCCGCTTGGTTTTGGGATCAGTTTGCTTTAGTCCGGAGGAAACTTGGGAATGTTTTCCCCATGTAGAGCCGGGATCAAATTCCAAATTCCGGAGTGGATTTTCCCACAAAACCCCGCTTTTCCCTAAGGAATTTCAGATCTTTTTAAGGAATTTCGTGAAACCCCGATCTAAACCCGGTCCTTGCTCCCACCGCGACTTTTCCAGGCGGGACTCCCCGATCCTGCTCCTGCAGGGAGGGATTTTCCAGCCTCGCCTGGAATTCCAGGGCGGATGAAACAAAGCCGGAGAAGCCGCGGCGGTGCCAAGAGATCAAGAATTAAAGCCGGGTTGATAAGCTCGGTTTAGCAGGTTTCTGTCCGGGGGGAGGTGATCCCAAAAAAACCCTTCCAGGAGCTCCAGAATTCCATGGAAAGTCGGGATTCAAGGCTCGGTTTTGGGTGGAAAGCGGCACTTTGGAGGCTTTAAAAAATAATAAAGAATTAAAGGCAGAGGAGGGGCTGGGTTTAAACTGTGGTTTATTTTGGGGCTGGGTTTAGTCTGTGGTTTAAACTGTGGTTTCATTTGGGGCTGGGTTTAAACTTGGGTTTATTTTGGGGCTGGGTTTAAATTTTGGTTTAAACTTGGGGTTCATTTGAGGCTCGGTTTAAACTGTGGTTTAGTTTGGGGCTGAGTTTAAACTGTGGTTTAAATTGAGGCTGGGTTTAAACTTGGGTTTAGTTTGGGGCATGTTTTAAACTTGGGTTTAATTTGGGGCTGAGTTTAAACTGGTTTAAATTGGGGCTGGGTTTAAACTTTGTTTTAAACTTTGGTTTCATTTGAGGCTGGGTTTAAACTTTGGTTTCATTTGAGGCTGGGTTTAAACTTTGGTTTCATTTGGGGCATGTTTTAAACTTGGGTTTAATTTGGAGCTGGGTTTAAACTGGGTTTAAATTGGGTTTACGTAGGCCTGGCCTAAAGCTGAGGCTGTTCAGGGCAAACCCTTTGGAATGTGCAGCTGCTCCCTGGAATGGCTTCAATCCCAAAGTGCAGGAAAATGGGAATTTTTGGGAATGTGGGTGGGGTTGTCCCAAAAATCCAGCCCTGGAGTGATTTTGGAGGCCAAAAATTCTGGGAATTCCAGAGAAATTTGGGAATAACAGGGAGGAACAGGGACTAAAGTTGGGAATTTGCAGATTCCTGATTCCACAGTTGTTTTTTTGGGAATAGGAGCAAAATAAACCTGGGGAAGCCTCCCAGGTTTAGGTTTGGTTGCTAAAACCAGCTCTAGTTAATCCCAGCCTAGCTGAGCCACAGGCCTGACCTGTTTGGGAATGTTGACATTCCAAAGGTGTTGGAAAAGGCTTCATGCAAAGCACCTGGAATTCCCTTGGGAAAGGCTTTGGGCAGGAAAGCTCCTTGGGGGAATTTCTCTGGGAATTGTGGGAGATTCCTCCAAGAATTGTAGGAATTCTTTCTGGGAATTGGGGGAAATTTTCTGCAGGAATTGGGGAGATTTCCTCTGGGAATTGTGGGAAGTGTCTCTGGGAATTAGGGCAATTTTCCTTGGGAAAAGAAAAATAATCCTGCTGGATTCCATTAATTCCTGAAGGAAATAATTCCAGGCTTTTCCAAATATTTTGTGGCCCTGGGATCATCAGGAATTCGGGAAAAGAGGGATGAGAATGGGATTGAGGGGGTGGGAAGAGATTTCTCCTTTATCCCGTGGATTTCTGGGATTTTCCCCTCTGGAATGCATCGGGATAACCACAAGGAATGAATTCCAGGCTTTCCAGCCTTGACATCATCGGGATTTTGGGAGTGGGTGGGATGGGAATGAGATTTCTCCTTCATCCCTTGATTTCCAGGATTATCCCCTGGGAAAACCCCTCTGGAATCCATTAGGATTAACACAAGGAATTCCAGGCTTTTCCTGATTGTTGGTAATTTTGGAAAAGGGGGCTGGGAATGAGAGGGACAGGAACGAGAGTGGTGGGAAGAGATTTGTCTTTCATCCTTGGGATTTCTGGGATTTTCTCCTGGAAAAGCCCCTCTGGAATGGGAAAATCCTCATCAGGATTAACACAAGGAATTAATTCCAGGCTTTTCCAGCTCTGAGATCATTGGGAATTTGGGAAAATTTCAGAAAACTCAGGAAAACTGGGCTGGGTTGTCTCTGCTTGAGCTGTTTGGTTTCTGTTTCTTTTCCAACTTTTCTTGAGGATTTTTGGGATCGGCCCCATCCAAGGGCAGGGAAGCTTTGCTGGAAATCCAAGAAAAAACCTTGGAGATGGAATCCAATGGATTTCCAGGGATTTGATTCATTCCCACTGTTTTCCAGGCCATGTCCACAGCTGGAATTTCGGGAATTTTGGGATCGTTGCTGCAGCTGGAGGAAAGCTTCTCCTCCTGCCTGGCCCGGATCGACGCCCTCATCCTCAAACCTCTGCTCCAGGCAGGTAAATTCTGGGAATTTCTCTCTGGAATTCCCACCTGGAATCGATCTGGGAAGGGATTTCTGGCTGGAATTCCTGCTGGGAAGAGGAAATGTTTTGTGGGAATGTTTTCCTTAAAATCGGGAATGGGGAGCGAGGCCAGGATGGTTTTTTGGGATCAATCTGTGTTTTCACTGGGATCGGCGTTCCTGATCCAGGGAAATTCCAAATCCAGGGAAATTCCTGGCCCTGATTTTCCCAGCTGGGGCTTTTCCAGGAATGCTTTTTGGGATGACTCCAGGGAAACTGGGAATGGTTCCTCGGGAAAAGGGTGGGAATTTTCACTCTGGGGCAGCTGGATGAGTGTCCAGAGAGTTTGGGATAGAGTTTGTCCCATTCCAGCAAAAACAGCTCCATGGCCTCCAAAAATTCCTGGAATTTCCCCTGTTTTTTCCATTTTTCCCATTATTTTCCCAAATTATTAAATTCATTCCTTCCAACCAAAACAACTCTGAAAATTCCTGGAATTTCCCTTTTTTTCTGATCTGTTTTTCCCTTTTTTTTTGCTCTCTATTTTCCCAAATTATTCAATTTATTCCAGCAAAACGGCTCCTTGGCCTCTGAAAATTCC
Source organism: Loriotus luctuosus (assembly GCA_035582745.1). Lineage (NCBI taxonomy): Eukaryota > Metazoa > Chordata > Aves > Passeriformes > Thraupidae > Loriotus > Loriotus luctuosus. The sequence goes on from JAWWEY010000115.1 coordinate 1,310,444, forward strand.
TGGAATTTCCTCTTTTTTTTCATTCTTCCCATATTTTCTTCTCTCTACATTCCCAAATTATTCAATTCATTTCTTCCAACCAAAACAGCTCTGAAAATTCCTGGAATTATTAATTTCCCAGAATTTCTCAACCACAAAATCCCTTTGGAATTCCACTTTTCCCACAGGATTTTCCCAATTTTTCCCTCCCAGAGCCGCAGGATCCGAAGGAAAAGGAGAACTTCCAGCTCTTGGTGCTCCTCAATGATCGCTTCCAAACCCTCTGGAATTTCACGGAGGAGAATTCCCGGATCCTGAGGGGGAAATCCCAGCTGGAAAATTCCGGTTGTATCCAGGATTTTTACATCCTCTGGAAAGGAGACGTTTTCCTCAGCCTCTACATCCAGTGAGCACCGGAATATTCGGGAAAATGGGATTGAGTTGATCCCATTGGGAATATTGGGGAAAATAGGGATGAGAGCTCACTGAGGGAAAATATCCTTGGGAAATGGGTTGGGTGGGATTTTTTCCAGGATTTTGTGGTTTTGGGTCGGGATTGGAGATCCCAGCAGGAATGAAATTTTATGGAGAGCTGAAATTCCATAAAAATCTTCAATTCTGCATTTTTGCTTCTCCATGGAAACGGCCAAAGCTTTCCCAGTTTTTGGGATCTCCCAGTTGGGATTTCCCAGGTGGATGAGGTTTTGGATGATCCAGAGGAATTTTCCTGAGATTTTATTCCTGTTTTTTTTTTGAATTAAACCCAGGTTTAATGCTGGGGAAATGTGGGATTTACCTGGAAAACGTGGGATTTGCTGGGAGAAAGTGTAGGGTTTGCTGAGAATTTTAGGTACAGAAAATGCCAATCTTGGAAGAAAATCTTGGGAAATACGAGATGGGAATAAAACCAAAATTCCAAGTTTTACTTGGAAAAATAAAGCTCAGTGCTGGAGTGTGACAACTCCATTATTTCCATCCCAGAATTCCCAAATTTTCCAAATTCTCTTGGGAATTCTTTGGTGAAGAGTCTGTCAATGAACAGCTCGGATCAGAAAATTCCTTTATGGAATTTTACTCTGTAAAATCTGATGGAAACGGATCCCAGGATTATCAGCACTTTTGCCTTATCCAAGTCTCCCAAAAAATCCTGAAATTAAGATTGGCAAAGAATTCCAAGATCCGATCCAACATTTGATCACCGTCAATCTATCAAATACCCATGCCTGCATTTTTCCAGAGCTGCTTTTATGGGATTAAGGGAACTTCCCAAAAAGTTGGAATCCATAAATTCATCCCGAATTTCCCTCTCCAACTCCTCCTTGGAATTTTTTCCAGGTATTTCGTCACCTTCGCCAACTTTGTTGTGGTCCAGGGCTTCGAGCAGGCTGCCAGGAACAAGAGGTCAGCGGGTGGAAAATCCTTGGGAATTTTGGGAATCCTTGGGATACACGGACACCGGAGAATCCCAGAATTCCAGAATGGCTTGGAAAATTCCACAAAAAATCCTCACATCCCATCCTAGGCTGACTCCCACTATGGTTGCTCCCAGCCCTTTCCAACCTTGGACAATTCCAGGATTGGATTTTCTTCTTTACAACCACCCTGAGCTCCTTCTGGAGTTGGAAACTTGGGATTTAGGGAAAAGATGGAATTGAAGAGAGGAATTTGGCTGGGAATTCCCACTTATCCCAGATTTTTCTGGAAGCAGGGAATGAAAAGATGGATTTCTAAGGAGCGCATTCCAAGTTTTTCCATGGCTCCTGCTATCCCAGGTTGCTCCAAACCCCGTCCAATTCCAGGTTTGGATTTTCATCTTTCCAACCACCCTGAGCTCCTTCTGCAGTTGGAAACTTGGGATTTGAGGATTTAGGGAAGGGTTGGGAATCTGGTAGGAAATTCCCACTAATCCCAGGTTTTTCTGAAAGTAGGGAATGAAAACATGGATTTCTAAGGAGCACATTCCAAATTTTTCCATGACTCCTGTTATCCATTCATGGATTCCTTCCTTCCCAGTTCCCTCTTTCCAACCACCCCCAGCTCCTTCTGGAGTTGGAAATTTAGGATATGGGGATTTAAGGAAGGGGTGGGAATCTGGCTGGGAATTCCCACTCTTCCCAGATTTTCATGGAAGCAACAACTGCAAACAGGAATTTCTAAGGAGTGCATTCCTGGATTTTTCACGCCTTTCTCCATCCTCACCCTGCAGAAAGTTTGGAAAACAGAAGAGCGGGAATTCCGGGATAATTAACGACCCTTTTCTCATCATTCCCAATTTTCCAGCGAGACCTGGAAGCTGCACAAGGCGGTGCTGAAGGAATTCCTGCGAGATTTCACCTCGGAGAGCTCCCTGGGCCTGGCCCTGCACCTGGTGCTCCACAAACCCTTCCGGGAGCACATCCAGAGCTACCTGCAGCTCCTCGCGCAGCTCCAGGAGCAGCTCCAGGAGGTGGGAATTCCCCGGAATGCTCAGGGAATCTTCTTGATGGGTTTTGTGGGAAGAAATATTCCCTAAAATTCAGTCTGGATTCTCCTCTCCTAAATATTCCCAAAAATCCAACCTGGACCTGTTTTGATCCAGGATGGATGCATTGCTAAATATTCCCAAAAATCCAACCTGGAACTCCTTCCCTAAAATTCTCCCTAAAATCCAGCTTGGAACTCCCTTCCTAAATGTTCCCAAAAATCCAGACTGGACATTTTTTGATCCATGGTGGACATGTTGCTAAATATTCCCAAAAATCCAACCTGGAACTCCTTTCCTAAATTCTCCCTAAAATCCAACCTGGAATTCCTTTCCTAAATATTCCCTAAAATCCAGCCTGGACCTGTTTTGATGCAGGATGCACACGTAGCTAAATATTCCCAAAAATCCAACCTGGAACTTCTTTCCTAAATATTCCCAAAAGTCCAGTCTGGACATTTTTTGATCCATGGTGGACGTGTTGCTAAACATTCCCAAAAATCCAACCTGGGCCTTCTTTTCTAAATATTCCCAGAAATCCATTCTGGACCTTCTTTGCTGAATATTCCCAAAAATCCAGCCTGGACCTCCCTCATTCCAGGAGGGACATGACACTGAATATTCCTGAAAATCCTGCCTGGACATTGCTAAATACAAAATAAATAAATATTTAAATTTAATGTTTAATTTAATTGGTAAAAATTCCCTAAAATCCAGCCTGGACCTCCCTTGACCCAAATTTGCAGCATTCCTGGAGTTTTCCTGTCCTTTCCCAGGGCTCGGAGCGGGATGTGGTGGCCACTGTGGTGCAGGAATTCGGGAAGCTGGAATCCTTCATTGGCCAGGTCCTGGATGAAGCCATCCTCACCAAGGAGCTCTGGAAATCCTTGGGCTACAAATTCACCGTGAGTCCCAAGGGAAGTTGGGGTGGATCGGGAATTAGATAAGGATGAAGGATTTGGTATGGATTGGGAATTTGAAGTGAACTGGGGATTTGATATAGATGGGGAATTTGGTATGGATCAGGAATTTGATATGGATGAGGAATTTGAAGTGGACTCGCAATTTGTTAAGGATGAGGAATTAGATGTGTATTGGGAATTTAGTATGGATCAGGAATTGGAAGTGGATGGGGAATTTGATAAGGATGAGGAATTGGAATTGGATGGGGAATTTGATAAGAATGAGGAATTTGATATGTATTGGGAATTTGGTATGGGTCAGGAATTGGGTATGGATCAGGAATTTTAAGTGGATTGGGAATTTGATATGGGTCAGGAATTTGGTATGGATTGGGAATTTGATAAGGGTGAGGAATTCGATATAGATTGGGAATTTGATAAGGATGAAGAATTCAAAGTGGATTGGGAATTTAATATGGATTAACAATTTGGTATGGATCTCAAATTTGATAAGGATGAGCAATTTGATATGGATCAGGAATTTAATATGGATCAGGAATTTGAGGCTGGAATTCAACAGAGCAGAGCTGGGTGGAAGAGTTGGAGAAACTCGCTGGGGTTTCAAAGCTGAGTTTGTGCCCCAAGTGTGTCACTGCCACTGGAACTCTAAGCCAGAGGGAATTTGATGTGAATTGGGAATTTGATATGGATCAGGAGTTGGATTTTGACTGGGCATTTGGTATGGATCAAGGATTTGAGGATTGATGTTGACAGAGCAAAGCTGGGTGGGAGACCTGGAGAAACTCCCTGGGGGTTTTAATGTTGAGTTTTGTGTCCAGTGGTGTCACTGTCCCTGGAACCCTGAGTCAGAGGGAATTTGGTATGGATCGGGAATTTCATATGGATTGGGAATTTGAGGGTGGAATTCAATAGAGCAGAGCTGGGTGGAAGAGCTGGAGGAACTCCCTGAGGGTTTCAAAGCCAAGTTTGTGCCCCAAGTGTGTCACTGTCACTGGAACCCTGAGCCAGAAGGAATTTGATGTGAATTGGGAATTTGATGTGAATTGGGAATTTTATATGGTCAGGAGTTTGATTTTGATTGGGAATTTCATATGGATGTGATATGGATTTGATATGGATCAAGGAATTGAAGATTGAAGTTGATAGAACAGAGCTGGGTGGAAGAATTGGAGAAACCCCCTGGGGGTTTTAATGTTGAGTTTCGTGTCCAGTGGTGTCACTGAAACCCTGAGTCAGGGGGAATTTAATGTGGATCAGGAATTTCATATGGATCAGGAATTTGAGGCTGGAGTTTAGCAGAGCAGAGTTGAGTGGAAGAACTGGAGGAACTCCCTGGGGTTTCAAAGCTGAGTTTGTGTCCCAAGTGTGTCACTGTCACTGGAACCCTGAGCCAGAGGGAATTTGATGTGAACTGGGAATTTGATGTGAACTGGGAATTTGATGTGAACTGGGAATTTGATGTGAACTGGGAATTTGATATGGATCAGGAGTTGGATTTTGGCTGGGAATTTGATATGGATGTGATGTGGATTTGATGTGGATCAAGGAACTGAGGACTGAAGTTGACAGAGCCAGAGGGAATTTGGTATGGACTGGGAATTTGATATGAATTGGGAATTTGAGGCTGGAATTCAACAGAGCAGAGCTGGGTGGAAGAGCTGGAGGAACTCAGTGGGGCCAAGTTTGTGTTCCAAGTGTGTCACTGTCACTGGAACCCCGAGCCAGCTGATCCCTGCAGGAATTCCTGCCTGGAATTCCATGTCCTCTCCCAATCCTGGTTTTTCCTGCTGCTCCAGGACGTGCTGTGTGTCCCTGAGAGGAGGCTCTTGGAGGACAGCAGGAACCTTCCCATCGTGTCCGGTGCCACCCGCTCCGAGCGGCTCCTGCTCTTCGACGATGTCCTGGTGCTCATCCAGGTGAGTCCGGGATCCTCCTGGGAAAGGAGCACGGGTAAATGGACCTGAAATTCCAATGGAATGGCAGAAATGACAGGAATTTCCATAGGAATGGTGGTAAAATTCCAGTTTTTTGATGTTGAGCACGCAGCAGAGTTTGGCTGTTGGGAAAAGTTGGGAAAACTTTTGTCTCAGGTCCGTCTGCGTGTGGTTGGCTCTGGAAAATAAAGGAAATCTGCGAAGGAGTAGAGGAGATCCAGAGAACATTTTCCCAGGAAATGTGGATTGTCCACCATCACAGACACCTTTTGAGTGGTCCACACCCTTTTCCACAGGGAATTTTGGCCCTTGGTTACCCCAAGGGATTTGATGGATCAAGGGTGACATTCCATGAGCTCCCATGCATTGGGATAAATGGGATTTTCCATGTTTGTGCCACGTCCGCAGACAGTGGAGGTGGTTTTGGGGCTATTTTGGGAATTTTGGGGTGTGGAGGTGTGTTCCCATGAGGGAATTCCAGCTTGGATCGTGCCAGTGGCTGGGATGGGAACACAGGATCAGCAAATCCATGGAATTATCTCCATGTTCAATTCATCATTTCCATATGTGTCTCACCTGCTGCTGCCGAACTTTATGGAGCTTTGGGAATTCCAACTGAGTTGGGATTGACCTGGTTGGGAATTTTGATGTCCCTTCCTTTTCTGTTCTCCCAAATCTGGGAAAACACTGTGGAATTCCTTGGAAAACTCCATCCCTCCAGGCAGCAGCTCTGTGTGAACACCTGGGTGTGAGGCAGGGAAAGGAGATGAGAAATTAAAATTTTCCTTTTATTCCAATTGTTGGAGTTCGTTTTGTTTGGGTGCTGCTGATCCCAAAAGTGACTCCTTAAATTTGGGATTTCTGGGATATTTCTGGTGGTGCCACTTGGAGTCCAAATCCTAAATAAATCCTGGAATGGACTGGGATGGAAAGGGGGCTCAGAGATGATCCATTCCCACCCCATTCCATGGTTCCAGGTTGCTTCAAGCCTTGTCCAACCTTTCCTTGGGTACTTCCAGGGGTGGGCAACCACAAATCTCTGGGAATATTGGCTGGAATGATTTGGGAATGTTGCCATGTGATAGGGAAGGAATTCCTGTGGAGATCAGGGTCATGTGGGAATGTTTTACTCCTGGGTGTGGCCATGGAATTTTGGAAGAGCTTTAGGAGTGTTCAAACGAGAACTTCCCTCCTTTTCTGGTGGCTTTTCCATCTCCAAGGTGTTTCCTCCCGATGTGGGATGGATGGACCAAAAAGTTGGGAATTTGTGCTGCTATTCCCAGCATTTGTGCTGCCACTCCAGCTCTGCCATTCTATGGATTTTTTTCAGCAATAACAGGACCATCTTTTCCCATTGTTTTCCAGGGAAACAGCTTCCAGAGTTTTGATCTGAAGCTGGTGTGGGTGGATGAAAACTGTGGAGAGAAATCGGCTCCAGGACTGTGAGTGAGAAATTCCCACTGGGAGTTAAAAAAAAAAAAGGAATGAAAATGTTCAGGTTGATGGGACAATGATCCAAAGCTTTGTCCCATCTCCTTTCTGAGCCGTGGGATTGGGATGTGGATAATGGGATCTCACCAGCTTGGAATTTGCTGCCAGATTGAAATCCCAGAATTTTTGAGGTTGGAAAAGCCCTCCAGGATCATGAAATCCAACCTGTGTCCCATCCCCACCTTATTCCCAGCCCAGAATTCCTTGGACACCTCTAGGGATGGGCATTCCAAACCTCCTTGGGCAATTCCAATGCCTGACCATGTTTTCCATGGAAAAATCCCCGCTGCTGTCCAACCTGACCTTCCCTTGGCACAACCTGAGGCCATCCCCTCTCATCCCATTCATTGCCAATGAATCTCAAAATTACTTAATCCAGTCCTGGAGAACTTAAGATCTTTCTGGAAGAACCACCTGGGAAAGCACCAGGATCTCCAGAAGGGGAATGGGAAGAGCTGATGGATTGGGAATTGTGTTTTTTATCCTTTTTTTTTTCCCTCCTAGGCACAGCCTACGCATCACAACCCCAGAAGAGACGTTCGTGCTCTCCACCAAGGACCCTCAGATGAAGGTCAGGCTTTGGGATTTTCCCATCTCGTTATTATTTAAAACTGGATAATCATTCTGGTGAGGGTGGGTTGGGATTTTTGGCTACTTTTCCAAAAGAATCCTGGATTAGATGGCCAGAGGTGGCTCAGGGTTGATGGCTGGTGAGCAATGTTGGTGGGAACCCATTGGTTTCTTGCTTTGCCTGAAGGACAGGCCTATCCCATGGGCAAATCAACTTGAAATTTGTATTTCTTTTTCTTTTCCTATCCAAGTGGAATTTTTCCCCGTTTTTTAACATCCAAGTGGAAATTCCTCCCTCACAGCTGCTGTGCCTTGCTGCAGTATCCACCTTCCAGGAGAACCCCTGTGGAATCTGCAGAAGGGCTTTGATGGGAACCCATGAATTCCTCGCTGCTTTCCTGCAGTTGTCTCCGGCTGATTTTCCTGGGATTTGTGCTCATTCCCTGTTCTCCGTGCCCGCAGGCCGTGTGGAGGTGGAAGCTGGAGCAGGCCGTGCGCCAGGCGCTGAACGGGAAGCGGGATTTCCCTCTCTGGGGCCGCAGCGGGGAAGGCAGCGAGGCCCCGGCCCGCCGCTTCTTCACCTACGTCTTCCGCATGGAGGGACGGCTGCGCGGGGCCACCTACGAGGGAGAGTGGCTCTGGGGGAAGCCCCATGGCAAGTAAGGAACCTTCTGGGCCACTTTTCCAAGTGGGAATAGGGTTGGAAGTGCTGGTTTGGCGTTTCCGTGAAGGTTGGGAAAGATCTCCAAGGTCAACCCAAACTTCTCCAGGTCACTCATGAAGGGGCTGCTCCTTTTTGGGCAGGCTCAGAGGACTCACCCTCATGATGAGGAAAATCCCCAATAAAAACCCTTTGGGGAGAATTTTATTTCTATATTTTATTTACATTTATTTTATTTTATTCTCTGCTAGCAAAATCTCTTTGAACTTTATCCAAGCTTGAACATCCAAACTTTTATCCTAGGAATTAAGAAAAGCTTAAATCCAAAAGAAACTCAAATGGGAACATTGGGAAATATTCAATAAATCCAAGTTTAAGTGAGAGAATGTCTAAATCAAAGATCCCAACCAAACTTTTTTGGCCGTAGGATAGAGAACACTCTGGGTCTTTTTGGGAAGAAACCTGGAATATGACCAAGCTCCTCAGCCACCAAAACATTGTGACATTTTATTTTCCATGAGTTTTACACAGTTTGCTCTGGAAGCAAAAAGGATGGGGATAGACTCAGTTTGAGAGAGCCTTAAAATAATGAAAGAATTCAGAATAAAAATGGCTTGGAAGGGATTTGAATCCAATTCCAGCCCCAAATCCAAAACCAAATCCTGGGTTTCCATGGAAGAGATTGTGCCGTGCCCTGGAACAGCATCAAGGGAGCGTTTGGGGCAGGAGACCTTTGGGTCATCCCCACCTTCACTCCCTTGAAACCATCTCCTGGTTTTTGTCCTCTCCTGCCTTAGGGCTGGAAAACTGGGATTAATCCAAACCTCTCCTGCCCCCCATGCAGTGACTTGGGTGAGGCGTCCCAGGAAGTTTCTGGCAGAATTCAGGGAATTCTGTTCAATTCCTTGGATTTGAGTTCCCTTCCCGCTCCTGGAATTCCTGTGTTGTGGTTTTGTTGCTGGAAGGTTCCAGAGCAGCATCCTGGCCTTGGTGGCTGCTCTGGGATTTCTGAGGGAGCAGCATGTGAGCTGAGCTGTGGGAGTGGGAGTTTGGGCTCTTTGGCAAAAACACCAATGTTCTCCACTGGCTGTCCTGGAATTCCAGAGTTCTCCAGCAGCTGTCCTGGAATTTGGGGTGACCTGGGCTGGGAGAAGGCCAGACTCCCACTCACATGTGGCTTAAACATCCTTGTGCTGGGAGCAGACATGAAATTATGGAATATCCTGAGTGGGAAGGGCTCACAGGGATCAAGCCCTGTACAGATCCCAACAACCCCACCCTGTCCATGCTCCTGGAGCAGACTTGGGAATGTGCCCATTCCTTGGGGAATGTTCAGTGCCTGACACCTTCTGGGGGAAGAACTTTTCCCTAAAATCCAACCTCAACCTGGCCCAGCTCCAGCTGTTCCCTCACCCCTTTGGCTGCTCCCCTTTTCCATTCAGACCCACAAAGCCAAAGGAGATTTAATTTTAAATTAAAATTAAAATATTGAAATTTCAAGCACATCCAACCAATCCTCTGGAAAACTTGGAAGAGAGCCACTCTCGTGGAGGTGTTTGAAACAACAGCCAGGGTGAAAGTCAAACAACCTCCTCACGGTTTTGGTGTTGCACCATCTCCTGGCAAACCGACCCAGAGGAGGTTTGGATTAAATGTTGGGAAAGAATTCCTGGCTGGGAGGGTGGGGAGGAGCTGGGATGGAATTTCCAGAGCAGCTGTGGCTGCCCCTGGATCC
>JAWWEY010000115.1:1333834-1353566 GCA_035582745.1 Loriotus luctuosus
GATTTCTTGGGAATTCTTGGGAATTCTTCTGATTTCTTGGGAATTCTTGGGAATTCTTCTGATTTCTTGGGAATTCTTGGGAATTCTTCTGATTTCTTGGGAATTCTTGGGAATTCTTCTGATTTCTTGGGAATTCTTGGGAATTCTTCTGATTTCTTGGGAATTCTTGGGAATTCTTCTGATTTCTTGGGAATTCTTGGGAATTCTTCTGATTTCTTGGGAATTCTTGGGAATTCTTCTGATTTCTTGGGAATTCTAGGGAGTACTTTGGAGCTCTTGGAAGTTCTTTCAAATTCTTGGGAGTTCTTGGGACTGCTTTGGAATTCTTGGGAACTCCAGAAATCTTGGGAGCTCTTTGTAGTTCTTGGGAATTCTTGAGAATTCTTGGGAGTTCTTGAGAATTCCTGGGAGTCTTTGGGATTTCCTGGCAGAGTTGCTTCCTCAAGGTGACAATGGCAATCAGAGCACGAATCCCTGTGGTCGGAAATCCATGACTGAAGGAAAAATGGGATCATGGAATGTTCTGGGTTGGAAATCTCGTCCAGCTCCAGTCCCTTCCTACTATCCCAGGGTGCTCCAAGCCCCATCCAGCCTCTCCTTGGACACTTCCAGGGATCCAGGGGCAGCCACAGATTTTCTGGGAATTTCATCTCAGCCTCTCCCCACCCTCCCAGCCAGGAATTCCTTCCTAAAATCCAACCCGAACCATTCCAGGATTCTCTGGGAAATCAAGACAAAGCCCAGCTGCTTTTCCAGAGTGGGATCAGGAATTGTGAGCACTGTGCTCTTTAGAATCCATGGAAATTCTGGAATTCTCAGCCATTCCTGGGGCATCCGCTGCTCGGGCAGAAGCCTCTCAAACGCTGCAACAACTCTGCCAGAATTCCAGGGATTTTCACTGATCTCCCGCTGGGTGCTGGGACAGCTCCTCCTTTGGGAACAAATTATCCTTAAATAAAACTAGGGAAAGAACTAATCCTTGTTTTTGCTCTTCCAGGGGCTTGCTCCAGGTGGCCCTGGAGCGGAAGGGCCGTGCGCCCTTGGAGGATGCGGATCCCAGGTTGGTGGTGCCTCCGGAGGTTCCGTGTTCAGATCCCGGTGGGATTTACCAGGGGTCTGGAAATTCAGGAAGTGCTGAACTCGTGTTTGTCTGCTTGAGCCAGGCTTTGTGCCCAGACTTTTGTGTTTGTGTCTTTGAACCAGGCTTAGCGCTCAGCCTTTGTCTGTTTGAGCCAAGCTTAGTGCCCTGGTTTTTCCCAGTAACTCCAAAGATCTCCTGGAGCTCCAGGTTTTTCCTGGTGAATCTGGAGACCTGGAGCTCCAGGTTTTTCCTGGTGACTCTGGAGATCCGGAGCTCCAGGTTTCTCCCAGTGAATTTCCTGGAGATCTCCTGCTGCTCCAGGTTTTTCCCAGTGGCTCCAAAGATCTCCTGGAGCTCCAGGTTTTTCCTGGTAATTCCAGAGATCTGGAGCTCCAGGTTTTTCCTGGTAATTCCAGAGATCTGGAGCTCCAGGTTTCTCCCAGTGAATTTCCTGGAGATCTCCTGCTGCTCTCAGTTTTCCCAGGGACTCTGGAGATCTGGAGTTCCAGTTTTTCCCAGTGAATTTCCTGGAGATCTGCTGCTGCTCCAGGTTTTCCCAGGGACTCCAAAGATCTCCTGGAGATCCAGGTTTTTCCTGGTGACTCCAGAGATCTGGAGCTCCTGGTTTCTCCCAGTGAATTCCCTGGAGATCTCCTGGAGCACCAGAACCTCTTGGATTGACTTGTGGCCACCACAACCCAACCGTGCCAAGCTCGGAAGAGCGGAAAACAATGAGAACCCCTCGGAAATGCCTCTTCCATGGGTTTGGGAATATCCACATGGATTTCCCTGGAAAATCCCAGGTTTTTTTCCCTGTTTTCCAGTCTCGGGAAGGGCCCCAGCCTGGTGCTGCCGCTGATCCTGCCTGGATTCTATCCCGAGCTCTCCATGCTCTACATGCTCCAGCACCAGCGGGAGGATGAGCTCTACTGCCAGGGAATCGTGGAGCTCAACCTCTTCCCAGATATCCAGCTCCTGGAATTCCTGGATGTGCAGAAGTAAGTGGGACTTTTCCATCCCCAGGGAAAATCCTGGAAGAGTTGAGTTGTTGCTGGATTTGTCATTGGTTCTTCCCAGTTTTTCACTGGAGTTTCTCCCAGAATTCCTTCTTGGGAATGTTTGGTTGGAAGGAGAATTGGTACTGGAAAACTGCTGTTATCCCTACTAATCTTCATTTTTGTGTGGAAAATTCCCAAATTTTTTGCTCCAAATCATCTGGAATTGATAAATATCTTGGAAAAGGAATATTCATTCCAGGGTATTCCCTTTTAAAATGTGGGAATATCGACTGAAAAGATGGAAGAAGTGGAGGCAGATGTTTCCCTCATCCATTCCTGCTCCTGGATCCATCTCTGGAAGTGATGGGAAGCAGCTTGGGAATTTTCCCCCAGGATTTCAGGAGCACAGCAGATCCAGGCTCTCAACTGGATTCCATCCAAAAGAAATGAGAGGGATTAGATCCAAAAGTGCCAAAATTTCTCATGGATTATCCCAGGATCATCCCTGAGGAGTGTGAACTCTGATGGGATCTCCCAGGGAAGTGGGTCCATGGAATGGGATCTCCCAGGGAAGTGGAACCATAGGATGGAGGGAAGTGAATCCATGGGACAGAGACTCCCTGGGAGATGGATCCATGGGATGGAGGGAAGTGAATCCATGGGATGGAGGGAAGTGGATCCATGGGATGGGAGCTCCCAGGGAAGTGGATCCATGGGATGGGAGCTCCCAGAGAAGTGGATCCATGGGATAGGAACTCCCAGAGAAGTGGATCCATGGTTATGGAGGGAAGTGGATCCATGGAATAAGAACTCCCAGGGAAGTGGATCCATGGGATGGGACCTCCCAGGGAAGTGGATCCATGGGATGGGAACTCTGAGGAAAGTGGATCCATGGGATGGGAGCTCCCAGAGAAGTGGATCCATGGGATAGGAACTCCCAGGTTCCTGAGGCAAATCCCACCCCGAGCAGGGCCAGGAGAGGAGCAAGTGGAGTCTCTGAGGCTTTGGCAGCAACTTGGAGGAGGAGATGGAAGAACCGATGGGATTCAGGAAGGAATCCATCCTAAATCCCACTTTTCCCTTTCCAGGCACCTGTGGCCTCTCAAAGACCTCACCCTGACCTCCAACCAGGTAAGGAAAACCCTTGGAGCCAGCCAGGAATGGGAATGGGGCATGGAATTGGGCTTGGAAGAGGACAGAGCTTCTCCCAATGAATCCCAGCAATCCGAGCTCCATGATCAGTTCCCATCCAGAGGCGCTGCCTGTGGATTTCCATGGAGGTTTTGTGGGATGGCTCTGGAATCTCTGCCCCCAGTATTCCAAAGGTATCCCTGTGTCTTTTCCAGAGGCGCTCCCTGATCAAGGATAAATGTTTCCTGTCTGCCACCGAGTGCCTGCAGAAGCTCATGTGAGTCCCTGCCCAGTTCTTCCCACTGAAATCCAGGGTTTTTTTTTTTTTTTGGGAAATGCCGGGAATTTGTGCCTGTTTCAAAAGCATTCCCGGGCCATTCCGTTCATTATTTAAGGAAAAGTTGTTTGGGATGTGCTTTCTGGTTCAAAGCAAATTCCATGGAATTTTTCCCTCCAAAATTTCATGAAGACATCGATGATGAAATCCAGCAATTCCCTGCTCGGTGTCTTCCACTTCCCACAGATATTCTCTGGGAAGGAATTCCTGGCTGGGAATGTGGGGAGGGGCTGGGACGGAATTCCCAGAGCAGCTGTGGCTGCCCCTGGGTCCATGGAAGTGCCCAAGGCCAGGCTGGACGCTTGGAGCACCCTGGGATGGTGGGAAGTGTCCCTTCCATGGAGTTGGCACTGGATGTTCTTTAGGATTCCATCCAACCCCAAAAATTCCATGATTTTGAATTGTTCCAGTTGGGGTTTTGAGGCAAAGCAGACGAGCTCGGGAACATATTCCAACATTCCCTGAGGGATTCCAAAGCCTTGGCCTCCGGTTCCCAAAAGAGCTCAGAATTCCTCAAATCCTCAAATGTCCCATTCCATATGGGAGAGCCCAGGAATGTCCCATTCCATACTGGAGACACCAGGAATGTCCCATTGCATACGGGAGATCCCAGGAATGTCCCATTCCAGTTGGGAGATCCCAGGAACGTCCCATTCCAGTTGGGAGATGCCAGGAATGTCCCATTCCACCCTGGAATATCTCCTGGCCCAACCCTGGACCTTCCTCCTTCCTCCACCCTTTGGAACCAATCCATGAACTCCAAATCTCCTGAAATCTTTTCATCCCTAGTTTTTTTTTTTTTTAATCCCGTTTTTCTGGATGCAGCTTTTCCATGGCTCTTTTATCCTGACAGCACCACGGTGGATCCCAGGGAAAAGCTGGAAATCCTCTGGAAGAGGATCTCCAGAAATGTCCCATTCCATATGGGAGACACCAGGAATGTCCCATTCTCTATTGGAAACACCAGGGATGTCCCATCCAATATTGGAGATGCCAGGAATGTCCCGTTCCACCCTGGAACATCTCCTGGCCCAACCTTGGTGCCTCCTCTTTCCTCCACCCTCTGGCCCCAATCCATCAATCCTTTCATCCCTTATATTTTTTCCCTGAATCCCGTTTTTCCGGGTGCAGCTTTTCCACGGCTCTTTTCTCCCGGCAGCACCACGGTGGATCCGCGGGAGAAGCTGGAGATCCTGCGGCGCACGTACGAGGAGCTGGAGCTGACGGTGTCGCGGCTGCCGGGCGCCGGGTACCGGCTGCCCATGGACGACCTCCTGCCGCTCCTCGTGTTCGTCGTGTCCCGCGCCAAGTGAGTGGGATTTCCTCCTCTGGAATGTTTCCGGCTGGAAGAATTCCAGTGAAAACTTTTGGGATTTGGGGTTGGATGTGTTGGGTTGTTTGTTTTTTTTTTTTTCCCCAGAGGAGCGGTTGGGTTTTGGGGACACAAAGTGCAGATGGAATTCTGGAGTGTTCGTGTTTTATCCCAAAGGATATTTCATGGAAAATCAGGTTCCTTTTATCCCAGAATTCCAAAGTGTCCATGTCTTATCCTAGACAATGTTTCATGGAAAATCAGTTTCCTTTTATCCCAGAATTCGAGGGTGTCTGTGCCTTACCCCAAAGGATATTCCAGGGTTTTCATGGAAAAATCAGATTCTTTTTATCCCAGAGTTCCGGAGTGTCTGTGTTTTATCCCAAAGGATATTTCATGGAAAATCAGATTCCTTTTATCCCAGAATTCCAGAGCGTCCGTGTTTTATCCCAAAGGATATTTCATGGAAATGGGATTCCTTTTATCTTGGAATTCCAGGGTGTCTGTGCCTTATCCCAAAGGATATTTCGTGGAAAATCAGATTCCTTTTATCCCAGAATTTTGGAGTCTTTGTGTCTTATCTCAGACCCTATTCCAGAGTTTTAATGGAAAATCAGATTCCTTTTATCTCAGAATTCCAGACTGTCTGTGTCTTATCCTAGACAATATTTCATGGAAAATCAGATTCCTTTTATCTCAGAATTCCAGAGTCTCCATCTCTTATCCCAAAGGATATTTAATGGACATGGGATTCCTTTTATCCTGGAATTCCAGAGTGTCCATCTCTTTTCTCAGATGATATTCCAGGGTTTTCATGGAAAATGAGATTCCTTTTATCCCAGAATTCCAGAGTCTCCATCTCTTATCCCACAGAAAATTGGGGTAGTGGGAGGTGCCTGGCCATGGATCATCTTTAAAGGCCTTTCCAACCCCAAACACTCTGGAATTCCAGGATTCTGGAATTCCATCCTCAGCAGGGACTGGGATTCTGTTGGGAGATGAGGAATCCAAAATTCCATCCAGCAGTTGGAATTTCCTATGGATGGATCTGGAATTTTCTTGGGATGGAGCATCCCAAGCAAGTTGTGGCTGCTCACTCCTGGAAGTGTTCCTGGTGGGAAGCGCTTGGAAAAAAAATTGAGATAATGGGAAGTCCCTGCTCATGGATCATCCTGAAGGAGCTTTCCAACCCCAAACACTCCAGAGTTCTGGAATGCTGGGATTTTGGAATGCTGTGATTCTGTGATTCTGAGATTCTTGGATTCTGTGACTCTGGAATTCTCTGATTCTGGAAATCTGGAGTTCCAGGACTCTGGGATTCTGGGATTCTGGAATTTTGGGGTTCTGAGATTCTGGAATTCTATGATTCTGGAAATCTGGAGTTCCAGGGCTCTGGGATTTCAGGACTCTGGGATTCTGGAATTCTATGATTCTGGAAATCTGGAGTTCTGGGATTCTGGAAATCTGGAGTGCTGGGATTCTGGAATGCTGGGATTCTAGAATTCCAAGATTCTTGGATTCTGTGACTCTGGGATTCTGAGATTGTGGAATTCTATGATGCTGGAAACCTGGAGTTCTGTGATTCTGGGACTCTGGGATTCTGGAATTCCGAGATCCCAGATCCCTCCAGCAGATCTGGACGCACCAGCACTGGAATTCCAGAGTTTTCCTCCTCCTCTCCAAAATTCCAACCCCTCCATATGCCCTAAGATTTTTCCTGGATTTTGGGATTTTTTTTTCCCTAGGATCCAACACCTGGGAGCTGAAATCCACCTGATCCGGGATTTGATGGATCCGACCAACCAGGGAGGAATGCTGGATTTCCTGCTGACGGCACTGGAGGTAAGGGGATTTTTTCCAGGAATTCCAGCAAAATTCCAACTTTTCTAGAATGTAAATTTTGGGATTTTATTCCCTTGATGGGCTGGAAAAATATCCTAATCCTTAATTCCGGTCAGATTGAATTCTGTTGGAATTCTCCTTGGGATCAGCAGGGATTCTCTGCCTGTAGGAGCTTGGATTTGATCCCAGAATTCCCAAATTTTTCCCTGATTTTTGCTCTGTTCCCTCCCCAGTCGTGCTATGAACACATCCAGAAGATCCGGCTCCATCCAAAGGAAAACTCCCACAGTTCCTGATCCGTGGGGAAAATCTGAATTTTCCCGAAATTTCCGGACCAAACCCCACTGGAAAAAGCAGGAATTTTATCCCTGGCTGCCTTTAAAGGGAAGAATTCCTCCCCAGCCGAGGTTTTCCTGATCCCAAAAACACTGGAAGGGCTGGAATTTCCATCTCCAAGTTTTTTTGTTTTTTTTTTTTTTTTTGGAGTTTTATCCCCTTTTCCTGCAAATAATTCCCAGGAAAAATCTCCTTTCTCTGCTCAGGATGGGGTTTTTATTTTTGCACTGGAGAATTCCCAGAAAAAGAAAATTTATTTGGGAAAACCCAATTTTTAATGGGATTTCTTGGACTGGGAAGGAGAGCTCAGCCCAAAACTCCTAAAATTTTCTGGAATGAGAGGAGATTTTTCCCACCACTCCTTTTCCTACTTTTCCCAACTCAGGACTTTTCCAATTCCATTTGGAAGCTGCTATTCCCAAATTTCCCAATTTCTCCCGTGCTCCAAGATTTTTATTTATCCTTGGGAGACCTCAGGGGTCATCCCACACCTTGGAATTCTGGAGGGCTTGGAAAAAACACAGATTTCTCACAGATTTTGGGAAATTCCAGGAAAACAACCAGAAATTATGGAATAAAAACTCCAATCCCAACTGGATTTGTGCTCTGACCTGGAATTTCCCTTTGGAAAAAGAATCTTTGGGATATTCCCAATGGATATTTGGGATTCTGTTCCCAGCATCCCAAAATAATTTAGAAATAGCCTAAAAAATCTGATTTTTGACAGTTTTTATCCCTTTTTTTTATTTTTCCTGGGATTTTTTTTTCTTATCTAGGACAATAAAACTCCCCAAGCTTTTTCCAGCTGATTTTTTCCCAATTCTTCCTGATTTTCTAAATTAAGGAAAGTGGTCCTTGATATTTTTGGAAATGAAGAATTGGATATCGAAAGCTTTCAAAAAATTGGATTTTTGTCATTTTTCCCTTGGGATTTCTTAATTTTTCCCAGGAATTTCTTCATTTTTCCAAGGAATTTTTTTGCCTTATCCAAGGAAAACAAAATCCCCCAGGGTTTTTTTTCTCCCATTTCCCTGAATTTTACCATTTAATAAATAACAGATTAATTACAAGAATTAATATCTTAATGAGAGAATCCCATGGGAAGATTGCCAGGAATTTTTATCTAAATAAAATAATTGGAATTTTGAAGAAATTTCCAGGATCCGCGTGCTCTTTCTTCCCATCTTCTGTGTTTTCAGGAATTTGGGAATTTTCTAAATGAAGGAAAAGTGGATCCTTGATATTTTTGGGAATAAAGAAAAATTAGAAGTCCAAAGCTTTAAAAAAATGGGATTTTGTCATTTTTCCCAGGAATTTTTTCATTTTTCCAAGGAGTTTTTTTTTAACCTTATCCAAGTGACTCTGGGAAAACAAAACCCCCCAGGTTTTTTCCTCCCATTTCCCCCAAATTTTATCCTTTAATAAATAACAGATTCATTACTATATTAACTAATTAAGAATTAATATATTAACGAAAGACTCTCACTGGAAGTTTGCCAGGAATTTTTATTTAAATAAAACTTTGGAATTTTGAAGATTCCAGGCTCTGCGTGCTCCTCATTCCAATCTTTGTCATCTTCAAGAATCCGGGAATTTCCTAAATTAAGGAAAAATGGCTCCTTGATATTTTTGGGAATGAAGAAAAAAATGCAAAATTCCTACTGGAAAAGGACATGCAAAGTGCAGGGGGGGTAAAAATTCCAAGGAATTCAAGGAAAACGAGGTGGATTTTCAGTTTGACTTCCTAAAACTTCCCGAAATTCCAAGTTTTTCTCGGCTTTGATTTTGGGAAGAATTCAAGCGAGGCCTGAAGGTAACAGTGTGCAGCCATTTGTGCTTCCAGGTTTTGGGATTTTTTCCAAGGAAAAGCAGGAGGGGGGGAGGTTCCACTGGGAATATTCTGGGTGGGAATTGTGCTGTGGAAGCGTGCAGGAGGTGCTGGATCCACAAAAAGAAATTCCACAAGGAATTTTTTTCCCTGAGTGCCTGCTCAGAATCCTAAAAAATTTGGGATTTTCCTTTAGCTGGGATGGATTTTTTTCCCTAATTCCTCCAAACCACTCAGAACTTTCCTGATTTTTCCTGGAGGGAATTCTGGGGCTTGGGATGGAGTGTGGAATTTTGGGAGCACATTCCCATTCCTGCCTGAGTCAAAGCAGGTTTTGTTTGGAGTTAAATTCAATTTAATCCTGAGCGTCTCAGCTTTGGAAATCCCAATTTGGAAGACACGGAATAAACATTCCCAAATCCAGGCTCCAGCTCAGGCTTCCATGGAATTCAGCAGCTGGAATTCCATAAAAAAGGATGGAAAAGCTGAGCTGCACCTGGAAAAGGAGAGGTTTTAACAAAGCTGAGCTTAAGCACAGGGAATTTGCATCATTCCAACAGCAGATGATCCATAGGGAATTTTTTCCCTGAGTGATGCTCAGAATCCTAAAAAATTTTGGATTTTCCTTTGGCTGGGATGGGTTTTTCCTCAATTCCTCCAAACCACAGAACTTTGGAAATGTTTTCCCTCCTTCCCAAATGTTCTCCCTCTTTCCATTCTCCCTCTTCCTGCTGGAGTAAAGCTCTTGTCCAAGTCCATTTCCTCCAAACCCTTTGGAAAACACCTTGGAAAAGCAGGAATTCAGAGCAGGGCTGTGTCTATGGCCGATTCCAGGTGCTGGAGCAGAGCCTCTGGAGAAGGGGACAGGGAAGTCAGGTCCAGCTTCCGGAAATCCTCGTTAGCGCTTAACGAGCTCAGCACCTTCACCGTCCTCTTGAGGTCGAACACGGCGTGCAGCATTCCCAGGGTGGAAATGGCGGCTTTGGAATTGTTCTGGGATGAGGATTCCTCATCCAGGCCCTTCTCCAGGACAGAAATCCGGTTTTCCGCGATGACCTTGAGGAAGTTGTAGAATTCCTTGTAGTCGATGCCCGTGCAGGATTTCATGATCAGCTAAAGGGGGAAATGGAGTGAGAATGGGAATGACAGCAGGAAAAATTCCTAAAATTGGATTTGATGAAGTTACGAATTCTTTGGAATCATAAATAATTATGTTTATTAATTTTTTCATTGGAATTGCTTCTGGATCCAACATCACTGAGTTGTTTTTCCCAAGTATGAACTGAGGGAATTTTCCCAAAGATTCATTTTTGGAAGGAAATCAACCCAAGGAGAGGGAACAGCTTCCAGAAATAAACTTGGAATTTGGTTCATCCAGAAGATTTTGGAAGGAATTTCACCCGTTCTCTTCCTCATGGAATTTTGGTTGGATTGTGGAGTTTGGTCTTCTGGATTCTTTCCCAGCTTCAGGGATTCAGGGGCAGCCAGAGCTTCTCAGGGAATTCTATCCCAGCCAGGAATCCTTCCCAAAATCCCACCTAAATCCCCATTTTTCCAATGGGAAGCCATTCCCTGTGTCCTGTCACTCCATGCTTATCCCAAATCCCTCTCCAGCTTTTCTGGGGCCTGTTTAGGCTCTGGAAAGGGCTCTGAGGTCTCTCCCTGGAATTTTCCCTTCTGCAGGTGAACATTCCCAGCTCTCCTGATCCTGAAGTTTTCCATCTTTCCAACCAGCATTCCAACCTGGACACAGCCAACAACCACAAGCGATTCCCAAACTTTTACAGGCAGCATTCCCAAACTTTCATGGAGGAACATTTCCCAACAAAACAAAGCCATCCCCAACTCCTACTTCCTTAAAACCCATGGAAATTCTGCTGCGAGAACTCCAAGAATCCTGGAATTCCAGTTCCCTGGATAATCCAGGATTGGGGATTACCTGGCACTGGAGGTGCCAATCATCCATGGGATCTTTCCATTGGCTGATCTCCCTCTGCACGGCCGCCAGCTCGTCCTGCAGGAAGCACCACATGACGGCCACGTTGCAGCCGTTGACCCAGTTGTGGTTGATGGAGATGGTGTCTTCCTGAGGGAAAAAATTGGGATAATCCATGGATAATTAGTAATTAGTCGCTAATTAAGTTATTAGGGATGATAATATGGAATGTGCTGCTCCTAAAATCCTATTCCTGAGCAATCCAAGATGTCCCTAATTCCCAAAATGCTGCCGCTGACCCAGCTGTGGTTGATGGAGGTGGTGTCTTCCTGAGGAAAAAAGTTGGGATAATCCACAGATAATTAGTGACTAATTAAGTTATTAGGGATGATAATATGGAATGTGCTGCTCCAAAAATCCTATTCGTGAACAACCCAAAATGCCCCTAATTCCCAAAATGCTGCCACTGACCCAGCTGTGATTGATGGAGAGGGTGTCTTCCTGAGGGAAGACAAAGTTTGGGATAATTGATAGGTAATTAGTAATTAGTCACTAATTAGGTTATTAGAGATGATGATATGGAATGTGCCACTCCAGAAATCCCATTTTAAAGGATCTTAAGGATCATCTCATTCCATGGGCAGGGACATTTCCCATTATCCATGGTGCATGGTGCTCCAAGCTGGAATTCCTCCTTCCTGGGAAGGATTTCCATCCTTTCCTCTTCCTTTATCCCATGATCTTCCTCCTCCTCACCCCAGTTCTATGCCATGGAATTCCTGGAATGGTTTGGGTGGGAAAGGACCTTAAGGTCCGTCCCATTCCCACTCTCCCAGAGTGCTCCAAGCCTCATCCAAGCTATCCTTGGACACTTCCAGAGACGGAGCTTCTCTGGGAAAACCATTCTGAACCTCCTAACATCACCCAGGAGAACGGATCAACCTTTTGCCTGGAAATCCCAATTTCCATCCATCCCAACAAAACCTTTGGAATCCCACTTCCCGATCCAGGAGCAATTCCCAGCGGGATCCATGCCCTCACCAGGTTGTGAACCTGGTGGTGCCACCCGCTGGGAATGAAGACGATCTCTCCGGCTTCCTGGAGAATTTCCAGAGGGGGCTGGCTCTGGCTGTAGCGCGGATAAATCCTCTTATCCCGAAGATCCGGAGCCGTCACGTCAAAGGGGAGATTCCCGTGGCGATCCTTCAGGAATTCCTCCTGTCCCGCGGGATACAGGAGCCATCTCTTCCTGCCACAGACGTTGGCCGACCAGCTGTAGGAGCGGAAGACGTCGGCGTGGAACGGCGTCCTGGGAAAAATCGGGGATGGGCGGGAATCAATCCCAAAAAATTCCAACAGGGATTCGAGTTGTTGAGAGGCTGAGGTGCTGATCCCAAAATTCCTCACGGAATTTCAGTTGGATGATGGACTTTGGCTAATAGAAGGTCAATATATGGATATTGATCCCAAAATTTCTCATGGAATTTTGGCTGGATGATGAGACTGTTGGTTATTAATAGGGCATTATGTGGACACTGATCTCAAAATTCCTCATGGAATTTCAGTTGGATGATGGGATTTTGGCTATTAGAAAATCACTGTATCTATACCAATCTCAAAATTCCTCATGGAATTTCAGATGGATTATGGAGTTTTGGCTACTAAAAAGCCACTGTATCCATACTGATCCCAAAATTCCTCATAGAATTTTGGTTGGATTATGGAGTTTTGACCATGAAAAAATCACTGTATCCATACCAATCTCAAAATTCCTCATGGAATTTCAGTTGGATGATGGAGTTCTGGCTACTAAAAAGCCACTGTATCCATCCTGATCCTGAAATTCCTCATGGAATTTTGGTTGGATTATGGAGTCTTGGTTATTTAAAGGCCATTATATAGATACTGATCCCAAAATTCCTGATGGAATTCTGGCTGGACAGTTGAGTGTTTTATATTCTTTGTGCTTCTCTTTAATTTATCCCAAAAATCCTTAAAGGCAGGGAATTCTGATAAAAACACCCCAAATGCAACTTTAGAACCAACCATGGCCTGGAATTTTCACCTGGAATTTTCCCCTGGAAAACATCAGAGTTATCCCTGCACATTCCAAGTGGTTGATCCCAAGGAATTTCTCCTCTAATCTCCCAGATTTTTTTTTTGTGGGCACAATTTGGGGTTTTCCCTTTTCCCTCCCATCCAGAGCCAGCTGGGACACCGGGAGACCTGCCTGGTTATCCTGATGGATAATGGGATAATTTCCTGGGATATTTAGGTGGAAAAGGAGTTTTTTGGGATGAGGAGAGCCTTACCAGGATCCCTTGGGTCCCATGTAGACGAACCTAAAATCATCCACGGCCACGGCATCCCAATATTCATTGAGCCAATCCGAGGAAAAATACACGGGAGTGGTATAAACATCCTGCTCTGGAAAAGCTCTGGAAAACAAAAACACTTGGAAAAGCAGCCTGGGAAAACGGGATCCCCCAAATGCAGTGGGAAGAGCAAGGTGGATCCTTTAGGATGGAATTCCAGGGGTTTGGGGTGGAAGGGAGTTGAAGGAGCAGCTTATCCCAAATTTTCACTATCCCAGATTGTTCCAAGCTGGTCTCAGGCACTTTCAGGGATTCAGGGGCAGCCACGGCTTCTCTGGGAATTCCATCCCAGCCCCTCCCCATTCCCACAGGGAAAATTCCTTCCCAAGGTTCTTTTCCAGCTGGAGAAGGAAAGGCAGAGCTGGGGGAAGGCAAACTGGACGAGTGGGAATGTTCCCAGAAAAGCCAATGGATATGAAAGGATCCCAAATCCAACACGACCATGGAATAATCCCAACTCAAATCCCACTCCAGGTCTGACTGTAGGAGCTGTTCCAGTGCCATTTTCCATAGGGAGAAAACATGGAATGGTTTGGGTGGGAAAGGACCTTAAGGATCATCCCATTCCTGGCCAAGGATGATTCCCACTGTCCCAGGCTGCTCCAGCCTGGCCTTGGACACTGCCAGGGATCCAGGGGCAGCCACAGCTGCTCTGGGAATTCCAACCCAGCCCCTCCCCGCCCTCCCAGCCAGGAATTCCTGCCCAAATTGAGTTTAGATGGATCTTGAGCTTGGAATAAAAGCTGGGAATGAGGCTGAGGGAATGACATCAGCCTGGAATATCGGGGATTTGAGGAATTCTGAGCTCTTTCTGGAGCTGGGGGCCAAGGCTTTGGAATCCCTCAGGGAATGTTGGAATATTTTCCCTCTGTGCTGATGCTGAGCTTGTCTGCTTCCCAACTGGAACAACTGAAAATCATGGAATCATGGAATTTTTAGGGTTGGATGGGCTCCTAAAGAACATCCAGTTCCAACACTTCCCACTATCCCAGGGTGCTCCAAGCTTTGGGCACTTCCAGGGGTGGAGCAGCTTCTCTGGGAATTCCATCCCAACCAGGAATTCCTTCCCAAATTAAATGGGAAGCCATTCTCTGGGTCCTGTCATTCCATGCTTATCCCAAATCCCTCTCCAGCTTTTCTGGAGCCCCTTTAGGCTCTGAAAGGGGCTCTGAGGATTCCATGGATCCTTCCCTTCTCCAGAGGAACATTCCCACTGCCGGAGCATTGGGAATGAGCCCTGACCTGCTCAGGTGCCAGTCCTTGAGGTAGAGGCAGCCCCGGGGGGAGCGGTAGCCGTTCCTGATGTATTCCCGCCAATATTCCACGTATTCCCTGAAGGGCAGCTGCTCCTTGGGGTTGGAATTGTATTCCTTGACATCACAGTTGGCAACGGGCACCACGGCTTCTCCTGGAATTACAAATCCCTCAGGAATTCTCCACAGGAATGAGGAGGGTTCATCAAATCATCTCCACCTCAATCTCATCCCCGCAGAATTCCAGGCTTTAAATATTCCAGAGGAACCATCCCAATCACAGAACCATCATTCCATGGGAACATGATCCAGGAATTACAAATCCCTTGGGAATGAGAGGACCCATCAAATCACCTCCCCAAAGTTCATCCCTGTGGAATTCCAGGCTTTAAATATTTCAGAGGAACCATCCCAATATTGCAGAACCATCATCCCAAGGGAACATGATCCAGAAATTAAAAATCCCTCAGGAATTTTCCTCAGGAATGAGGAGGATTCATCAAATCATCTCGCTCAAGCTCATCCCCATGGAATAAATTCCAGGGTTCAAATATTCCAAAGGAATATTTGATATCCCAGAACCATCATTCCAGGGAAATACAATCCTGGAATTACAAATCCCTTGGGAATGAGGAGGACCCATCAAATCACCTCCCTAAAGTTCATCCCTGTGGTATTCCAGGCTTTAAATATTCCAAAGAAACCATCCCAATCCCAGAACCATCATTCCAGGGGAACATGATCCAGGAATTACAAATCTCTTGGGAATGAGAGGACCCATCAAATCACCTCCCTAAAGTTCATCCCTGTGGAATTCTGGGCTTCAAATATTCCAGAGGACCGATCCCAATCCCAAAACTATCATTCCAGGGGAACATGATCCAGGAATTACAAATCCCTCAGGAATTTTCCTCGAGAATGAGGAAGACCCATCAAATCACCTCCCTCATGCTCATCCCTGCAGAATTCCAGGCTTCAAATATTCCAGAGGAATATTCTATACCCCAGAACCATCATTCCAGGGAAATACAATCCTGGAATTACAAATCTCTCAGGAATTTTCCTCAGAACTAAGGAGGACCCATCAAATCATCTCCAACTCAATCTCATTCCCGCAGAATTCCAGGCTTCAAATATTCCAAAGGATCAATCCCAATATTCCAGGGAAACACCATCCAAAATCCAGAGTTGTTTATTTTAAGTGACCTGAATTTTCCTGCTCTTTATTCCATGTGCCCCAAATTTTCCTGGTTTTTCTTTGCTGTGACCTGAATTTTTCAGTTTTTTTTCCTTTTAAAGAGAATTTTCCCCTTAAATGCATCAGGAGGGAGGTATTGATTAGGACTGATCCCTTTAGGATTTGGAATAATTAAATTATCCAAGATTTTAAATTTATTTAAATAATAAATTATAAAGAAAATGGGGGAATACATTTCAGCTTGGAATCTGTAAACTAGACCGTGAAGAAATGGGAAAAATCCATGGATTAATTTGGGACAAAAACTTGGAAATTGGGGTTTTTTGGTGCTTTTATCCCTAAAATTCAATCCTAAAATACTGAATTCTTTAGGATTGGGAAAAAATCCCAGGATTTACCAAACTTCTGCAGGAGATGCTCGAAGTTGGGTTTCCCATGGAAATAAAAATATCCATGGATTAATTTAGAATAAAAACTTGGAATTTAGGGGTTTTTTTTTAGTGGTTTTATCTCTAAAATTCAATCCCATAAACCTGAATCCTTTAGGATTTGGAATAACTAAATTCTCCAAGATTTTGAATTTATTTAAATATAAATTAAAAATAAAATTTGGGAATTAATAAATGGAAAAAAAATCCATGTGTTAATTTAGGAAAATCTTGGAATTTTGGTTTTTTTAGTGCCTTTATCCCTAAAATTCAATCCTAAAATACTGAATTCTTTAGGATTGGGAAAAAAATCCCAGGACTTACCAAACTTCTGCAGGAGATGCTCAAAGTTGGGTTTCCCATCCCACGTCACCCAATTTTTCCTGCTGCCCCAATCCTCAGTGAACTTGGCTGAGAAAATGCAGGGATGGTTGGGAATGAGATAATCCCGGAAAAAATCGGAATAAGTGAAGGAATCGGCTTTGTCAATAAAATCCACGTGGCCCCCGGGGAGAGCACCCGGAGAAGAATTCCCAAAATCCCGGAAAAAAGCGGTGGAACAGGCAAAGGTTGCTCTGTCCATGCAGGCTGGAAAAAATTCCTGGCTGAGCCAAGGAATTTGGAAAAATAATCCCAAAAACAATCCCTGCTAAAAATGGGGTTTGAGGCTTTAAAAGTGTGGAAAATCATGGGGAAATTGAGGGGGAATGAGTGTTGGGATAATTTGGATTTTCCATGGTTTTTGGGATAGCTGGGAAATGGATGTTTTTTAGGGATGTTCTTTCCTCTTGTCAGAGCTGGTTCCGTCCTAAAAAAGCAGGAAAAGAAAATTTCAGTGGGATATTCCCAAGGAATTAATGAATAGAAGGGGTGGAGGGAAAGAAATTCCTGAAATATTTGGGAATGCTCTGGGATCATCCCTTTGTTCCCAGGTCTGGCACTTCCAACTTCCTGCAGAGCTTTTCCCAAGGATTTGGAGCAATTGCAGAATAAAAACAGGGAAAAAATGAGAAAGAAACAAAAAAAAAAAAACAAAAAAGGGGGACGGGGCAGGCTGAGCACTGAGGGGAATAAAGCAAAGAGGCTGCAAGGATGGGATTTGGGAAACACTGGGGGAAAAGGGGATTTAGGGATCTCCAGGAGGGAATTCCTCCCTCACAGAGCTCCAAAGGAATATTGGGATTAAGGAACGTCCACGAGGAAATTTTCCCTCATGGAGCACGAAGAGAGTATCGGAATTATGGGACATCCATGAAGGAATTCCTCCCTCAGAGATCTCCATGGGAACACCAGGATTAAGGGACATCCATGAGGAAATTTTCCCTCACAGAGCTCCAAGGAAATACCGGGATTAAGGGAAATCCATGAGGGAATTCCTCTCTCACAGAGTGCCAAGGGAATATTGAAATTAAGGAACATCCATGAGGGAATTCCTCCCTCAGAGATCTCCATGGGAACACTGGGATTAAGGGAAATCCATGAGGAAATTTTCCCTCACAGAGCTCCAAGGGAACACCGGGATTAAGGGAAATCCATGAGAAAATTCCTCCCTCCGAGATCTCCAAGGGACCACTGGGATATGGCAGTGGGATTAAAGCATTTCCATGAGGGAATTCTCCCCTCACGGGGCTCCAAGGGAATATGGAAATTATGGGACATCAGTGAAGGAATTTCTCCCTCCGAGATCTCCAAGGGAAGACCAGGATAAAGGGAAATCCATGAGGGAATTCCTCTCTCACAGAGTGCCAAGAGAATATTGAAATTAAGGAACATCCATGAGGGAATTCCTCTCTCAGAGATCTCCATAGGAACACCAGGATTAAGGGACATCCATGAGGGAATTCTTCCCTCTGAGATCTCCAAGGGAATATCAAAATTAAGGAACATCCATGAAGGAATTCTCCCCCCAGAGATGTCCAAGGGAATATTGGAATGAAGGAAAATCCATGAGGGAATTCCTCCCTCATGGAACTCCAAGGAAACACAGGGATATCACAGTGGGAATAAAGGATTTCCATGTGGGAATTCCTCCCTCAGAAATCTCCAAGGGAACACTGGGATTAAGGGAAATCCATGAGGGAATTTTCCTTCGCAGAGCTCCAAGAGAATATTGGAATCAAGGGAAATCCGTGGGGGAATTCCTCCCTCACAGAGCTCCAAGGGAACACTGAGATATGGCAGTGGGGATAAAGCATTTCTGTGAGGGAATTCTCCCCTCACACAGCTCCAAGGGAATATCAAAATTAAGGAACATCCATGAGGGAATTCTTTCCTCAGAGATCTCCAAGAGAATATTGGAATTAAATGACATCCATGAGGAATTTCCTCCCTCCCCAGAGCTCCAGGGAACACCGCGATAAGGCAGTAGGATTAAAGCATTTCCATGAGGAAATTCTCCCCTCCCGGAGCTCCAAGGGGATGTCGGAACGAAGGGAAATCCATGAGGGAATTCCTCCCTCACAGAGCTCCAAGGGATTTGGGAATTATGGGACATCCATGACGGAACTCCTCCCTCAGGGAGAGCTAAGGGAACACTGGGATTAGGGAACCTCCATGAAGGAATTCCCCCCTCAGAGATCTCCATGGGAACACCGGGATTAGGGAACCTCCATGAGGGAATTCCCCCCACGGCCATCCCCAGTGCTGGGGGGGGGAGGACCCGGACACCACAGGGCGTCGCACACGCCATCCCTGCCTTGCCCTCCCGTCCCACCCGCACCGTAGCTGCCCGCAGGAACAGGGAGCACCCCGAGGGGAGCTGCACTCACCCCCGCTCCCCTCGGGGCAGCCCCGCGGCACGAATGGCGGCGTCGGCGGCGACAATGAAAGGCTATGGACGGCGCCGCCGGAACCTCTGCGTCGGGCGAGTGGGGGCCGGGGGGGAGGTGAAAAGCGGAGCGCAGCGGCGTGGGGTTTAGCCAATAGAAAGGCTCAGATGCGTGGGACTCAGCCAATGAGAGCGCGCGGAGGGCGCAGGCGCGGAGCAGGGTCGGTGCCGCACTGAGGGAGGTGCGTGGGGAGCCGGGGGGGCTCGGACGGGCCCGGGGGGCTCCAAATTGGGCTGGGGGGGCTCCAAATGGGGCGGGAGGGGCTGGGCGTGGAGCTTGGGGTTGGAAATGGGGCTGGGGGGTCACAAATTTGGGTTTGGGAGGGCTCCGGACGGGGAATGGGGGGCTCCGATCCATGGGGGCGGTGATCTTGAACGGGGACAGGGAGGTCCGGGTGGGGCTGAAGGGACTGGAAATGGGGCGGGAGGGGCTCCAGATGGGGCGGGAGGAGCTCGAGGTGGAGCTTGGGGTTGAAACTGGGGCTGGGGGTTACAAACTGTGGCTCGGGAGGGCTCCGGACAGGGAATGGGGGGCTCCGATTCATGGCCGCGGTGGTGTCGGACTGGGAGCGGGAGGTCCGGATGGGGCGGGAGGAGCTTGAGGGGGACCTTGAGGTTGGAAATGGGGTTTGGGGGTCACAGATTAGGGTTTGGGGGGAGCTCCGATGCATGACCGCGGTGATCTCGGACTGGACCGGGGGAGGTCTGGATTGGTTTGGGGGTGCTCGAAGTGAGGCGGGAGGGGCTGGAGGTGGAGTTTGGGGTTAGAAATGGGACTGAGGGGTCACAAATTTGGGTTTGGGGGGGCTCTGATCCATGGTCGGTGTGGTCTCGGACCGGGAGTGTCCGG
>JAWWEY010000115.1:1368757-1379662 GCA_035582745.1 Loriotus luctuosus
CTCAACTCAACCCTGGCACCCAGTGCCACATCCAGGCTTTGTTAAACACACCCAGGGATGGGGACTCCACCACCTCCACGGGCAGCCATTCCAGAATTTTATCACCCTTTCTGTAAAACAGTTTTTCCTGATGTCCTGCCAGAGGGCAGGCTGGATGGGATATTGGGAATTGGGAATTCCTGGCTGTGAGGGTGGGGAGGGGCTGGGATGGAATTCCCAGAGCAGCTGTGGCTGCCCCTGGATCCCTGGAATGTCCATGGCCAGGTTGGATCCACCTGGGAGGGTGGGAGGTGTCCCTGCTTGGGACTGGATGATCCTTAAGGTCCCTTCCCACCCAAATTGCTGGATTCTGGCATGTCAGTCCATGAATTATCCCATTGCTCCCAAGCCCCAGATTCTGGGATTCTGGGATGTCAGTCCATGAATTATCCCATTGCTCCCAAGCCCCCAAATTCCGGGATTCTGGGCTGTCAGTCCACGAATATCCCAATGCTGCCAAGCCCCCAAATTCTGGGATTCTGGGCTGTCAGTCCATGAATTATCCCAATGCTGCCAAGCCCCCAAATTCTGGGATTCTGGGATGTCAGTCCATGAATGTCCCATTGCTCCCAAGCCCTCACCGCGAGCTCTCCGCGTTTCCCTCTGGCAGATCCTGAAGAAGCTCAAGGGCCTGGCCCTGGAGACGGAGGCGGAGCTGGAGCGGCAGGACGAGGCCCTGGATTCCATCGGCAGCTCCGTGGATCGCGCCACGCTCACCATCGAGCGGCAGAACCGCAGGATGAGGAGGCTGACGTAGCTTCCCGGCAGGAGGGTGGGGGAGCTGGGATGTTCAGGACTGGTTTTTCCAGAGACACTTTGAGGGGGGTTTGGGATGAGGTTTGGAAAATGGCGCTGCTGGGGGTGAGCTCCTGAGAGGATTGAAGCGGTTTCTTGGATGATGGTTTGGATCTTGGATGATGGTTTGGATCTTGGATGATGGTTGGATCTTGGATGATGGTTGGATCTTGCACAGTGTTTGGGTCTTGGACAATGGTTGGATCTTGGACAATGGTTGGATCTTGGACAATGGTTGGATCTTGGATGGTTGGATCTTGGATAATGATTGGATCTTGGACAATGGTTGGATCTTGGATGGTTGGATCTTGGATAATGATTGGACCTTGGATCACAGTTGGATGAGGTTTGGATTTTGGACAGTGTTTGTATTTTGGATGGCAGTTGGATCTTGGATGAGGTTTGGATGTTGGATAATGGTTGGATCTTGGATGGTTGGATCTTGGATGAGGGCATTGGGTCACGTTTGGGTCTTGGATGATAGTTGGATGTTGGATGAGGTTTGGATCTTGGATGAGCTTTTCTCTTGGATGAGGTTTGGATCTTGGGTGGTGGTTGGATCTTGGGTGGTTGGATCTTAGATAATAATTGGATCTCGGACCATGGTTGGATCTTAGATAAGAGTTGGATCTTGGATAAGGGTTGGATCTTGGACAGTGTTTGGATTTTGGATCACAGCTGGACCTTGGATCACATTTGGTTCTTGGATCATATTTGGATCTTGGATGAGGGTTGGATCTTGGACAGTCTTTGGATCTTGGATAATGATTGGATCTTGGACCATGGTTGGATCTTGGATGATGGTTGGACCTTGGACAGTGTTTGCATGTTGGATGATGGTTGAAGCTTGGATGAAGTTTGGATCTTGGACAGTGTTTATATCTTGGATGCTGGTTGGATCTTGGGTGGTTGGATCTTGGACCATGGTTGGATCTTGGATGGTTGGACCTTGGATGATGTTTGCATCTTGGCTGAGGTGTGCATGTTGGATAATGGCTGGACCTTGGACCATGGTTGGATCTTGGAACAGTGTTTGAATTTTGGATGGTGGTTGGACCTTGGATCACAATTGGACCTTGGATGACAGTTGGACCTTGGGTGAGGTTTAGATCTTGGATGAAGTTTGGGAGCTTTTTTTGGATGAAAAGATCCAAATTTCCAGTTGGGATGAAACAGAACTCGTGGATTCTCCACTGCCAAACCCTGTAAATAGGAAGGGATGTGACAAAACCTGACTTAATTCATTAATTAATTAATTCATTAATGTGCTTTTTCATTTTGCTGCTTTTCAATCCATGAATTCCCTCTCCAGGTCTTTTCCTAAAACTCTTTGGAGCTGAACCTGATTTTTTTTTATTTATTTGCACTCAGTGGTGATGAAACATTTCAAGGTTTTTCCAGAATTCCTAAAAAAAAGGGAATATTTTCAATTAAAGTCTGAAGTTTACACTTGGTTCTGTTGAGAGCAGAGATTCCCCTCCTAAATTTTTGATATTCCATAGGAAAAATTCCCATTTCATCAGTCCTTACCTTTTCCAGCTCTTTTACCTCCAAGGAGCTGTTGTTGTTGAATACTTTTTTTTTTGAGTTATTTTTTAGATTTTAATTTAAGATTTTTTGGTGTCGCTTTCAAATCCGACACTTCCAGTGCAATATGTTTAAACAGTGAAGCTTCAAGACCTTGGATTCTGTGGGAATTTTTCCCATTTTTTTTTGGAATCTAGCCTAATTTTTGGAGAAAAAGACACTGAACCATGTCGAGGGTGTTGTTTGCAAGGTTTGTATTTCTTCAGCTTAGTTAGGACTGGAGTAAAATTTATTCCAAGTTTTTCCTGGCATGCACTTTATTGGAAAATCCGGTGATAATTCCATATCCATCAATTATTTCCTGGGAATAAAATCCTCCTGGAGTTTCTCCTGTTGTTTCCCACCCCCAAATCGCTGTTGGTTTACCATGAGAGGAAAAGGAACGTCCTGCACCTCATTTTTCCATGGATTTCCAAGTGGATTTCACACCAAATCCATGTTTGTTGAGGCTGGGATAGGATCTGGGAGTGGATTGAGTCCAACCCAGAATTCCCAAAAGGAAATCTTTCAGATTTGAGCGGTTTTGGGGTGTTCTTTGTGCCATAGTTTTTATTGTCGTGTGGTTTTAGCACCGACTCCGTATTTTGTGGGTTGTGTTGAGTCCAACATATCCCAAAAAACTCAGAATATTGCTTGGGAAACCCATCCTGGAGCTGTACGTTGGCTGAATTCCATGTGCCAGAAGGATTTTCCACCTGTAATTCCATTTCTTATTAAATCTCTTGGAATTGTGATTTTTCTCTCTCCTGTCTTCACTTGGCTGGGAATTGGTGGGAAAGGTCCATCCCTGTTTTCCTGTGGAATGGGATTTCATGGATTCTGTGGGGTTGGGCTTTGGGATTAAAAATATGGAAAGTATTCCTTGCTGGAAGGTGGCCCTGGATGAGTTTTAAGCTTCCAACCCAAACCATTCTGGAATTCCAAGGCTGGGAAGAGTGGCTGATATTCCAGAGGGACCTCAGAATCCTGGAAAAATGGGCTGGTGGGATCCTCATGGATTTAACAAGACGAAATCCTGCCCTGGGGGGGAGCAATCCTGGGAATTGGGACATGCTGGGAACACCCAGCTGGAAAACAGGAGCTGGAGGTTCTGCTGGATGGAATTCCCAAATGGATTGGGTCAGAAGGGATTTTTTAGGATCATCCAGCCCCATCCCTGGGGACACTTCCCGCTATCGCAGGTTGCTCCAAGCCTTTTTTTTTTCCATGAGAGGTGGATTGGAATGGGATGATCCTTAAGATCCCTTCCATCCCAAACTGTTGTGGGATTTTCTGGGGTTCTTTGTGCCCCATTCCCAACTCCTTTTGCTGGCTGTAGATCCTGGAATTTCAAGCTGGTGTGGGATTCCACATAGAGGAAGCCCAAAATCTGAGGGATTTGAGGGATTCCAAAGGGGAATTCCGTGTCCGAGGTGCCCAATGTGGGAATGGGACCCAGAATGGAGGTTCTGGAGACTATCCCAAATTGCTCCAAGCCCTTTTTTCCATGAGAGGTGGATTGGAACGGGATGATCCTTAAGATCCCTTCCATCCCAAACCATTCTGGGATCCTCTGGGATTCTTTGTGCCGTATTCCCGACTCCTTTTGCAGGCTGTAGATCCCAAACTCTTTGGAATCCCACACCAGCTTGAAATTCCATAGGGGAATCCTAAAATCTGAGGGATTTGAGGGATTCCAAAGGGGAATTCAGCGTCCCAGGTGCCCAGTGTGGGAACAGGACCCAAAATGGAGGTTCTGGAGGCCTCAGGGATGGCTCCCTGTGGAACAACCTCCAAATTCTCCGTGGATCATCAGAGGATGGATCATTCCCAAATCTCCATGGATCATTCCTGGATTTGGGAATTCTTCCTTCCCCACATCCTCTCCAGAGCCTTCCCAGCTCCCGGAGGTGAGTCAAGCTTGGAAAACACTTCCCAAAAAAGAGAGGAAACATCTTGGGAGCCGCCCCTGTTGTATCCTCAGAGTGAAACTCTCCGTCCCGATGCCAGCTGCTCTCCGTGTCCTTAGGGCTGCCTATTTTTCCACACATTTTTTTTTAATGGATTTTGCTGCTTCCAAGCACAGCAAATTCCCAGAGTGAGAAAAATCCCGTTCCGGCTTGGGTTTGGCTGCTCTCGGGCAGTTTGGCCTCGTTTTTGTGCTTTATTGCAGCAAATGCCCACGGGATGTTTTTTGGGAGAGCCATTAGGGATGGAGGGATGAAGGGGGGCCAGGAAAATAAAAAAAAAAAGGGAAAAACTCCTGAAACGCATCTTTTTCTACGTTTCCATAAAAAAAGTTGGGAAGACTTGAGCTCGTAAACACCCCTGGAGAATGGGGTGAGGTTTTCCCCCCCCTTTCTCCTTGGTTGTAACCACAGTTGGGGTTTGTTTTTTATTTTTTAATTCATGGAAATCATGGAGAAAAAAAAATCGTGCTCCAATTTACAAGGAAATACCTTGGGCCAAATTCCTTAAAAAAAATTAAAGAAGGAAATAGAAAAGAACAAAAGAAAAGAAAAGGAAAAAAAAAAGAAAAGAGAGAGAGAAGGGAAGATTTCCATCATTTCTGGTGGTTTTGATGATTTGCGTTAACTGTGTTAATGTGAGGGATCGATTTTAGGTTTCATCCAAACTCTGGATAAACAGCTCCACTGCCAGAGAGTCACAATCCCAAATTCCCTCTTTTTTGGAGCCACCTGGACGTGCCAATTTTTCTGGTTTTGGGTTTTGTGGTCCGAAAAGCTGGGAATTTCAAAGGAAGGGGGAGATTTGGATGGTGGAGGAGCCATTTCCCCTCATAGCTCCGGCTTGGAATTTGGATGGAGCATTCTGGAGCTGTGGAAGTGCTGGGATCACCTCCCTGGCAATCCCAAACCACCCCTGAGACCCCTGAAGTCCAGGCTGTAGGAATCAGGATGGAAAACCCAATGTAGGGGCAGGACTTGGATTTCCATGATCCTGGTTGGTCCCTTTCCAATTCAAATTCCAGGATTTTGTGGTGAGATTCCCTGAGGGATGGAGAAAATGAGGGAACAGAAATGACTTTAAATGCTTCTGGTTTTTTGTTGTTTTTTTTTTTTTTTTTTGAGGCCTGGATCAGCTTTTCCAGCTGATTTTTTGGTGGCTTTGTCAGCTGGATCAGGGACCAACCTGTTCCCGAGGCTTGGAATTCCCGTGGTATCTCCTGGGACAAATCTGGAAATCCCCAGCTTCAGCACTGGGTAAGAACATGGGAATTTTGGTCTTCAGGGCTGGTGCCTTTGGAAAACCTGGAAACCCTCACTTCTGGTGTGATTAACTTTGGAATTTTTTGTGGCCTCGTCAGCTGGATCAAGGACCAACCTGTTCCTGAGGCTTGGAATTCCTATGGCACTTTCTGGGACAAATCTGGGACTCTCCAACTTCAGCACTGGATAAAACTTGTCAATTTTAGTTTTTGGGGCTGGTGCCTCTAGAAAACATGGAAAACCTGACTTTTGCCATGATTAAATTGGAATTTTTAGTGGCTTTTTCAGCTGGATCAGGGACCAGCCTGTTCCTGAGGCTTGGAATTCCTATAGCACTTCCTGGGACAAATCTGGGACTGTCCAACTTCAGCACTGGGTAAGAACATGGGAGTTTTGGTCTTGAGGGCTGGTGCCTTGGAAAACATGGAAAACCTCAAACATTTGGATTTTGTGTGGCCTTGTCAGCTGGATCAGGGACCAACCTCTCCTGATGTTCAGAATTCCTGTGGCATCTCCTGACAAACCCAGGACTCTCCAGCACAGGATAAGAACAGGAAAATTTAAATTTTCAGGGTTGGTGCCTCTAGAAAACCTGGAAACCCCCACTTTTGGCATGATAAAATTTGGAATTTTTGGTGGCTTTGTCAGCTGGATCAGGGACAAACCTCTCCTGATGTTCAGAATTCCTGCGGCATCTCCAGGACTCTCCAGCAGGGGATAAGAACATGTGATTTTAGGATTTCAGGGCTGGTGCCTCTGGAGAACATGGAAAACCTGACTTTTGCCATGATTAAATTTGGAATTTTTAGTGGCTTTTTCAGCTGGATCAGAGACCAACCTGTTCCTGAGGCTTGGAATTCCCATGGCATCTTCTGGGACAAATCTGGGACTCTCCAACTTCAGCACTGGGTAAGAACATGGGAATTTTGGTCTTCAGGGCTGGTGCCTCTGGAAAACCTGGAAAACCTCACTTCTGGCATGATTAACTTTGGAATTTTTTGTGGCCTTGTCAGCTGGATCAGGGACCAACCTGTTCCTGAGGCTTGGAATTCCTGTGGCATCTCCTGACACACCTGGGACTCTCCAGCATGGGATAAGAACATGAGAATTTAGGATTTCAGGGTTGGTGCCTCTGGAAAACCCGGAAACCCTCACTTTTCTGCCATGATTAACTTTGGAATTTTTGGTGGCTTTGTCAGCTGGATCAGGGACCAACCTGTTCCTGATGTTCGGAATTCCTGTGGCATCTCCTGACACACCTGGGACTCTCCAGCACGGGATAAGAACATGTGAATTTAGCATTTAAGGGCTAGTGCCTTTGTAAAACCTGGAAAACCTCAGGAAAAACTTGACCCTGGCACGAATCCCAGCTCTGTTGACACCTGAAGTTCAGGTGGGAGGGCAGAGCTGCTCCTGGCAGGAAGCTGGGAGGAAGAAAAGAGCAGGGAAGAGCTTTTGATCCTTTTCCTTATCTCCTGTTCTCCCACTGGCTCTTATCTCCAGGCCCTGTTTGTTTTTCCTGGGTGGCTCCTTCCCTCTGTGGCTTTTCCTGATGGAAAATGGGAGCGCTGGGATGAGCTCTGGGCAGAGGGGAAGCAGCCAGGGGAGATGATCTGGATTTTGTAAAGTTTATTAAGACTCCTCGTTATCCCTGTGGGATGTGATTGACTGAGGGCCCCATCCCATCCCTTTGGGCTGCTTTTCCTTTGGATTGAAAGGATCAGGAGGAGGTGGCGGCTCCCTGGAGCAGGGCCAGGAGCAGCCAGGGCAAGGTGAGGGCAAGTTTGGAAAGTTGGAGATGAGGAAGAATCCAGGATCACAGGGAAAATATCAGCTACCAGCTGCTGGAGCTGTTGGGAAGGGGAAAATCCACAATTCTCACCATCCCAGGTGATCCAAGCGTCCAGCCTGGCCTTGGACACTGCCAGGGATCCAGGGGCAGCCACAGCTTCTCTGGAAAATCCATTCCAGCCCCTTCCCACCCTCACAGCCAGGAAATCTGTCTCAATATCCCTTCCATCCCTGCCCTCTGGCAGTTTGAAGCCATTCCCTGTGTCCTGTCCCTCCATGCCTTGGAAATTTTCTCTCTTCGTGTTTCCTGCAGCTTCCCCAGGTCCTGGAAGGTCACACTGAGCTCACCCCAAAGCTTCTCCTCTCCAGGTGAACATTCCCAGCTCTCCCAGCAGAGCTGCTCCATCCCTGGGATCATCCTGGAGCCTCCTCTGGGCTCTCTGCAGCAGCTCCAGCTCCTTCCCGTGCTGGATCCAGGGCTGGGGCAGCTCTGCAGGTGGGAAATCACCTGAGCACAGGAGCACAGGGGCAGAATTCCCCCATTCCCT
This sequence comes from Loriotus luctuosus, assembly GCA_035582745.1. NCBI lineage: Eukaryota > Metazoa > Chordata > Aves > Passeriformes > Thraupidae > Loriotus > Loriotus luctuosus. Next base: position 1,376,727 of record JAWWEY010000115.1, read on the forward strand.
GGATCTTCTGGGCACCTTTCTTTTGGATCCTCATTTTTCCAACAAAACTGTTGCCTTAAACACTCCTAGGATCATGTTTAATATCAAGTTTGATGTTTTTTAATTTCTCTCTGGTTTAGGATTTTTACACTTTGCGCTTTCCAGTGTTTCTCCATGGAGAGCATCGTGGGCACCTTGAATTTTCCCACCAGCATCTGGGATCCACATCTCTGTGGCATTTCAAGAACTCCATCCCTGTAACGCTGAGACTCCCCAATTCCTTCAGGCTCATCCCATCCTGGAATCAACCAGAGCAAATTCTATGCTGGTCACTCCTCGAGCACAGGGACCACGTTCCAGGTGCTGCCTGAACCTCCCCCTCCTTTTGGGCTCCCAGGAAAGTGCAGATTCCAACAGAAAACAGGAGGAAAACTCTGCCAATCCCCAGCTCCTCCAGTGCCAAGGAGTTTGGCACTAAGCAGCTTTTTGCTGCCTGGTGTCTGGCGGTGCTGGGTCTTATTTTCAACAAACCCCGTTAAAGGATTACGAGGGCCTTGTTAAAATAATGCCCTTGGAGCTTATTCCTTATTGGAAGGAAAACAAGGATAAACAGAAAGGGCTCTCTCATCCCCAGGGTTATTGCTTGGAGTGCTTTGAAAGGAGAAAAAAGGAGGAAAACTGGCAGGAATTAGGGAATATATAAACACACACACACTTGTCTGGGAATATAAAGTGAGTTTTGTTTCATTTCTGCTTTACAGCCCTCGAAAAAAAATAATTAACACCGCCCCCCCCCCCCCCCCGTTAATTAATCTAATTAATACTGATGTTTGGCCATTGCATGAAAAGTTTTACCTCAGAGAAATAATCAATTAAAAGGGAAAAGGGAGAGGAAGCCATTCCGAAGGGGAGTTGCTATATTTACCTTTTTAATGGAGTTTAATAAATGGGAATTAGAAATCCAGGGATTTTTTTTTTTTGCATTGGCCGGAACCATGACAACAAAATGGGAAATTTTAAATGGTGTTTGCCACAAAGTGCTCACGTTTTCCAAATAAAACCTGGAAAGGCTGGATGGCTCCACGGAGAGCTCTGGGAGCAGGGGGCCTTTCCCTCAAGGCTTTGACTTCATCCAGAGGGGGAAAACAGCAAACAGGGAAGATCCCAATGGTGCCGATCCCTGAGGTCTCCTGTGCTTCCAGGAGATCAGATCCACGCTGTCCCTCTGCAGGTGGAGGAATGGAGGATCTGGAGCCAGTGGGAGCTGAGCAGGAATCTCTGGGATGTCCCCCCAAGAGAGCAGCTCAGGAGATTGGATGGTGAGTGGGAAATGGTGTTTCTGGTGGGATGGGGAATGTCACAGAATCCCAGAATTCCAGGCTGGTGTTGGAATATAACACAATCCCAGAATTCCAGGTTGTTGTTGGAATATCACACAATCCCAGAATTCCAGGTTGTTGTTAGGATATCACAGAATCACAGAATTCCAGGTTGGTGTTGGAATATCACAGAATCCCAGAGTTCCAAGCTGGTGTTGGAATATCACAGAATCCCAGAATTCCAGGTTGGTGTTGGAAGGACCTTTAGGGATCATCCTGCTCCAAGCAGGGACACCTTCCCCTGTCCCAGGGTGCTCCAAGCCCTGTCCAACCTGGCCTTGGGCTGGTGACAGCTGCTTAAAACTCATCCATTTGGAAAAGATTCCTGCTGTCAGAGGAATAAAACCAAGCTGATCTCTGTTTCTTGTAATGTTCAGGACGACAGGGACTCATGAGTTCAAGCGTTTTTTTTCTGCTTCTGGCCCAACTTTTGGGTCATTTTTTTTGGGTTTCATTGGTGGACGCTCAGCTGCAGGAAATCCGAGTTCTTGAGTGTGATGGGTGAGTTTATAGATGGAATGGTTTGGGCTGGAAGGGAATTTAGGGATCATCCCAGTTCCATCCCCTGCCATGGCAGGGACACCTCCCACTGTCCCAGGCTGCTCCAAGCCCTGTCCAGCCTGGGGCTTGGACACTCCCAGGCATCCAGGGGCAGCCACAGCTGCTCTGGGAATTCCATCCCAGCCCCTCCCCACTCTCCCAGCCAGGAATTCCCAATTCCCAATCTCCCATCCATCCCTGCCCTCTGGCAGTGGGAGCCATTCCCTGGGTCCTGTCCCTCCATTCCTTGTCCCCAGTCCCTCTCCAGCTCTCCTGGAGCCCCTTCAGGCTCTGGCAGGGGCTCTGAGCTCTCCCTGGAGCTTCTCTCCAGGTGAACATTCCCAATTTTCCCAGCCTTTCCTCACAGGACAGCTGCTCCATCCCCGGGATCACGCAGAACTGGTTCATGACAAGCAGTTTCCCAGCTCCCATGAATTTTTGCCCTTCTTGTCCCAAGTGAAATTCCATGGATGTTAAAGGGGGATCGGCTGAGCTGCCACAGACCTCATGCAGTCCTCAGTCCTTGGATCTGTATCCAAATCTTGCTCCAGCTCCTGGAGTCTGGATGTGGGAAATCTCTCCTGGAAGAAGGGGGAAAGAGAGGGGGAAATCTATTTAAAGAGGGGGGAAGGATGGGTTTTGAAGGACAATGGAATTTTAATTGGATGTCAAGAATAAAATGCTGGGTTTGGTGAATGCCTTATTAAAAAAGATCCCAAAATCTTTCAGAAATGAGGGAAAGAATAGGAATAAGAGGATAAAGTGGGAACTGAGGCAGAGAAATAAAAAGTAACTTGAAGCCCAGCCTGGGGCAAATCCTGAGTGAAGAATTCCCAACCTCAGGATCCCATTCCCTGTTCATGGGCTGAGCTGTGCCTGCCCCAGAGAGATCCAGGGGCACTTTTGGATGTTCCCTTTGACCCCTAATCCTGATCTCAGCTCTTCCCACACCTCCCAGGCTTCCCCAGCTCGGCCGGGCGGAGCATTCCCGGGATGTCAGGAGCCCTTGATCCCGGGACATTCCTGGCGTTCCTACGT
>JAWWEY010000115.1:1379762-1400664 GCA_035582745.1 Loriotus luctuosus
CAATCTCCCATCCATCCCTGCCCTCTGGCAGTGGGAGCCATTCCCTGGGTCCTGTCCCTCCATGCCTTGTCCCCAGTTCCTCTCCAGCCTTGGAGACGGAGTGGGGAGCCCCCAGGATGAGTGACTGGAATTTCATGTCCCAGCTCCGTCCCTGGCTTGGATTTCTGTCCCCAAATGCATGTCTGACCATGGAATGGCCACCCAAAGTCCCTCCTTGCCTCTCTGCAGGTTCCTGGGAGTGGGAATGGGGCAGGGCAGGTGTCCATTGCTCTTCTCCCAGATAATCCATGTCCAGAGGTGGTGGAGCTGGAGATTGATCTGCTTTTGGAATCCTGCTGGTTTCAGGCATCCATGGATTTTCTGGCAGGGAATCTGTGCTGGATACTCCAGCTGCTGATTTAATTTGAACCTCTCTGGTTCTTCCACTGAAACCAGGAATGACCAATCCCTTTTCCCTTTGTCTTTTCCCCACCATCATCTCCCATCTATCCATCCTCAATACTTCCATTGTTAATAATTCCTCATATCCCTTTGTTTTTTTTTTTAAATTTAATCTTTGCCTTTATCCCAAAGCATTTTTCCATCTTTATTGTGGTTTTCAGGCCTTGTTTGGCTTTTGGAGCTGCCGTGACCAGAAATGTTTGGCAGCAATATCCTGACAGGAAAGGGGATGTTTTCCTCATCCCATTCCAATGTCGGCATCACACGCTCACACCTGCACTGGCCCCTATTCCCAAAATTCCAGCCTGCTTTAATCAGATTAATGGAGCAGGCAGAAAGCCCCACCCTTTAATTAAATTTAATTAAATGAAAATGTTACATCCCAATCAAGTCCATTGTTCTCTTCACTTGTACACGAGCCTGAATCCCCTGGAGGCAGGAGCAACAAATTCCCAAAGATTTTCCAGGAATGCTTTATGGAGGTGATTGTTGACCAAGGGGAGAGCGGTGCCATGGATTGTTCTCACAGTTTACTGGGAGTTGGAGCTGAGTGTCCGGAACATTCCTTGGCACGAACAATTTGCTAAAATTGGTGCAGCCATCCAGACTTTTGGCCGAGGGTGGGAAACGTCCGGCGTCTCCTGGGATCCACCATTTGGTGAGCATGAGCAGCACAACTGTTCCTGCCTTAAAATTCCTTGTGGGTACCTCAGGGAGCCTTTGGTGAGGGGAGGAAAAGGCTGGTTATGTCCCAGATCAGCAATATTTGAGATTTCATCTGATCGTAAAGTCAGGGGCGGCCAGAGGAGACTTTAATCTGCTCAGGGAATCCTGGAATGGTTTGGGTTGGGAGAGGCCCTAAATCCCATCCATTTCCGCCTCCTGCCTTGGGCTGAGGCACCTTCCACTGTCCCAGGGGAATCCAGCCTGGCCTTGGACACTGCCAGGGATCCAGGGGCAGCCACAGCTGCTCTGGGCACCTCTGCCAGGACCTCACCTTCCTCAGAACCGGGAATTCCTTCCCAAAATCCCATCTATATCTACTTCTTCCAGCTCAAAGCCATTCCCTGTGTCCTGTCCCTCCATCCCTTGTCCCCAGTCCCTCTCCAGCTCTCCTGGAACCTCTTTAGGCCCTGGAAGGGGCTCTGAGCTCTCCCTGGAGCTTCTCCTCTCCAGGGGAACATTCCCAGCTTTCTCAGGAATTCTCCAGGCCCGTCCCATCTCTCCCATTCCTTCATTCCCTCAAGGAGAAGAACCACACTGTGTTTGCTGGAATCTCCAGTTCCACTTCTCCTTGTCCTGGAATTCCGTTGGTTCATCCCTCTCTTCAGAACTCTTAAGATTGTCTTTGAAACCATCAGAATTTTTAGCAACAAAATTCCAAGATTTTGGATTTTGGTGGCAGCATTCCCAAAACTTCCTCGGTGGTTGCACCATCTGGGAATACACTTCTGACTCCCAAAGACATCTGAGGTTTTCCTTGGATTCTGAGAGTTGGAATTTTACCAGAAAAAGAACAAAGGGAAACATAAATATTCCAAATATTTTTTTTTTTTAAAGAGGGGGGAATTCTGTTTATTTTGTGTTTGCTCTGTTTGGAATCCCGAGTGTTTGAAGTCTCCAACCCTCAATTATCTGGGAACATGTGGTCCCAGGGATTTCTGTGGGAATGCTGAGGCTCTCGCACGTGCTTGGAAAGGTTTGTGGAACAAAGGTAAAATCCAATAACTTGAGGATTAATTCTGCTGTCTAACAAGGATTTCAGAACCTTCCACCCCGTGCCACCCACGTGTCCAATGAAATGAAAATTTTCATCTCATTTTCTACTTTTTTGTCTCCTTTTCCTCTGCCAAAATTGAAGGAAATTTTCTTTCTGATTTTTTTTCCTATTTTTAAAAATTTTAATTTTATTTTTTTATTTCTTTAAATCAGGTTAAACTTCAGGAGTTTTTATGGAGGAAGGCTCGACTTCAGGAACATCCTTCCCAATTTTTTGTTCTAAGGAAGCTGAAGCAAAATGTGCTGGAGAAGGGTTTGTGTTGGATTTAGTCCCTGATGGCTGGGAGAGGGTGGTGAGGCACTGGAAGGGATTCCCCAGGGAATGGGCACATTCCTAAGGCTGCCAGAGCTCCAGGAATATTTGGACAATGCCCTCAGGCTGGGATTGTTGGGGTGTCTGTGCAGGGCCAGGATTGGGACTGGATGATCCCTGTGGGTCCCTCCAGCTCAGGAAATTCCATGATTCCATGACAATCCTGTTCCCATTCCATTTCTAAATCCCAATTCCTGGGCACAGCCTCCCTGAGCCTCCCCTGGGGGCTCTGCCTCAAGGGGAGGTTTGGATTTCTGGGAATATTCTCATGGGAAGGGTTGTCCAGCCCTGGCAGTGGTGGAATCCCCATTCCTGGAAGGATTGAAAATCCATGTGGATGTGACATTTTGTGGAGACTTTGTGGTGGCCTTGGCAGTGCTGGATGATTGGATCCAGAAAGGGCTTTTCCAGCCTCAACAATTCCGTGATTTTTTCCATGTTCAGGCCTGACACCTTAATTCCATCAGCCATTCTCATGGCATTACAATATTTTTAGGGAAACTCACCAATCTTTTAGGATGAATGCCAGGAATATCCAGGAAATTTCTTTCCAGAAGAAAGGATGGAACACCCAAGATCTCCTCGTTAAGGCAGAAGTTTAACAAGGTTTGAACAGGGTTGGTTTGTGTGGAATTAGGATTGAAGGGGTGGATTCAGGAATGCCAAGGAAATGGGGAAAAAAACCCTAAAGGAGAGAAGAGATTTTGAACTTGGAAACGGATTTTTTTTGCTACCACATTGCAAGAAATGGAATTTTAGTGGAATTTATCCACTCGCAAATCCCATCCTTGCAGTACCTGATGCTCCTTTCTCCAAATCCCAAATTCTGGCTGCTTTCTCAGTGTGAAAGATTCCAATGTTGGCACTGGCGGGGTCCAGAAAGGGAAAGTGTGGCTTGTTCTCCAAGGAGGAAATATTGGTGCAACTCCTGGAACGTGAAAACATCCAAAACTTTATAAAAGAGGATTAAAACTCTGAGGGAAAGAGCCTTGAAGCAAAACAATTCCAATGGGAGCCAGCAAGGGCTCCATGAAAATAAAATATCTATTTATCCTGCAAACTGAGGGAGCTTGGAAATAATAAAACCTTCACAAAAGCATTCCTGATCATGGGAATATTCTGGAAATATTTTTAAAAAAGAGAAAAAAAAAAAAGGAGTTTTTTGCTCCTTGAAAAAACTGAAGAAATTTAAAGTTTATCAAGACTGACCCTCTGTGTCTGAGATTTTAATGGAAAATAATTCCCTCTGTTTGGTAGGGAATATAGATAAAGTGGAAAAGTTGCCTGGAAAAATGTGGAGGAACAAGGATTAAGTGGAATTTTTTATTTGGGCTTGAGCATAGAAGGGAATTTTGTGAGATTAAAATTTTGGGAGATCAATATTTAATAAAGGGTGGATAAAAATGAATATTGGCCTCAATTAGGAAAATGTGGGACACAGAAAAAACAAATGGAGGCAAAAAACTGATTCATGGCTCGTGGAAGTGGATACTGAGGAATGTGGTTAATTCTAGAAGTGGGAAGAAGTCTGGGAATTAGATGGAGATTGCTTGGAGAGGTGGTGAGCTCATGACCAGCCTGGAATTGCTGATGGCTCTGGATCTCTTGCTCCATGCCCAGAAAAACTGGAAATTCCTTCCAGGGATGTTCTCTGGAGCAAATGATTTGGAGGAAATCTCGGGAATTCTCCTCTTGGCAGAGGCAGGAGCTGTTACACCAGGAATGGTTAGGGATGCTTGACCAGGAAAGTGGGAAATGCCAGAAAGTCTCAAATTTGGGGGTTTTAAACAATTCCAAAGCTCCAGGCAAATGGAAATCCTGGTCTCCAACCCGGTGGATGACATTGCAAAACTCATCTTTAAGCTGCTCCTAAGTAAGCCAAGCTTAGCTGCATAAATTAACCCGATTGATTTGGGCTGAAATGAGCTTTTAAATAATTGCAGAAACACCTAAAGCAGGTTTTTCAACAATTGAAATAGATTTAAGCCCAAATAGCTCGGAGAGAGTGGGAATTGTCCATGAACAATTCCCAACTCCTGGTTGCTTCCTAATTTTCATCCCTGAGCAGTTTAACTTAATATTAGGGAAACATTAATTAATATTAGGGAAAATGAACCATATTTTAATTATCATTCATGATCCACCTGCTCCCATAGAAGATGAGCAGCCCTAATTTGAAGTCAGGGAGGTTGAGGTTGGATCACCACAGACCTGGAATGGGAATCATTGCACGTGGAGATCATTCCAGACATGGATTTCACACCTGGATCACCGCAGATCTGGAATGGGAATCACTGCTCATGGAGATCATTCCAGACATGGATTTCACACCTGGATCACCGCAGATCTGGAATGGGAATCATTGAACATGGAGATCATTCCAGACATGGATTTCACACCTGGATCACCACAGATCTGGAATGGGAATCATTGAACATGGAGATCATTCCAGACATGGATTTCACACCTGGATCACCACAGACCTGGAATGGGAATCATTGCACATCCCAGCCAAGGATTTCTTACCTGGATACACAAGACCTGGCAGGGAATCATTGCTCATGGAGATCATTCCAGACATGGATTTGACTCTGGATCTTCACATACCTGGAAGGGAATCACTGCATGGAGAGGTCATTCCAGCCTTGGATTTGACACCTGGATCACCCCAGGCCAGCCCAGTGCTGTGGTTCCTTATGAACATCCCATCTCCTCTCTGGAGCACTTGGAATATCCAGAAAGGAAAGGAAACAGCTGTGGATGTTCAAGTTCAGGGATTGGAGATAGGAAATTCCAGGCGCTTCTCTGGGAGGTGCGAATCCCTGGAATGCTGTGCCATCCCTCAAGGTTCCCACCAACTCTCTTCAGACTGGAATCTGACTTTTCAGCTCTCTCATTCCTGCCCATAATTCCCATTTCACGCGGCTCAGGTCTTCCAGGATGGGATGAATCCCCCTCCTGTTCCCTTGGTGTCATGGATTGCAGGGATGCTGGCTGGATCCCCCTGGCATTCCCGAGAATACAGAGATTTACAGATCCCATTACCTTCCAGAGGAGTTAAGGGCTGTGCTCCTCGTCAGAACCTGCTCCCAGTTTATGGCTGTGGCCCTTCAGCCCCACTAATGATCCCAGAAAATCTTTGGGAATGTTCCCAGTCATCTGGACTCGCTGGGACTCGTACAGGGAGTCTGGGGAACAAAAATCCTTTCTTGCATCTGGTTTTAACTACCTTTGGTTTTAATTAACTTCTGGGAGTTTCATCTCAATAATGTGGAAAAAGCCGCTTTTCATGGAGGTTTGTTTTCCGTACAGGGAAAAATTGTGTTCCATTTATCCCATCCCATCACCTGCACCCTCTGAGGGGCTTTGTCCAATGCCACTGGAATTCCCAGTGCTCCTGGAAGGATCAAGGAGATGATCCTGGGCAGTTTCCCATCCTCTTGTTCCCCTTGGATCCACTGCAAACTCCACCTCTCTCTGATTTTTGATTCCATTGGGTGGTAATTCCTCATTTGGCCAAAAATTCCAGTTGGATTTAAAGATCTCAGTGGATTTGAGAGCTGGAGGGAGCAGATAGAATTAGGAATCTCCAGGGAGATTTGTGGTCTTCCCGTGCTTAGAGGGGGCTTGTAAAAAAACAGGGAGAGGGATTTTTTACACAGGCAGGTGGTGATAGGAAAAATGGGAATGGTTTTAAATTAAAAGAGGGAAGATTTAGATTGGATTTTAGGAGGAAATTCCTTCCTGCGAGGCCCTGGAGAAGCCATGGCTGCCCTGGATAGCCCTGGAAACGTCCAAGGCCAGGTTGGACAAGTCTTGGAGCAGCCTGGGGTAGTGGAATGTGTCAGGGTTGGAATGAGATGATCCTTAAGGTCCCTTCCAACCCAAACCAATCTGGGATTTGGCAATACTGGGACAAGGAATGAAATCCCTGAGTCAGGGAATGTTCTGGACACACCGCTCGCACTTGCCCCGTGGCAAAGACCCCGCAAATAAAACGGTGGGGAAATGAAACCCTGAGAGAAGGAAAAGCTTTTCCACAGCATGTGGAAGCAGGACGTGGAGAGCACCACCACAGGAATGCCACAGGATTCAAGGAATGGGATTTTCCCTATCCAGGAAAAAGAGCCACTCCCTCACTAAATGTGAGAGGATTGAAAAGTTTTGGGATTGAGGGAATCTTCATCCATGAGCAGCCTGGGAGAAGCCTTAGGAGGTCACGGATTTTTCCATAGTGTCTGGAAGAGCTGGCACTGCTCCCAGTTGGAGAGGGAGCACATTCCCAGAGCAGACATTTGTCCCCCCGTGGAGTTTGTGTCCAAAAGGGACAATGAAACATCAAATCCTGGCTCTTAAAATCCACGAAGTGTGAAATTATCCAGGCCATGACTGGGAATTTATGCAGCACTCGGAATTTTCTCCTCATTATATTGGAGAGCAAAAATCCGGTGGTTCTGGAGGGTCAGGGGACACTTTGATTCCCAAACATCCTTCAGGCACTTGGGAATGTTGAGTTGAGGATTTGAAGGGTCTTTTCCAAACTAAATTGCCCTAAAATTCTGTGATTTTGGTGGTCAATCCTGCAAAGGCAAATCCACAAAGAAGCTGAGTCTCTCCTAAAATCCCTGTCCGGGATCCTCCACAGGAAAACTCTCCAGGCCAGGAATTCACCAATGGATTTTAATATCCCTAAGTATCTGCCCAATAATCCTGGAGCTGGATATCAATTCTAAATCCTGCTCCTGCTCAGCCTGATCCATGAAATTATCTCCAAAGGGGCTGGAAAGGACAATTCCCAGTCACTGGTGTGGCCAAGGACCGGATCCCACACAAATCCCACAGCATCCCCCAGCTCCACCCCAGATCCAGCTGCCCTGGAGACTGGAACAGGAGAAAATCCCATGGGACATGTGGGATTATGCCCAATAACACGGGGAAAAAGGCTGGAATATTAGGGAAGAAGCAGGAGGGAGAAGCTGGAGGATGATGCAGAATTGGATAATTTGAGGGAACATCACTGAGCTTAAAAATCCGGAAACGTGAGGGAGAATATGAAATTAACTGGTGGAAACCAACAGGGAAAATCATCCTTAGGAGAACACCTCCAGAAAATTCTTTGGGAAGGTTTAACGGCCAATGCAGAGGGTTTGCTGCCCAAAATTCCTGGAGGAAATTCCAGGGCAGAAAAGCCGTTTCCAGATTCCCCGAGCAGCTGTGGGTTGGTTTCCCAGAAGGGGTCAGTCTTTCCCAAGGATTTGTGGGGAATTGCCCAGCTCTTCCAGAGGGAAGCACAGTGCCTGGATGGATAAAATTTGGGAATAGCAGGAGCAGCTGCAGCCTCAGGTGAAATCGAGCTCATTGCAAGTGGGAACTCACCTGACCTCATATTCCTGGGATGTGGGAATTAACCTTGGAGTGAGAGGGGGATGAGATGGGAATTGTGCTTGGAAATCCCAGAATATGGGAATTAGCCTTGGGGCAAGTGGGGATATGAGGTGGGAACGCTTTTGTGTTCAAAAATCCCAGGATATTTGACTGTATTTTGACTATATTTTTGATTTCACTATGGAGTGAGCAGGGGATGAGATGGGAATTTTGTGCTCAGGAATTCGAGGATTTGGGAATTATCACTGCCTTGGAGCAAGCAGGGGGATGAGATGGGAATATTGTGCTCAGGAATCCCAGGATTTGGGAATTTTCACTGCCTTAGAGTGAGAAGGGAGTGTGAGATGGGAATATTGTGCTCAGAAATCATAAAATGTGGGAATTAACTCTGCCTTGCAGTGAGAGAGGGAGATGGGATGGGAATATTGTGCTCAGGAATTCCAGAATGTGGGAATTAGCCTTGGAGTGAGCAGGGGATGAGACGGGAATTTTGTGCTCAGAAATCACAAAATGTGGGAATTAGCTCTGCCTTGGAGCAAACAAGGGGATGAGATGGGAATATTGCACTCAGGAATTCCAAAATGTGGGAATTAACTTTGCCTTGGAGTGAGAGAGGTTGATGAGATGGGAATATTGTGCTCAGGAATCATAAAATGTGGGAATTAGCACTGCCTTGGAGCAAGCAGGGGGATGAGATGGGAATATTGTGCTCAGAAAAGTGCTCAACATTCCCACTTTTCCCCCCTAAATCTCCTCTCAGGTGCTGTACCAGGAAAATCCTTTTCCCTGCTCTGAAGTTCTGGAAAAGTCCAATTCTGGCAGCAGAGATGGATCCTAGGAAAATCTCCTGGAGCTGTGGGCCCTCCAGAGCAGTTGTGGAAATATTTAATCTGAATTATGCCTCAAAGCCAGGGAAAAGTGGGAGCATCCTGGTTCTCCAGCTGTAAAAACACTGGGACCTTCCACCTGCACCAGCAGCACTTTTCCCTATCCCATTCCTGGGTTTCTGTCCCAAATCCCATAGGGATCCATCCCTTGGGATTTATATTTTTACAGCCTGTGGATGCTGGGATCGACTTTAAAGCTGATCCTGGGATGATTCCTGAAATTTGGGGAGACCCTGGAACCTTCACTGTGTAATCCCATCCCTCCTCTTTTCCACTGGTGTCTTATCCAAATTTGAGCTCGAAATCCCTGGGAAGCCACCCTGAGGAAAGGCACTGGTGATTCTGGTGGGTGGAATGAAATCCATGTGGAAATCCTTGGATTGCTGCAGTGAGGGGGAAGATCCTAAAAGAAGAACCTAAAAAAGAAGATCCAAGGTAAGAAACAAAGAAGGGAAAAGAGGGAAATGGGGACACAGGTGACATCCGAGGAATATTTCAGTTGGTCACAGCAAGGATAAACTTTTTCCTGGTGAAATGAGCTATAAATCATTGGATAAATAACAATTAAAAGCCATTTTAAAAATGATATTTCCCGTTTAAAGCCTGGGATTAAATATTTCACCTCATAAAAGCCAATGCTTCCTGCCGGATCTCCAAAATCCATTGGCTCTGGATTGGGCACAGGATACAGCCCAGATTTCCACCTGGAGGTGTTCCTGGAGCTGGATCCTACCTAATTCCTTGTATGGATTGGTATTGCTGGAAACCCCAACCCCAGCTTGTCAGAACCCTTCAAATTAGGGCAAAATGTTCCATTGGGATGGTTACAAGAAGCCAGGAGGGAAATATTTCATTTCAATGCTGTTCCCTTTTCTCTGTCAAGGAAAAAACCCCCACCTTTCAAATTCTGTTCATTCTTCCCTGTTATCCAGGTAAATTTCAGTCACAAAGAAAATTCCTTGGATTTCAAAAAATTTATGGGAGTTTCTGGGAATTCCATGAAGAAATCTCAGTGATTTTTGGCTCTGGTTTCGCCATTTTCATGTTCCATTTATCTGTGTGCATCAGAGGATGTAAATAAATATATTTCAGAATATTCCTAAGTATATTTTTCCAAAATATTCCCAAATACATTTTCCATAATATTCCCAAATACATTTTACATAATATTCCTAAATATATTTTCCCTATGTACAGCTATCAGGGTCACAATTCCAGCATGAAATGGATTGGATTAAGTGCAGACATCTATGTTTTCCTAATAATCTGTTTTCTCCTGTGTCAGTGGAGCCTCAGGATGAGTAGAATCCCATCCATCCTAAGACTGATTTAGGAATGAGCCCATCCATCCTAAAATCCAGTCCTAAGGATGGAGAAGACTCCAAGATCATTGAATCCTTTGTTGTCCGTCAAATCCAAAGTGCTCGGGTGGATTTCTGGAGCTTTTCTCAAACCGTTGCTGTTCATAAAGAGTTTGGTTTTCTGGTTGAGTTAAACCAAAGGGGTTTTTTTTTCTCCTTCCAGAATCTTCTCCATATCCGGCACTGTTCCCAGGTTTTGGGATAAGGAGGAGGAATTGGAAGGGACCTTCAAGCTCATCCCATCCCACCCCTACCATGGCAGGGACACCTCCCACTGTCCCAGGCTGCTCCAAGTGTCCAACCTGGCCTTGGACATTCCAGGGATCCAGGGGCAGCCACAGCTGCTCTGGGAATTCCATCCCAGCCAGGAATTCCCAATTCCCAGTCTCCCATCCATGCCTACCCTCTGGCAGTGGGAGCAATTCTCTGTGTCCTGTCCCTCCATCCCTTGTCCTCAGTCCCTCTCCAGCTCTCCTGGAGCCCCTTCAGGCCCTGCCAGGGGCTCTGAGCTCTCCCTGGAGCCTTCTCCAGGCTGAACAATCCCAGATTTCCCAGCCTTTCACACATGTTCCCATTCTCTTTCCGTTCTCCTTCCCAGAGTTTGTGCTCTACCCCTCCCACAGGAGCTGGTGCCTCTCTCCCCTTTGGATGCAGCTTGGAAAGAGGATTTTTATCTCCTTTTTTCCTCTCTCACCCCCAATTTTCAATTTTCACTTCCCAACACCAAGACCAAATCACTCTCTCCTTTTTCTCCTCCTTCCTGAAGAAAAGAATTAATTAGGAATTTAACCACCATCAGTCACTCCCCTTTTCCCCTTCCCCCCTCCTGCTCTCCCTTTCCCCCCATCCCAGCTCCTGGAATATAAATCATTTGCTGTGGTCTGCAGCTCAGCTGGAAAAACCAACAAGCCGGGTCTATAATGTCACCAGCATCTCATTTAGGGGATTTATGGGGTCTGGCCTTAAGCACTTGCTGCTTTACAGCCTGTGAGTTCACTCCTGCAGGAATTCCCTCCGGATTCCACCTCCTTGTCCTTGACTCTGTCCGTCCAGCTGATCTTGGGAATTTTCAAAAGGTAAATCTCCATCCCTTGGAAAATGGGATTTCAGCTTTGTTTCCGTCCCTGATTGGTCCTAAAGAGGATCACAGCACATTCCTGCAGCTGGGAAGGGCTTGGAATTGGGATGCAGAAGGCAAATGGAATATTTATCCAAGGTGGATTTGTCGAGGTTCACACATTGAGTGGGAAGAACGTGGCTGCCCCTTCCTTTGGGCTCCCTCTGAGTTTTCTGATTTTCCTTCAGTTTTCTTATTTTCCTTCGAGTCTTTCCCAGTGCCTGGAATTGTCAGGGAGCAGGGAATCACCAAGCTGTCACTCCCTGCAGAGAACAAGGGAAGGATGAGGTAAAGTTCAGGTTGGATTCCATGATCCTAGAAGTCTTTTTCAGCGAAATGATCCTATGATCCTGTAATTCTGTGATCTCCTCAAAGTTCTCATCCATCTTCTCCATGTTCTCATCTGTCGTGTCAGAGTTTGGACTCCAGGATCCCGGAGATCTTTTCCAACTGAAATGATTCTGTGGTTCTGGGATCTCCTCCATGTTCTCATCCAACTTTTCCATGTTCTCAGCCATCTTCATCTCAGGTTGGACTCCATGATCCTGGAGATCTTTTTTAACCAAAATGATTCTGTGATTTCCTCAAATTTCTTAGGCTCCTCCTCCATGTTCTCATCCATCTTTGGTCACAGGTTGGGTTCCATGATCCTGAAGGTCTTTTCCAGCTGAAATGATCCCATGATCCTGTGATTCTGTGATCTCCTGCTCCATCTTCTCACACCTGTGGCTGCACGAGGATGTGAGTGAGAATTTGTAGCATTTATATCCCAGGGATAAACCCAAGGATAATTCCAGTTCCAGGCTCCAGAGGGAAGAGGTGTTGTCTCTCTTTCCTACCCTTTCACTTGGATATTTCCAATCTGGATCTGTTTTCCAGGACAAACATTCCTTGGGACAGAAGGATGTGCTGCAGTGTGGGACATTTCCCTCACCTCTGGATAATAAACTGTATTATTATTATTATTATTATTATTATTATTATTATTGTTATTATTATTATTATTATTATTATTATTATTATTATTATTATTTCTCCTCTGGACTCTACCCTGGGAGATATCTCATGGAATTCGGTGGAAAACTGGGAAAAAGGTCTCTTTTCAAGGATAACCTGGCTTGCTGAATTATTCATGGCACATTCCTGCCTTGAGCTGCAGGGATGACTTCGGACACTGAGAAGATGTGGGTTTAATGAAAAAAAAAAAAGAAAAATAATGAAAAAATACAGATGCAGATCCTCATGGAGCATTGATGGAGTCTGGTTGTTCTCCTCACCCTCAGGAATCTGTAAAACTTCCCAGCAGGAGAACGGGAGCAACTCTCAAAGGATGGAGAGAGTGGGGAAGGGTTTGTGGGTGGGAATCCATCCAAAATCCACCACAAACGTGTGGGAGAGCTGGAAGGCAAAGCTGGATCTGTGGATCCCACTGGTTTATGTACATGTGGGAACCACTGAGGCCATCCAGAGCCGCTCCTGAATCCCACAAATCAGCTCCTGCTGCTGCCCCAATGCCATTCCCAACCTTCTGTTGCTGCGATTTGCTTTTCCAGTCAGGCTCAGGTCTCATGGGGAGGGCATGGATCTAAGACTTTGCAAAACATCCTTTGTTTCAGGGACAATTTTTGCGAGAGTTTGTTGAAAGATTTTCATTTTCTACCCTGAAAATATTGATTTTTTTTTCTCAATTTTCATTTACTTTTGACAACTGCAAGTTTAAAAAAATTGTATTTATGGGATGAAATGTTTTGGCTGTGTTTTCCAATCAATTTCAGTTCAGTGAAAAACCTTGAGTTTTGGAATTTTCTGCTCAAATATTCCAAATAAACCCATTTTCCTTTTCCCACTTTCCCTCCAAAGTGTGAAGAGCTCAAGAAAACTACTTTTTATTCCTTGGGCTCTCACCAGATCCATTCTCATCACAGACAAAGAAATAAAGGAAATGACACTGGAATTTTTGGGATAACAAAGAACCCTCTCCTCGATCCCACAGTTTTTATGCTGATCAGTTTGGAATAAACGGAAATATTCCCTTTATTTTTTTTTCTCTGTGGTGACAGCAAATGGTTCAATTTGAGATTGGGAAGAGTGATGTCACTTAGCAGCTGCCTCCACAGAAGCCAAGCTATTAAATATCCTGTCTGTCATTGCTTAGGAACTCTGGAAAACCTTCTGGAACAGGAAGGAGCAAAATCATTGGGACAGCCATGTCTGGATTCTATTTTGCTGTTAAATCTCTCATCTTGGGGTCTTGAACTCCTCAATGAAGCCAAATTCTGCCAAAATGGGTGAGAAAATGATGAATTTGGATGGAAAAATGGAGTGGGGTTCATCCTGATGAGGGTTCCATCTCAGATATCCATGGAAAACCAGAGCCAAGGGACATGGGAACTTCAGGAGCTGATTTGCCTCAAATGTTTAAAAATCATCAAAATTCCAGGGTTTTCTTTTTGACTCCCTGGAGTGTGGAAGGAGCCAAGGGGAATGGCTTCAAATGTCCAATAAATCCAGTGCCGGGTGGCAGGGAAATCAGGGATAAGCTGGATTCATTCCTTCCCCACAGGAAATCAGCTTTTTCCAGAAATTTTTTACTTTTCCCTTGTGTTGCTCTTGTTTTAGGGAGGATTTTACGGGGGCTATCAAGGAATGATGGAATCATGGAATGGGTTGGTTTGGGAGGGATTTAGGGATAATTCACTTCCTGGAATCCCTGGAAGTGTCCAAGGCCAGGTTGGAGCAACTTGGGATTGTAAAATCCCTTCTCGTGGACTGAGATAAGATGATCTTTAAGGTCCCTTCCAGTCCAAACCATTCTGGAATTCTGGGATTTTGGGATTCTAGGATAAATTGTTGATCTTTCCCTGTGCTTAATGGAGAATGACACTTCCTGGAGATGAGTATTCCCAAATCCACCTCTGAAAATCACGGAACCATGGGGTGAACCAGCTGTCACGGTCTGACCTCACAGCATTCCTGGGATATGATTTTCTTAAGGAAAATCCCTTTGGCCCATGGATCTCTGGGATGGAGAAGTTACAGCCGTCCATCCACTGGGATTGTCCTGGAAGCTCGCTGGGAATACCCACCCATGATCCAGGATTGGAGACGCCTTCCTGGTGAACTCTTTTGGGATTTCTGATCAGAATTTTGGGGTTCTGCTTCTCATCTGCTGCACATCCCAAATCTGATCCCACATCGTTGGCTTCCTTTTGAAAACATTCCCAAAATCTGGAGCTTAATTACACAGCTGTAAATTACCCACTGAGAGTTCTGCTCCTGAAAACCAGAGCAACTCCATCTCCTGACACCACCACCTCCGCTCTTGGAATGAATCCTGGGGAATACAAACAGTGGGAAGCCAAGGAATTGGGGGGGTGTAAAACAGTGGGATTTGTGTTGTGTGACACTGACGTGTGACGGGGGCCAATGAGGAGCTGGTCCAGCCCCACTTCCAGCCCCTTCCTTAATCTCATTCCCTTCAAATGTTTCCCCTGCACACAATCCAGCAAGGGAAGAGTTCCACGCTTTGGGATTTTTCCATGAAAAAAAGGGAAATCAAAGAAACCAAGAACCTGGAGGGTGAGATTTAATTAATACTGGTTTTAGTGGAACGGGTCCCTGCCTATGGAATGGGATGATCCTGAAGTCTTTTCCAGCCCAAGCCATCCTGGAATTCTGTTCACACTAATTTATTTCTAATCTTAGTTTAAAATTAATTAAAAATTAGACTTTAAATTAAATTAGGCCGAATTTAATTTAAATTAAAATTTTAATTTAGTTTAAAATTATTTAAAAATTAGGTTTTTGAGCACAGGAAATGCTTCAGCTCACTTCCAGCTGGGCTCCAGAGCTTTACTTCCAGTGGTGTGGAAAAGCAACTGGAATATCAGATAAAACTCCTGAATCTTTGTCTTCATAAATCCTGAGGGGGATTCAGCTACAAAAGTTCACCAAGTTATTGAAAATATTAATTATAAGATTAATATTCCCAATTTCATCCATTAAAATGTCCATGTTTGGAAGAACCTTTTTTTTTAACCTGCTTTCCTATTTTTAA
This sequence comes from Loriotus luctuosus, assembly GCA_035582745.1. Lineage (NCBI taxonomy): Eukaryota > Metazoa > Chordata > Aves > Passeriformes > Thraupidae > Loriotus > Loriotus luctuosus. The sequence goes on from JAWWEY010000115.1 coordinate 1,395,103, forward strand.
AGCAATCTGCAGTTCCTGATTTGTCCCACCAGTGATGATTTATACAAAAAAAAATGAAGCATTTTGAAGAATTTTTTTTTTTTGGAGGAGGATTTTTTGATCCTTTTTTGTGGTTTTTGTGTGGATCTGGTTTGGACTGTAACTGGAAAAGAGGAGCAGGGATCAGAGAGGGAGAAAAAAAGCAGAAAACAGGAAGGGATATTTCCAATTGATTTTGCTTTGATGAAATATTGAGTGATTAAACATTAAATAATTGAACATAAGGAATGGGGATTTATCCCAGGATGTCCCAAGTTTCCTTTCCAGCTGATAAACAGCAGAGCTACAGGAATATGGATGTGCTGGCTGGAATTTTTCCTGGGACATCTCTAATCCAACCTTCCATTCGGAGCAGGGAGAGGTAAAGGAAGGCTGGAATTTTGGATCAATTGGGAATCAGGATCTGGATCAGTCAAGATCCAGAACAAAAGCCAAGCTGGACGGGGCTTGGAGCAACCTGGGATAGTGGAAAGCATCCCTGCCCATGGAATGAAATGATCTTGAAGGTTCCTTCCACTCCAAACCATTCCATGATCCTATAAAACCATTCCCATTGTGTATTTCTCTTCTTATTAGTTAAAAATTGCTTATTTTTAATTATTGTTTTCCCTCTTACAGGAAGCAGGTGCATTCCCACTCCAAACCCCAGAATCCCAACTCCCAGTTTCCTGTTGGGAGCCAGTTTTGATGGAACATTTTCCCAAAACTCTGGGGCAGAATGGAATTTGTTAAGAAATAAATAATGATGAGAAAAGCAAAACTGACTGACAGCAGGCAAAGAGAGGCAACACCTGTCCATCCCTGATTCCCTGCTCCCAAATTCCTGCGCCTGCCTTTCCCAGGGCTTTTCTCTTTCCCTTTCATGTCTGTGGGAAGGGCAGGGCATGATTAGGGATCCCTCTGTCTCTGTTTGATGCCCAGCTGAAGGCTGATAACATTCCCTGCTGACAGCAGAGCAATGATTAGCAGGGATATAAAGGAGGGAAGTGTCCTGGAAGGAATTTTTTCCATACCTGGGCCACCGATGGCCTCAAAGCCTCCATTGTTGCCGGTGCCCAGGTGAACAATTTGCGCCTCTGAAGGAGGGAGATATGGATCTCCACATCCCTCTGGAGAGCCATCCCAGCCTCCAGGACTCCTCTGACCTGCTGGAATGGCTTCAGAGGGTGTAGGATGTCAAAAGGGATGCGGAGCCTCCCGGAATTTCCTTAGCTCTGCCTCCACGCCCCGTCCAGCTCTGCAGGTGTTGGGTAAAGACACCACCGAGCTCTGATTTGCAGGGATATTCCCCAAAAATCCCTCCAGGCAGAAGTTTAATCGGGGAATTCCTCGTTGTGAGGGTTTTTTCTTTATTTGTCTATGCCAGGTGAGAGTTTTAGGGATGTAATTCCCTGAATAATTATCCAGATTTGTCCTGACTTGAGCAGAATGAATCCAAGGCCAAATCTGGACAACCAGAATAATCCTTGTGCTGCTCCAGAAAAATTGCCACCTTGGCCAGGTTCCACCTTCCATCAGGATGAGAATCTCCTTGGGGGTCTTAGAGGTTTGGAAATGATTAACAAAAGACTCCCCCAGATTTATGGAGCTGTTCCAGGGGAGGTTTAGGCTGGATTTAGGAAAAGATTTTTCTTCAGAGGGTGCTGGGCACTGCCCAGGGTATGGGCACCAGGAATGTTTGGACACCACTCCCAGGGATGCACAGGGTGGGATTGTTGGGGTGTCTGTGAAGGATCGGGATCTGCACTTGATGATCCTTGCGGCTCACTCAGGATATTCCATAATTCCGTGATTATTTCTAATGCAGAACATGAGATTCAAGTGGAATTCCCAACTCTTTTGGTTCCAGCTGTGTTCCTGTGCTGGGGATAGGAATGAGTTGATCTTTAAGATCCCTTCCAATCCAAACCATTCCAGGATTCTGTATTTTTCCCCAGATCCTACAGGAATTTGGAGATGCTGCTCCCTGTGTGTTTGGAGGCTTTGGGAACGGAGGTCAGCAGAGCTTCTGCTGGGCTCAGTTCATTTTCACCCATTGAGACTTAATATTTTAAAAAGAAATTAATGGAAATTTTGGCCACCAGGAGAGGCACCTTGATGGGATTTTGGGGGAGTTGCCATCTCCCTTCTGAGGCAAGCAAAAAAAAGAGGTAGAAAGAGAAAAAGGACCCATTAAAGTGAGTTTTAAACCCAGAAATAACAGATTGGATGTCAGACTTCATCCCACTTCAGAAAGTGGAGGAGGATGTGGTTTGTCTTTGCTTTATGCAGCTGTAGCTTTATCCCAGCTTGGAAAAGCGGAATATGAACTCCAGCGCGACATCAGTGAGGGGTCAGCAAACCCCTCTGCCGCCACCCGAAGGCTCTCTGAGTTGTGGGAGTTGTTTTTGTTCCTCGGTGAGGATTTATGGCCGGTGATTCACGGAGTGGAGCCGTGTTTATTTTCCTTTTCCGACGATATTCCGCGCTGCCCGCGTTCCAGGAAACATGACATAGCTGTTATTGCTAGGAACGAGCTGCCGCCGGTGGTTTGCATCCACAACTGCCCTCGGAAGGAAGGAATTCCTGGCACTGCTCCTCACGCCGGAGAGTTTCGTCCTTTCCGATATTCCTTGTTTGTTTTTTTTTTTTTTTTTTCCAGATTTGCAAATCCAACTAGGAGATAATGAGGAATTTCCTCTTGGGAAGGGGGATTTGGGGTGGGTGTGTGTTGTCTCCTCTGGAATAGCTTAGCACATTCCTGGTGTTTGCATTCTGCAGGATCCAGAAGGATTTGCTTCCATTTATGGCCATGTTCTCCATCCTCAGTGGGGGAAAAAATGGGAGTACCTCATCCACAGGCACAGGAAAATCCTACCTGTGCAAGGGGGTTCAGTCCAAGGTCATGGAATCATGGAATGATTTGGGATGGAAGGGAATGTAATCATCCCATTCCATGGGCAGGAGCAGCTTCCATTATCCCAGGTTGCTCCAACCTGGCCTTGGACAACTCCCAGGATGAGGCAGCCACAGCTTCTCTGGGAATTCCATCCCAGCACCTCATCACCTTCATAGCCAGGAATTCCTTCCCAAAATCCCATCCAAACCTCCTCTCTGTCAGTTTGAATCCATTCCCCTTTGTCCTGTCCCTCCACCACTTGGAAATCTTCCCTCTCCATCTTTCCTGCTGCCTCCTTCAGGGCTTGGAAAAACACAGTGAGGTCACCCCAAAGCTGGAAGAAATCCACAGGGGATCCAAGTTTTTCAACATTGCTGTCCAAAATCCAATGGTTTTAGGGAAAACTCTGCCTGAAGAGGGGAATGATATAAATATTTGTACTTGGAATGTCCCATTTTCCAATGGGTAACGAGGGGAATTCTATTTGTGGGTTGGTGGAACAGCACTGGAAGGAGGTTGGATGGGCTTGGAGCAACCTGATCTGCATGGAGATGTCCCTGCCTGTGGGCAGCTGGATGATCCTTAAGGTCCATTCCAATCCAAACCATTCCAGGATTCCATGGAGATTGGGTTGTGACGTCACAGTTCCACCAAAACGCTGAAGATGAAAATCATGGAAGCTGCTGGCATGTTGAACGTGAGCCACGACCAAGGGCAGGCAGTGAGAAGCAGGATCATTCCACATTCCAACAGGCATGGAGGATGTTTTTCTGAGGTTTTCCCCCCTCTCCCAGCTCTCATCCGAACCCTGGAGACCAGGAATTCGCTGAGCACCCTCTGGTTTTGCTGGTTTTGGCTGGCATCAGGCTGCCCCCATCAGCTCTATCTGCATCTCAAGGAAATTATAAGTGGTTAACGAAGAAAATCTGAATTGTGCCAAATGTGGGATATTTTGGCAGCCTTTGAATCCCAAAAATCTAATTCCCACTCCTTTATTCCTTCACTTAGGGAAAAAACCCTCGTAACAAAGATTTCTTGGAAACACCACCAAAATTGATGCTTTTAATTAAAAAAAAAACAAAACAAATTAAAAGAGTAATTGCAATTTTCTTTTGGGTTCAATTTTCCTACTGGAAAGTTGGAAAAGGTTATGGAAATAAACATTTCTTTTTGCTGTGTCTAAACATTTTTATTCCAAGGAATAAATGTATTTCCTGGATTAGGAAAACAAAAAATACAAGGGAAAACCAGCTTTGCTTTCAGAGGTGGAATTAATTCAAGCAGATCCACCTGGATCCCTGGAGTATTTGGAGGAGGGTCCCAGACCTTGGAGTGGGAATTCATCCTCTAAATGGGGAATATTTTGTGTCTCACCAGGCAGAGATTTATTCCCACTGATTTTAAATCCTCCATCACTGCCCTGGGCTGGAAAACCCTTTCCATGAAGGAATTGTTCCCAAAATCCAACCTGAATCTCCTCTGGAACAACTTGAGGCTCTCATCCTGTCCCTTTTTCCTTGGGAGAAGATTCCAAATCCCACCTGGATCCCTGCTCCTCTCAGGGCATTTTGGAGAGTGAGAAGGTTCCCAATGATCCAACTGGAAGTTCTGTCTTGACCAGGATTGCTGGAGATGAAATTTCTGGGAAAAACTGGGATTTAAGGAAAAAAATCTCCCTCTCATGGATGAGAAAATGAACCCACAAAGTGAGTCCTGCACTTCTCTATTCTCCCCTTCAGGAATGATTTTCTGCTTCCCAGACTTTTCTTATTCCCTTCAAATATTTCCTGTCATAAATTCCTTCTCCCCTTCCAACCTGACCCATCCTGGGTCTGTCTGTGTGAGATGGGAATCCCAATTTCTGCCCGAAATAAGCAAAAATTGGGATTAAACCCAGATTTTCTGCAATTGATGGAATATTTTAAACCTGGATTATCCAACAGGTAATGGCACAGTTCCTGCTAATGCTGCTCTGGGAGAAATTTTGAATTAATTACAATTAAAAGATGAGCCTGGGCTAAATTTGTGCATCCTGCAGCTGAAATCCAAGGATTTGTCAGACCTTGGCACTACTGGACTTAAAAACTAAAAATTGTTAAGTGGTCAAACCTAAACTATGAACAAAAAATAGTCAAAATAAAACCAAAAATGAGAAAGTGGTAAAAAGAAACATTAAAAATGGTGAAATGGTAAAACTAAAACTAAAAACCGGTAAAAATAAAACAAAAAATTGTAAAAATAAAATTTGAAAGTGGAAAAATCGTAAAAATAAAAATTAAAACTGGTAAAAATAAAAATGGGATTTGGAGAACCTGCTGTTGGGACAGGGATATAAAAAATTAATGTACAAAGCATGAAATGAACACAGAATTCTTTGGGGTTGGAGGTTGGATAACACAGATGGATTTAATGGGACGGATGGAATTTTCACCATTTAACCTTTTTTTAAATTTAATTTTCAATTTTACAATTTAAAATGTTTATTTTTACGATTTTTACCATTTCTTAGTTTACGTTTTACCATTTCACCATTTTTTATTTTTATTTTGACCATTTTTTATTTGTAGTTCTAGTTTTACCATTTAACATCTTTTAGATTTTATTTTCACCATTTTTACCATTCTTATAATTTTTATAATTATAAC
>JAWWEY010000115.1:1409616-1423206 GCA_035582745.1 Loriotus luctuosus
CCCTGATGTGAAGCTCAGACCCACACACTAAAGCAGCACAGAATCTGAAAATATAAAAGCTCAAACCTGAGGCATCACTGGGAAGAGGGGATGGGCCTAGGCAGCTCCCAGCATGGAAGAGGAGAGTGGGAAAATGGAGGTTGGAATCCAAGCTTCTCATCCCTTCTGCTCCTGCAGAAATGGGTCCCTGGAATGTCTCCATTCGTTCCATCCATGGAATCAACAACCTGGGGGATTCCCTGCAGGCAAAGGTGGAAGTGGAGCACAGGGACCTTCCTGTCGCCCTCTGTGCCACTGTAACCATAACCTCACTTCACATGGCAGGAAATCATGGATACCTCAGGATCTTGGATTGTCCTGTAGCCAGGACCAGCCAGAAATCAGCTGGAATGGGTTGTCCCAAACAGAAACGAGCAAATCATGCAGAGACACAGGAACCATCCCTTGGGCTGCTCTTTTTCCCAGAATTCTAGGATTTTTCCAGGTTGGTGGTGCCCCTTCTCCATCCTGCTGTCTGGAATGAATGCCTTTAATGCCTCTAAATGCCTTTTGATCCCCTCCCAAAGCTTGAGTCCCACTGGGACTTTGTGCTGGGATCCACAGTTTTTGGGATGGGAGTCTCCAGTCATGGATATGGATCATGGAGATCCCAAATGCCACACAGAATGGGAGGAGGAGGGATCAGCGTCTTCATATGGAGAGGTTTAATCCAGGAGGAAAAGGATGGCTCCTACACATGGCAGAGTGAGGGAATCCCTGAATTTCCAAGTTTTGGGACATTTCTGGAAAATACAGATTTTGAACTTGAATTCCTTTCAGTGGAAAAAAAACCTGCTATGAGTGCAAGTCTTGCAACAGGGAATTTGGGAGATTGGAGAGCAAATTTTAGGGGGGAAGTTTAAATTAAAAAGGAGGAAAAAATTCTTCATGGGAAGCTTCCTCACACCCTGGCACAGCTGCCCAGGGAAGTGGTGGAATGCCCATTCCTGGAGGGATTTTAAGATGTGGATGTGGCACATGGGGACATGGATTAGTGGCGACCTTGGGGATTCTGGATTTACAGACTTCATGTTTTTATTTTTCCCATAGTCATTTCAATCAGTTTGTCCCCAAGGGCTTTATGGGCTGTCCCTGCCCATGGAGGGGCTGGAACAGGATGATCTTTAAGGTCCCTTCCAACTCAAACCATTCCAGGATTCCCTGATTCACGTGGGAGCCCTGAGTGCTATCTCCACAGCAGGAATAAGGAAACCACGGAACAGAGAAACAACGTGAGCCATCCAAAATAAATTATCAACCTGATAACAAAGGCAGAAATTCCTATTTCCTCCCTTCATCCCAGCTGGAGCTGGCTGCTTAAATCCCAAATTATCATCTGGAAAAATCCTGGATTTGCAGCCTTTTCTTGTGCCCGTTGAAGAAAAAATCCAAGCAATTCCCACCTGGATGCAGCCAAAGGGTTAAACCCCTTCCCACCGGGACACAGGAACAACTTTTCCAGCTGCCAGCAGCATCCAGGGCCAGCTTTATCAATCCCACCTGGAGCAAATAAAACCTGTGCTCCAAACCCTTCCTTATCTCCTGCTGTTTGCCTTGGGCTGTTTGGTTTCCAAAGGTCACCGGTGGAAGCAGAAGGAGCCATCCAAGGGTGATGTTTCTTTTGGAATTGGGTGACAAATTTGCTGGGGAGGCACTGGAAAATGATTGGAAAATGGGGTAGGGAAGGTTGGGTGTAGGGGGAGGGGGGGAAGGTGAAGAGAAGAAGCCAAAAAAAATCTTAAAGAAAAATTTTCAAGGAAATTTAAAGGGGAAAAGGAAAACCAAAAAAAGATGGATGTTCGGCACAGCCTTCAAAATCATGCAGCTGTTGAGGAAAAAAAGGGAAGGACAGATGAAAAATTAGGATTTCATCCAGTTTTTTTTTTTTTTTTTTTTTTTTTTTTGTAATTTATAGGGAATTACTTTTTTTTTTGGTAATGGTTCTTTTACTTGCCATGCTGCATGTGTCATCCTCATCAGTCCTCATAATCAGATTTAAACATTCCCTGTGCGCCTTATCAGGAGTCACCTGGTGAAAATGCCAAATTTACTCCTGGAATCAATAAATTTCCAGCCTGGAAAGGAGGTGGGAAGTGGGAGAGGAGCCGTTGCAGCCACTGAAGCTGTTAATAAGATAATATGAGCGTTTGGAGCAGAGTATTTTCCTCAATATCCACAAAATCCTCTAAAAACCCCTCTCTGGGCTGGGTCATCACTTTGGAAAGGCATTGGAATATGGAGAATTTATTTTAGAAACCAAGACCCCTGGATTGAAAGAATCAGGGATTTAATTAAAGCTGAATATGGAAATTAATTTTATTTTGTGCCATTGGGTTTTGGTGCTTCTCCTCCTGGTAAAGTGCAGGATCTGCCTGTCGTTGGACAAAGTGAACACAGGGGAAAATCTCAGGAATGCTAATTGATATGGAGTAAAATGATGATATTTACAGTTTTTAGCAGGGATTTGTAAAAAAATATAAATGATTATTTAATAAAAAAAATTAAAATCTGTGGGTAAATCAGTGAAAATTGGATTTTTCTCTTGGTCCAAACCACCAATTCCTGTCTGAGGCTTAAAAACAAATTCAGGGATCACTTCTGCAGGAAATGCTTAATACAGAATTATTTGGAATTTTTTAAGGTCTATCCTTTCTGTGGCAAAATTCCTTTTCCATATTTAGTGTAAAACTGCAATCATTTTACTGGAGATTCCCTGAAAACTCCTGGTGTGAAGGAATCAACTGAACACAGGGAGGTTCTCAAATTATGTATCCCAAAATTTCTTTCTGAGAAAATTTAAGCCAATTCTCCATTTCAGGAAGTCAAAGCACTTTGGAAATATGATGGAATTAAACTGTGTCTGGTCTGAAGTAAGGAATTGCTTTTATCCCAGTTTTTTGCTGGAAAAACTCAGGCAGGGAGATCTTCAGTGACTTGTTCTGGGTCACAGCTGGATGGGGAATGGAAAAGGTTGACCTGGAATTGTGTTTAAGCCCATTTGATCTGAGGTATCTCTCCCTTAAAAACCCCAAATTCCAAATTAAAATTCAATTTAAAGCAGATTCCTCGTGCAGGGAGTGGGAATGGAACCCAGTGAAGGAGGAATCAAGGCAAGGTCAGAGAGGAACACAAGGACAAGCTGGCACCACTGGGGCTGGAATTTTATTTCAGCCCATTTGCTGTGGGGTTTCTCTCCCAAAAACCCTCAAAAATTCCAAATTGAAATTCGATTTAAAGCAGATTCCTCGTGCAGGGAGTGAGCAGAGCCTGTGGAAGGAGGAATCAAGGTGAGGTCAGGGAGGAACAGAAGGACAAGCTGGCACAACCGGGGATGGAATTTTGTTTAAGCCCATTTACTCTGGAGCTTCTCTCCCTAAAAAAAACCCAAATTCCAAATTGAAATTCCATTTAAAGCAGATTCCTCGTGCAGGGAGTGGGAATGGAACCCAGTGAAGCAGGAATCAAGGCAAGGTCAGAGAGGAATACAAGGACAAACCGGCACAACTGGAATTGGAATTGGCTGGAATTTTGTTTAACCCCATTTGCTGTGGGGTTTCCCTCCCTAAAACCCCCAAAATTCCATTTAAAGCAGATTCCTCGTGCAGGGAGTGGGAATGGAGCCTCTGGAGGGAGGAATCAAGGCGAGGTCAGAGAGGAACAGAAGGACAAGCTGGCACTACTGGCTGGAAATCCCATTTGCTCTGGGGTTTCTCTCCCTAAAAAAATCTGAAAATTCCATTTAAAGCAGATTCCTCGTGCAGGGAGTGGGAGCAGAGCCTCTGGAGGGAGGAATCAAGGCAAGGTCAGGGAGGAACACAAGGACAAGCTGGCACCACGGGGCTGGATAAAAGGATTAAGGATCTGGCTGGCTTTGGGAGCAGGAAACGCTGTCTCCTTCTGGAGGGGCTGGAATGAGCTCAAAGTGCCCTGCAGGGGATGGGAAAGCTCTGAGGGGAATGGGCAGGCCCAGAATCCTGGGATGTGACCCGGGAAAGCTCAGAGCTGGGTGGATCCACAGCCCAGGAAAGAACTGAAATTCATTCCTCGCCTCTTTTGGTGCCTCCTTGGGTGACTCGAGCAAGGAACGGACAACAGGAATTACCTGGGATGTGCTGGAAGCCCCAGCTGGGCAGGAATCAGCTGTCAAATGTCACTGGAGGTGCCAAAACCCAGGAGAGTTTCCAGGGAACACGTCTCCCCGGAGCTGGAGGTCCTGTGGACACTCCAGAACTTTCCATGGATGCACTTTGGATCTTTTTCCCAAATGAAGAGCTCACAGGTCCGTGTCTCCATGGGATCAGAGCTGTCCATGGACACATTTGAGGTTTCCAGCTGCTGATCCATGAGGTCACAGGTCCTTTTCCTGCTCTCTCCATGTCCAATTTTCCCATACTTGTTCCCTCTATCCATAAAATGGAATTAAACCCCTAATTAGTACAGCCAGTGTATCCCAAATAATTGTCCAGGTCACCCTAAATTTGGTCATTATTTGGACTTTTGGACTGATTTGACCTTCTCCTGACCCTTCACCAGAGGGACCCACATTTATCTGTGTAAATTTGCAGATTAATTAGCACAGAGGAAATGAAGGGAGTTCAATCCCACATTTACACATTCCAGTGCTCCATTCCCAAATTTTGGGAAGGGCTCGGAACAAATACAGCAAAAACCAGAGGTGATTTGCATCCTGAGCATCTGGAAGCTACATTTCCTTTGGGAAGGTGGATTAACAACTTCAATTGGATTAATAACAATTAAAATCAGGCAGTGGGATAGGATTTTTTTCTGGATTTGGGAAGGGATTAAAGATAGGATGGTAATTGATGGATATCCCTGATTTTTCTGGAAATGTGCCCAAAGTTTTCCTGACATAAGTTATGGAAAACATCTTCCATCCATCTCTTCCTGGCCAATTCCTGCAGTAGCATCCTTTGGATTTTGTGGTCTGGAAATTCCAAGTTTTATATAGAAAGCTGTGTGTTTATGTTGTGTTTTTTGTACCTCTTTTGGAGAAGGATCAATGAAGAATTTTCTTTTTGATATATAAATAATTGTAAAACAGAAATAAATATAGTTAAAAATACATAAGTTAGATAAAATATAAATTAATATTTTTGTAATTTTATATAGAACTTCCAGGAAGTATCTTGGGTGTACATTTAGATGAGGGAAAAGTGAAAATCTGAAATAGTTTTTGTGCGGTTTTAGATCTTGAGCATTCAAAGTTTTTGCTTTAATTAATATTTTAACACCTAATTAAAACCAACACCTCACCAGCTGGCTTCACTTGGAAATAAAATCACTCCCTTAGTTTAGGCTGAACCTCAGTTTTAACTTCAAGATTAATGGTGATATTTAAGCCAAACTGAGATTTTTGTGGTAAGAGAATCTGATATGGAGAGAAAAGGATGCTTGGAAATCCTTTGTGCAATCCATGGGATAATCAAGATTATCTTGAATGCCCCTGGATCCCTGGAAGTGCCCAAGGCCAGGCTGGGTGGGGTTTGGAGCAGCCTGGGACGGTGGAAGGTGTCCCTGCCATGGCAGGGTGGCACTGGATGGGTTTTAAGGTCCTTTCCAACCCAATCCATCCTTTAGGATGGATTTAGGATCCAGACTTTAGGATCCTGCCTGGAAAATTGTGGTGATTTCAGCTATATCTTCTCTAACTCTTCCTTTATCTTTCTCTGTCTTTGCCAGACGTAATTTTCCCAGAAATTTCAGGATGTCCCTTGAGCTGGGATTTGCAATTCCCATGACAGTCACCCAGCACAGGGACACCATTTCCCTGCTGATCCGTTCTTTTCACCCCTCTTTTCCCTTTGATTGCTTTTCCAAGGGAACCTGAGACGCTGATCCCATTCCTGATCCCAGCTGCGCTCCTCCCTCGGTGACGTTGCTTTGCTGCCGTGGGGACGGTGACATCACGGGGACCTGGGGCAGATGTGACATCCCAGGTGGTGACAGAGACCTCTTGGGAGCACAGATCCTGTTTGATTTTCCATCCTTGCTCCGGATGGAAATTGTTCATTGTAGGAGAAATATCCTGCTTTGGATAGAGAATATTCCTGCTGAATTTCGAGGAGTTGCCTCTGCCCACAGGAATATTCTTCAGTGAGGTTTCAAAGCTGATAATCCATAATTCCATGATAATCCAAGTGCAGCATCAAATACAGAAATTTCCTCCCAGGGAATATTTGGGGAATTTAAATCCCTAATAACAAAGGCTCTAAGCTTTTTCCAAAGTGACAAATCCATCCATGGTGTTACAGGAGCCACTGGAAAGTTCTTCCAGAGATCATATTCCTGTCAGATCTCTGGAAATTTCTCTTTAAACCCCTGCAGGTGAGCTCATTCACCCTGGGCTCCCTTTGCAGGCCATCAAGGGATTTCTAAAATAAGATTCCCTGGATTCATTCCAAATTTCCATGTCTGGATAATTTGCTCCCTCCTTGACTCCATTTCTGTATCTTCAGCAGCACAAAGAAATCCTGTCCCAGTTCATTTGGCATTTCATTGGAAGAAATATTCCATGTGCATCTGATCTTTGCAAAATTCTCTCCCATACTTAAGGTATTTCCTCATTTTCCTTCCATATTTTGCTTCCAGAATAATTTTTCTTTCCTTCTGTCCATAATCCCATGTCATCTTTTCATGTCTCCGAGCAGTTTTGCTACACCCCATTCCTAACTGATCCCAAAAACATGTTAGAGGGAAAAATAATGGTAAAAAATGTGGGTCAGAGTGACAGAAAAGGGACATAAAATGTAATGAAAAGGCTAAAAAAATGTGAATTTTGTGGATTTGGCTGGAATCCTCCCTGGTGGGCTCTTCCATATGACCCACCCTTGGCCAAGAAAGATTTTTCTTTCCTCAGAAAACCCTTTAGCTCTTGGCTTTTCCACAGAGGTTGCCAAGGAGCAGCTCCAAAAGAGCAGGAATGATTTGGAGGAATGGAGCAGGAAGGATTTGGAGGATTTAGAGCAGGAATTATTTGGAGGAAAGGAGCAGGAAGGATCTGGAGGATTTGGAGCAGGAATTATTTGGAGGAAAGGAGCAGGAAGGATCTGGAGGATTTGGAGCAGGAATGATGACCAAGAATCCACCTGGGAAGTACCACCAGCTCATCCCTATGGAAGCCATCAATCCCAAACCCTCTTGGATCCAACCTTCCAACACCTTTGGTCCATTCCCACCTGAGAATTGCTGACCCAAGAGAGTGGATGGGACTTAAATCCCATTTTCTGAATCTTGGGTTTGGATTGTTGCAGCCCGATCCTCCCCGTTGGGATCCCTAATTGAATTATTTGCTCCGTGGGGAGCAGTAATTAGGAAAGAGCTCCCATTCCCTGGATTTTGGCTGAGCTGGAGCAAACAGGATTAGAATTCTTCCTCCCAGCTCGGCAGTGCAAATTAAATGTTTGTTCTTTCATGGAGGGGAAATGTCAGCTGCTTCAAATTACCTGGGAAAGATCCGAAAGGGTTGGGGAGTTTGGAAGATACAAGCCTGAATTTTGGACAAAAATGTTCTGTAGGTTTGGATTTTTTTCCGCACTTTTTAAAAATCTCTTTGGATTGAGATCAGCTTGTGAACTGAATATTGAATTTATGCCTTTTTACCCCCTTTTCCTTAATTTTAAAATTTATTTGTTGAAGTCAGGAGGGTGCTTGAGTCAGAACTGATCGTTTAACTTTTATATCCTGTAAAATTCCAGGCTTACAAGGATCCTGTCAAGTCAAATTTGACTCCAAATTAAATTTTGGGCTGGGAATCAAGAGACGTGGACTCTAATCCCAGTGACCTGCTGTGTGACCTCTCTGGACCTCGGAATTCCTCTGGATAAAACAGGGATACAAACCTGCTTTTCTCCATGACCTGCATCTCCCAGGATGATCCCACAATTCCAGGCACCACGGAACAATTTTTCCTCCTTGAAGAATGGGAAAAAATGGGAAAAAGAGGTTATTTAGTAGGTAAAGAAAGAGGTTTTGGAGTCTCTTGGAGAATTTCAGGGTCAAGGTTTTCCCTTTTGAGCTCTGCTGATGCCAAGTGCTGCTGAACGGGATCCAACGTGCACATTCCACTTCCTGTGCTGAAACGCAGCCAGCTGGAAAACTCATCCCAAAAAAAACCCCAATCCTGGAGCTCCACCTGCTCGGACAAGTCCTCTCACATCCTTATCAGTGCTCGGCCCAGCTCTGACCTCACAGGATTTTGGAACTGGAGAGGCTGTGGGGAGGAAGGAGCTTCCTGAGCGTTGCAAAATCCAACCTCTTTTTCCAAACTGTCCCGTGCCCTGACTTGCTCTCAGCTCCAGAAGGAACCCATGGAGAATATTGGATTTTATTTTGGGAATTCTGCTGCACCCCTGTGACTCTGTGTCCTCCTGGAAGTGCAGGTTGGAAGGATTTAAAAGACCCGTGGATGTGGCACTCAGGGATGTGGTCTAGTGGTGGATTTGAGCACTTGGACTCCATGGATTTAAGGGTTTTTCCTTTTTAAAGGATTCTGGGATGTGATGATCCCATGATGGTGCTGCCTCTGAGAACAATTTGGTTTCTTTAGGGCTCTGCCAAAGCGAAACTTTCTCCCATTGCCATTATTCCAGAAATGCAACTTTTCTCCTGCTCTGTAAATCCCCCCCGGTGCCTGCCTGAACTGAAGGAAGTTTGGCCCAAACCGGTGATTTCCTCCCATTGGAATTTGGCTTTCCAAGACCCTCCAGGCTGGCCAGGGATGGGGAGTAGTGGCTTTGGTAAAAGGATGGGAAAAGAACAAGGAGCAAAAGGGTTTGTGCCCCTCTTGTGGCAATTCATGGATTCAGGTGATCGTGGAATGATGGAATGATGGAAGGGACCTTTGAGGATCACCAAGTTCCATTCCATGGCCAGGGACACCTCCCACTGTCCCAGGCTGATCCAACCTGGCCTTGGACATTTCCAGGGATCCAGGGGCAGCCACAGCTGCTCTGGGAATTCCATCCCAGCCCCTCCCCACCCTCCCAGCCAGGAATCCCTTCCCAAAATCCCATCTAACCAATGGGAAGCCATTCCCAGTGCCCTGTCCCTCCATCCCTTATCCCCAGCCCCTCTCCAGCTCTCCTGGAGCCACTTAAAAGGCTCTGAGCTCTCCCTGGAATTTTCTCCTCTCCAGGTGAGCCCCCCCAGCTCCTTTCCACCTCAGCTCATGTTGTTTGACCCCCTGCAATTCCTCAACCCAAAGAATCCCAAGGGATTTCCCATCCCAAGGGTAAACCCGCCCCAAATCTGCGCTGCCGCTGATCCTGCCGCATCCCAAAATCCTGAACCCGCTGGCAGCCATGGCTCAGAGCCGAGGCAAGGCTTGGCTGGGGGTTATTTTACGAGCCCTTCCATGTGGGGCTCTCTTCCTGCCCCCTTTCCCAGGAATTACGGGGGGACAGCCATAAATTTGTGCCACATCATCGCTCCCGTTCCGGGCCGAATCCAATATTCCCTCGGCGAGGCTTCATTAGGAGGAAATTCATGCCTTAAACACCTCGCGGGCTGTGCTTTTGACAAGTCATCGCATTTTTGTGTGCCCTGCTTTATTTTAAAGCCCCTCTCTAATGACATTCCTGAGCTGGGGCTGCTTTGCTGCCTCTGGAGGGGGGAGAAAAAGAAAAATGGGATGTGGAATATTTATTGCAATGCAGGGGGACAACCTGTCGGGTAATTGCAGCTTCTCAGACTGTCCCTGTTTGGCTCAGGACTGAAAGAAAATTCCATATATTCATTCAGGGAAGCGTCAGGAAAATAAGGAAATAATCAGACATGAGCAGGGGTTGAAATGTGGATTAAAGCACATGGAAAAATGGGAAAATTGTCTTCAAACTTCCCATTCCACCCTGATTTTTCATTCAATGCTGTCCCCAGCCACCCAATTTTCCTCATAGGTACCCCAGGTGAATCTCTCTGGTCTGGAAGTCTTCAGGATAACCTGGGAGAGCTTTCCATAACTTATGCTATTTTATTTTATTTTATATTTATTTTATTTTAAAAATTTATTATATTTTATTTTATTCTATTTTAGTTTATTCTATTTGTTTTATTATAATATTTTATTTTATTTTATTTCATATTATATTTATTTTAGTTTATTCTATTTTATTTTATTTTATTTTAATATTTTATTTTATTTATTTTAATTTTTTTTTATTTTATTCTCCCAGCCTGGCTGAATAAGGAGAGCTGCCCATTTCCATGTGTGGATATCAGAAGGAATGATCCTCATGGAAATCCTGAGGCTTTTCCCTGATCACTGGTTTGATAAGAGATAAAAAATGATTTTAATTTGGGTTTTACCTCTATTAAACTATCACACCAATAAAAATGAAATGAAGACAAGTTCTAAACCCTGAATATCCATTATCCACTAAAAATGCCTTTATCCGAGATTCCAGGGAGGCAAATCTCCTTTAACAACCTCAATTTTCCCACATTCCTAAAATCAGAGAACTCTTCCATGTCCTGAAGCTTTAGAGGAGCTGTGGAGCCACTTTTAATGATTTAATTGACCCTTTCCATCCAATTAATTTTGGCTGGAATCTCTTACAGTGAGAACCCGATGGGTTTTGTGAGTGTAAACTCCAAGAAATTTGATTAAACTGGTTTAATTGGGAATTTCAACTAAATGCTATGGATTTTAGACTGAAAAAACCCCAAATGTGCTGACGTCCCAATAAAATAAATAAAATTATGTAGCTGCGTTGAATTAGGTTGGTGAATTTGGATTGGAAACTTTTGGGATGATCCAACTCCCCTTTTCCTGCAGAATTCCTTCTGAAAAATCATTAAATGCCAGCAAAAATGTGAAATCTCCAAAATTTGGATGAATCTTTACCTCCAGCCAATCCTCCGACCTTCCTGGGGCAGTGAACCAGGACAACCAGGACACAACCAAGGATTGTTTCTCCTGCAGAATGGGCAAGGATGGGAATTCCAGGAAGGTCTCAGAGGGTCCCTTCTTTGTTGTGCACCCACTGAAGGTCCTGCAAAGGGATCTTTTTAATTAATTAATTAAGGAATTAATGGAGTTCCTAGAGAATCAAAGGGTGAGGTTATTGTGCTCCATGGGGTGATGTTTAATCCCAAACCCCATGAGTGTCAACTGAGCTGGAAAATGAGACTGAAACTCCTTAGGGACTCCTAAGGCCCAAGCTCAGCTCTGTCCCACCAAGGCTTAGCTAAGCCAGAGCTCATCGTTCACCAGGACAGGGACCAAAGCTGAACTTTAAGCTGTGAACTCGTCAGGCTACTGAACTTAATCTCTCCCTGACCAAAGAAAATAAATTTATAGTAATTCTTATTGATTTATATCTCCACGTATTTTATTTTTCCTATCAAAATAATTTCTGCTATAATCGAGTCCTGTCTAAATTTCACATTCCGTCTTTCTCTGGTGGTTTGTCATCCATTTAATAAATGAAAATTGGGCTGAAATTTTACACCTGTGCAAGGAAAATCTCACTCTGGAAATGACCCATTCCCCTTCGAGGTGAATCCTTCAGGATTTGATTTTCCAGCGGGAGAAAGTTTGGGACAAAAATATTTCTGAGATGATTTTCCTTTGACATGTGATCACTGAAATGAGGGAACCTGGAATAGCAAAAGCTGCTGATTGGAAGTTCAGGGAGTTCACTGGTGATGCCTGTGGGATATCTGCAGGATCCTTTATTTTTTGGGAGCCTGAACGAGGGTAGAAATCATGGCAAAAATAAATATTTTATTTAGGTTTCCTGTGGGGCTAAAAGGGGGGGAAAGATTTCTGGGTCTGAATTCAGACTGGAATTCTCACAGGGATCTGTTGAGGAATATTTGAACACCAGGAGCTCCTGGAGGCCAGGGTGGGCAGTGGGGAACTTAAATTGCTTTAAAAACTGGGCCAGGAATTGTCCTGTGCCAATGCTTGACAAAATCCAGTGGTTTCCAGGAGACTGGTTGTTAATTATGGATAAAAAAACAAGGGCAGTAATTAGGAAGAAATCAGCTAAATTTGCAACAAGAGTATCTTGAAATTGTAGCTTTAGAGCACAAAGGAAGAGGAAAGCAATCCACCTGAAATTCCACCATGTTCACTCAGGGAGGGATTGCAGTGGTCAGTCTCTTCATTTCTATGAAATGCATGGAAAAGATCCCTGCAAGGTGGCTGGGCAGGAGCAGAAAGGGACAAAAGCCATCACTGTACCTTTTGTCACCTCAAGCTGTGCCCACATTGCAAACCCACCTCTCTTCCAATCTTCCCCCACTTCTCCCTGTTTGGAAGTAAATCTTCCAGGAATTGTCCTGTGCCAGTGCTTGACACAATCCAGTGGTTTCCAGGAGACTGGTTATTAATTATGGACAAAAAACAAGGGCAGTAATTAGGCAGAAATCAGCTAAATCAGGAACAGGAGTATCTTGAAATTGTAGCTTTAGAGCACAAAGAAAGAGGAAAGAAATCCGCCTGAAATTCCACCATCCTCACTTTGGGAGGGATTGCAGTGGTCAGACTCTTCACTTCCATGAAATGCATGGAAAAAATCCCTGCAAGGTGGCTAGGCAGGAACAGAAGGTGACAAAAGCCATCACTGTACCTTTTGTCACCTCAAGCTGTGCCCACAATGCAAACCCACTTCCAATCTTCCTTCACTTTTCCCTGTTTGGAGGCAAATCTTTAAAGTTGCCTGAAATATTTTATTTTCCCTTTGAAGACATTTTCCTGTTTGCTTTTCTTCCACCCCGTGGATTTCCCTCCTTTCTGTCCTTCAGCCCAGAGGATGGAATAAATTAACGAGCAGCATGTGAAGCCCTGCTCTGCTTTAGTTACACCTAAATACTCCTAAGCCTATTAAGTTTATTCCTGGAACTGTCCTGGCCTCCCACCCCCAATAATTTTTCCGTTCAGAGGAGATTTCATTCCCTTTGTTCTGACTTAATTTCCCTGCAGCCAGGGGCTCCAGTCACAAGCTGGCTGCTAATTAGCTGGCACTAACAGCCTCTCGTTAGTCGGGAGGAGGCTTGGGGAATGTTTGCTGGGAGTCACATGGTGGGACAGCCTTTAATCACAGCCATCCTGGAGATTTCTGCTTTTCCTTGGATTCTCCTTGGCGTGTCCAAGCTGGATCCATTGGAGGTGGTTTTAGAACAGGTGGAAAAGGAGAAGAAGCTCTTTGGTGACATTTTTTTCCCCAGAGGTGGTTCCTGCTTGGATGTGTCTGGGATGAGGTGAGGGGTGGGTGTCGGTTCCCTCTCTCTCTGCTGGGCCAGGAGGTCACTGATGCTCCCCTCATCCTGTTCCCTGCCACCACACACCCCTCCAGGAGATCCCTAATTTGGGGATCACCACCGAGCTCCCCTCTTCTCCCCTGACATGTTCACTGTGATTTCCTGAGGGTTGGGGGTGGATATTCCAGGTCTGGGTAGGATTATCCACATCTGGCCTGTCCCAGACATATTTTATGGAAAATCCTTTCCTTAGGATTTTTTCCCCTGAGAAGCTGAGAGGCCTCAGGAACAAAATGTAAACATTGATTATCTGCTGCTGTGGAATGC
>JAWWEY010000115.1:1446052-1462196 GCA_035582745.1 Loriotus luctuosus
GGAAGTGGCTGAAGCAGCGGAAGCGGCGGAAGGAAGGAATGAAGGAATGAAGGAATGAAGTAAGGAAGGAAGGAAGGAAGGAAGGAAGGAAGGAAGGGGATGGGAGAACATCAAGGAATGACACTTGAGGCAATTCGATCCCTCTCAAGAAGTTTATAAATGAAACCCCACAGTCCTGGTTTGTGCCCTTTGCATAGGAGCTCCTTGTGCATCATCAGCACTCAATACTCCCAGCATCCAGCAGGGAATCCTGGAATGGTTTCCTTTGGAAGAGACCTTAAGGATCATCCAGTACCAGCCCCCTGACATGGCAGGGACACCTTCCACTATTCCAGCCTGGCCTGAAATGTTTTTCATCAAATACTGATCCAGCCCCATCACCCTCCCTCCTCATTCTCATGTCAGCCCCAAATACATCCTAAAATTCAGGGCGTGGAAAAGGAATATTAATAACATATTAAAATAGTAAGGAATATTATTTTCTCTTGTTTCCTGATATATAAATCCTCTGTGTTGGTAAAATCTTGTTAGTGACACTGAACTCCAGCTGAGTCATCCTCAAAAAAATTCCCAAAGAGAAACCCCAATCCCGGATTTCTTTCATTAATGAGAAGAGCAAAGCAAAGGGCACCAAACATAAACCAAGGGAGTAAAACCACTTTGTTCTAATTAAAGCTGTACAAAGCCTGGAGCAGCTTTGCCCAAGACATGGAAGTGACAGCAGAGAGTGATCATTATTCCTAAGGGAAGAGCTGCCAGGAGAACACTGAGGGAGCTTTAATTTGTTGTGGAAAAAGCCTGTTAATTACAGCTAACGAGCTTTGAGCAGGGTCTGTAAAACAGTGGCCCCTGAGTGAAGAAGCCTCCTCCAGAATTAACCTTGTCATGAGCCCTGACAGAGGCCAGAGCAGATCTGGGGACTCTCAGGAGGTGACGGGGTCTCCGGGCTGCTCCTTTAATTAGCTCTGGGATAGCTCCAGAGAATTTCCTGCTGCAGTTCCTGGGGGACAGGGCAAAGACCTCTGGAGCAGCCCTGTACCGAGGGAGGGATGTTTGTGCAAAGAGCTGACCCCCAGAATCGCTGGGCTGGCCTCAGCATGGGGGTCAGGAGCCCAAAATGGCCCCTGGTCATTCCTAAGTGGGAGTGCGGGTGGGAAAAGGAAGGGGGAAACAATGCCAGGAGTGTGGAAATGGAGTCCAAGCTGTGAGGGATATTTTTGAGGTCCCTCCGAACATGAACCATTCTGTGATTTCATGAATGTGGCTCCTGCAGGGTCATGCAGGACCCACATTTTCCCCATCATCCCTTCCCAGGAATTCTCTGCTGCACCATGGAATATCCAGACATCCCTCAACACTTCCAAAGGGGAACAACTTCTCGGTGGGGTTTGGACCGGGGAGAACCACACAGAGACTTTGGGTTGTATCTGTAAAAGCAGAGAAGAAAAAATTTAAACCTAAAGGTTTTGATTTCTTTCCCTTTCCATTGATGTTCTCCCCACACAAATGTTCAGGGGAATCAGGAGTGGATCTCTCTAAATTCCAGAATCCTTGAATCCTGGAGTGGTTTGGGATAAAGCATTCTGTGATTCCATGAATGTCCCTCCTCCAGGGTCATGCAGGACCCACATTTTCCCCATCGTCCCTTCCCAGGAATTCTTTTCCCCGCCATGGAATATCCAGACATCCCTCAACACTTCCAAAGGGGAACAACCTCTCGGCAGGGTTTGGACCAGGGAGAACCACACAGAGACTTTGGGTTGTGCCTGTAAAAGCAGAGAAGAACAAATTTAAACCTAAAGGTTTTGATTTCTTTCCCTCTCCATTGATGTTCTCCCCACACAAATGTTCAGGGGAATCAGGAGTGGATTTCTCTAAATTCCAGAATCCTTGAATCCCGGAGTGGTTTGGGACAAAGCATTCTGTGATTCCATGAATGTGCCTCCTGCAGGGTGATGCAGGACCCACATTTTCCCCATCGTCCCTTCCCAGGAATTCTTTTCCCCGCCATGGAGTATCCAGACATCCCTCAACACTTACAAAGGGGAACAACCTCTCAGTGGGGTTTGGACCGGGGAGAACCACACAGAGACTTTGGGTTGTGCCTGTAAAAGCAGAGAAGAACAAATTTAAACCTAAAGATTTTGATTTCTTTCCCTCTCCGTTGATGTTCTCCCGACACAAATGTTCGGAGGAATCAGGAGTGGCTCTCTCTAAATTCCAGAATCCTTGAATCCCAGAGTGGTTTGGGTTGGAAGGGACATTAAAAATTCCCCAGATCCAAACCCTGGGGTGCGTTTAGATTGGATATTGGGAAAAATTTCTTCATCAAAAGGGTTGTCTGGCCTGAGGGCAGTGGTGGAGTCCCTATCCCTGGAAGGATTTAAAAGCCATGTTGTTGTGGCACCTGGAGACATGGGATAGTGGTGGCCTTGGGAATGGTTGGACTCAGTAATCTTGGAGATCTCCAGCTTAAAAAATTCTGTGATTCCATGAATCTCTCACAGATTTATGAACGTATTTTTTGATAACTTGGCAAAGCAGAGAGGTGTTGGTCAATCATCAACTTCCTTATCTCCATGGATCATCTCAAGTGCTCTCCTGCCAGGTCCACAGGACTCCACATCCAAGGAAAAGAGCTGACACTTGGTTGAAATGCCCATTTTCCAATGAGGAACCGTTGGATAAAGAATGTACACATTCCAAATTGATAAGGAAACTGATAAGGTCCCCTTTTGTGCTGAAAGATCAACAAAACCAGGAAAGATGGTTCTTGAACTCTGCTTTGAGAGATTGCAGAGGATGGCACAGGCGGAGCTGTTCCCTGTCCCTGGAAGTGTCCAAGGCCAGGTTGGATGAGGCTTGGAACAACCTGGGATGGTGGAAGTTGTCCCAGCCCTTGATCACAGATGGTCTTCGAGGTCACTTCCAACCCAACCATTCCAGGATTCCTTGAAGATGAACTCCTCATGCTCTGGGAAGTGGCAACTCCCTGGAGAAAGGATTTGTATTAATTTGTTTCACATTCCATCTGCACCATCCTGGGAATTCCTTCCTTGTGGCATCCCCTCAGACTTCCAGAGTCTCTTACCTGTTTGTGGATGAATTTCTGTGCTCTCCATGCCCACTGCCCTACAGAGATTCCGGATTCTCTTTCCCCCAGAAGCTGAGAAAAGGGACAAAGGTCCTTGTCCTCTCCCTGGACAGGATGCTGGGCTGGAGTGACCTTTCCCCTGATCCAGGGCAGCTGTTCCCACGTCCATTAGCAGATCCAGAGGTTTTTAACAGCTGCTGCAACCGCTCCCAGTTTTAGCTCTGGAAGATTCCAAGAATTCCTTCTGCACCTTGGAATGATGAGGTGGTTGTGATCCCAGCCAGCCTTGGGATGCATTTAAACCCAATGACACAGACAAATCCATGACTTTGCAGGAATTATTGCCTCTGCTAAAAATTTAATTGGGTAATGCAAATTTTGATGCAGATTCCTGCATGATCAGGGTTGGTTTTGGGTTTATTTTTTGGCAGATCTTCATGCAAAACACCCCAACTCCTGGAGCAATGGGATTATATCAGATAATCTGTGAAGAAAAATGCATTTTAAAAGTTATTCCTGCAAGGATTTGACGATGTTCCACTGCTGGAATGCGTATGTGCCTGGTCTGACTCCACTGCCCTCATCCACTAAAAATCTTCCCAAATCTGCTCCCTAGGATATCATTCCCAGATTTCCTGAGCTGTGTGGTCCAACCTCAGCACAAACCAGAACCTTGAGGGAGCAGTAACGACTCTCCCAGCCTTGGAATTCTCGGAGAGTGCTGGGATTTTCCCTGGCCACATCTCTGTGATCCTGAGGGGAAAATCTGTGATAAAGCTTTGAAGGGACACCAAATGTGGGGCTGTGGCACATTAAAAAAATCCACTTCATTAACTTTTCCTTTAAAAGCTCAGTTCCTATTTTCATGTCTTTGGGATTCTGTGGTGATCCTGTTGAATTGGGAATTCCCAAGAGCCCTGTTGAAGGCTCTCCTTGCCTCCATAAACCCACAGCTGCTTTGGCTGGAAGTCTCCTGCTCTTGGCAAGGGATTCAATTCCCAGCTAGCCACCTATGGAGTCTGAACATGTCCAGCTTTGAGGTTCCTGCTGCTGGAGTGAGGGATTTCTTTTCCCAGCTGTTTTTTCATGGAGTAGCCCAGCATTCCCTAAACTCTTTTTCTGTTCCTTCTTCCCTCAAAACCACAACCTCCCCAGTAATATCCCAAATCCCTTTTGGATTGGCTGTGCTGCTGTTGCTGTGTTGATAAATCCAGAATTCCATCTCCCAGTTTATTCCAGCAGCTTCCATCATTCCCAACTGGTTTCAAGCTCCCAGTGCTGGGTTATGTCACCAGTAAGGCGCATCAGTTGTAAGGAAAACAATTAATTTGCTTATCCAGAGAATCCTGGAGGATCCATGGACAACCCCTTCAATATTCCATAAGGATTTACAAATTCCAGGTGTTTTGTCTCTGTAATAATCACAGCAGGTGTTTTCCTGTGAATCCCAAGCTTTCCAGGTTTTTGGGGATGAGTGAAGAACGAGGGGGTCTCACTAAAGTCCAGGAATGACTCCAAGGGAGGAAGGGTTGGGAGATCTTCAGAATATCTAAACAAAACCTCTCCACACTTCAAATTGTCAGGAATCATGGAATAATTTCAGTTGGAAAAGAGCTCCAAGATCATGGAGTCCAACCATTCCCTCACCACAAAACCATGTCCTCAAATGCCACATCCACACATTTTTTGAATACTTCCAGGTGTGGTGATTCCAACACTTCCATTCCAATGCCTGACCACCCTTTCCATGAAAAAACTTTCCCTAAATATCCGACCTAAACCTCCCCTGGCACAACCTGAGGCTGTTCCTCTCCCCTTGGACAGGAGCAGCACAGGGAGTATGTCAGCATTTGCCTCCTGAATTCCTCCTGCTGTCATTCCAGGGACAAAAATTCCCTGGGCTTGAGAATATAATTCCCAACACACATCCCTAGTTTTTCCAAACATTTATGTAGATGGTTGATTTTATAAACATTTTCAATTTCTTAATTTTTGTGGAGCAGGTTTTTTTTAACACATGCTTAAATATTTCCCGATTGCTGGCTGATTATTTCATGGAATGTGCCAGTGATAAATTAGGAAATCAACCATCATTTCTTAGTTCTGAATGTTTATTCCTTAAAAATTTCTCTGTCTCACCTGAATCCTGATTGGAAAGATTTAAGTGGCTAATTCCAGGAGAAATAATTGATGAGGATGTGTCTGTAAACTTTGGAATTTCATTTGTTTGAACACTCACATAATTCCCTTCAATAAAAAAGGAAGTATTCCTTGATCCATGAATGGGTTTGGGGTTTTTGTTCTGGATTGATATAAAATGTTGCCAATATCCCACAGGGAATTCCAAAATTCACCTCCAGGCTGTGTGGAGCACTTCGGAAACATCCATTCATTTCCCTGCATTGTAGATTTTATTGGAATAAACTCTCACCCTCTGCTCATTTCCCCCTTTTAACTCCTGATTTAATACCCTTTGATCCTATCTGGCATCAAAACTTTCTCTTCCTTGCTGATTTCCTGGTGTGTCCTTCATTCTTTGGGAAAACTATTCCATATGTTCAATCCTTGTAGGAAACCTTTTATCCATTTGCTGCCCCTGATTCTCACTGAAGGGGGAACCAGGACTGAAAAGAACCCAGGAACTCTCTGGGAAGAGCATCTCCATCCCTCAGGAGCCCAAAAAATCCTCTTCTCCCGCTTTTGTCCTTTATTAGGGAATACAAACTCCCTACAAACAAAAATTTGTGGGGTTTTTGGTTTTGTGTTGTTATTGTGGTTCAAACTCACGGTTCAAACTGAGGGAATGGCAGTGTTTTTCAGCAAAAATGATTTTCCAAAGCAAATCCCTTCTGCCAAATCCCACCCTGCTGGTAGCACAATGGCATGGAGCTGTGCCAGAGGGATTTAGGTTGGATATCAGGGATGGATTCTTCCCTCTGAAGGTGGCTGGGCACTGCTCAGGCTCCCCTGGGAATGGGCACATTCCCAAGGCTGCCAGAGCTCCAGGAGTGTTTGGACAACTCAGGGACAGGGTGGGATTGTTGGGATTATCCTGGGCAGGACCAGGAGCTGGACTGGATGATCCTTATGGGAATCCTCCAGCACAGGATTTTGTATGATTTCGACAATTTCCCTACGAATTTCTACGATTTTTCTACGAATTCCCACTGGAGTATACCCAGTCTCCCGTGTGCTCATTGAATGGATTATCCCAGAATTCACTAATTAACATGGATTTCTCTTCTGATCCTTCTTCCTTCCTCCCTTTGCTGTGTCCTGGGGATCTCCTCCTGGGCAGGAGAGGATTCCTGCAGGACCAGGTGTCTGAATTCCCAAGGGTTCAAGGCTGGAGAATGGCAGGTGGAACTCGGGTTGTGGTTTGGAGAGAAGGAGGAATATGGAAGGAATTCCAGGAGGGGGCAAGAGGGATTTATGGTGTTTGGGTGGAGAGAAAAGGGATCACAGCAAGGATATCCAGCCTTGGGTGGGTTCAGCACCTCGGGATAAAGGCCCTAATTTGGAAAGGGACGTGGGGAGGTGTGGGAAGGTGGATTTGGGAGACAGGGAATGAGTCTAGCAAGAGTTAACTCAGCCTGGTGCCTCCTCTCACCCAGTGCCTCCCACACTTCCCAAATCCCAGGCTGTGCCTTCCTTATCAGCCAGGGATGTTTTCCAACGGATATCAGCGCTCCTGCTTCCCTTCCCAAGGGCTCCTATCTCTGCCTAGTTCTCAGCAGCTCTTCACCAGGGCAAGGCCCAGGCAGCGAGGCTGTGGCTTGGTTTGGAAAATAAAACCTCCATCACAAGGAAAACAGACCCACCCATTTTTCTGAGCCTGTTTTTTTGCAGGAATTAAAAAAAAAAATTGAAATAAAAAATTCGCAGGAATGTTGATGTGCTGTAATTAAAATGGAATCATAAGATAAAATGTGAATACTTGTACTAAAACCAGGTAAAACTTGGGCAGGGATGAATGGCACATTCCTGATTCTGATTTTCTTTGAAAAAATTCTGCTAAAACAAGGAAAAAATGTCTGGGATTGTCAATTCTCCCTGGAATTGGAGTGGTTGGAGAGAACCCCCTTGCTCTACCTGCCAAGAGGTGACTTCAGGTCTGGTTGTGACATTTAATGACTTTTGTGACACCTCCAGTGAGCCCAGGCCCCTCCCTGCCCTGCCCGAGGCGTTGGGACATCATCCTGAAAAATCCTTGGAAACTGGAATACCCTTCCTAAAAGGATCAACAACAGCAAAAGGAATGTGGAAAAAGAATCCCAGACAATCCCACCTTTGTGCTTTCCTGCTCTTCACAATCCCAGGATTCTGAAAGCATGAAGGTTTGGATGGTAAATATGGATGAGTGGTGAATGGGGGCCTGAAAAATGAGGGATTGTTTCCCACAGTTTTACCCTCTGGAAAAGCTGCATCCTCACCTTGGAGGAATTCTCAGGGAGAACCTGAAGCATGGTAGGACACAAGGGAATGGATGGAGCTGTGCCAGGGAAGGTTCCAGTTGGATTTTAGGGAAAGGTTTCACTTGGATTTTAGGGAAAGGTTCCAGTTGGGTTTTAGGGAAAGGCTTCATTTGGATTTTAGGGAAAGATTTAATTTGGATTTTAGGGAAAGGTTCCAGTTGGATTTTGGGGAAAGGTTGCAGTTGGATTTCAGGGAAAGGTTCCTCTTGGATTTTAGGGAAACGTTCCAGTTGGATTTTAGGGAAAGATTTTGGTTGGATTTTAGGGAAAAGTTCCAGCTGGATCTTAGGGGAAAGTTTCATATGGATTTTAGAGAAATGTTCCTCTTGGATTTTAGGGAAAGATTCCAGTTGGATTTTAGAGAAAGGTTCCTCATCCAGGGGGAGGTTGGACACTGCCCAGGCTCCCCAGGGAATGGTCACATTCCCAAGGCTGCCAGAGCTCCAGGAGCATTTGGAAAATACCCCCAGGGATGCACAGGGTTGGATTGTTGGGGTGTCCATGCAGGGCCAGGGGCTAGATTGATGATCCTTGTGGATCTCTTCCAGCTCAGGTTATTCCATGATTCTCTAATTCCATGACCTGGGAATGGAATAGGACGTTCAGTTGGGATTTAATCCTTAGCATTAAAATCTGCCATAGCTCTTGTGTTACTTCAGTATAATGATTAATAAAAAAGAAATACTTGAAAATTATTAAATTAAAAATAGTTAGCTTCATGACAAAATTTTAGAGCTTTTTGGGGATTTTATATATCTTTTGTTACTTATAAAATTTTCAGTGAATGGAAGATACTAAACAAAACTAAACATAATTTTACATTGGATATGATGGGTCACGTTTGGAAAATACCTCTCTTAAGTTTCTGTACATAACCCAACTTTTTGGGCACAGGAAAATGGAGCAGTTATCTCTGATTCCAGACACCTGGTGTGGAAAATGCCATTCCTTGAAAAAACCAGGGTAATTCCACAATAAGGGAATTAGGAGAGTTCCAGGATGTCCATCCAGTCCCTGCTCTGGGAATATTTCTGGGAAAATCTCAGTTGTACCTATTCCCTGTACCTGTTTTGTTCTGGGATAATCTCATTTGTACCTATTCCCTGTACTGATCCTATTCTGG
This sequence comes from Loriotus luctuosus, assembly GCA_035582745.1. Lineage (NCBI taxonomy): Eukaryota > Metazoa > Chordata > Aves > Passeriformes > Thraupidae > Loriotus > Loriotus luctuosus. The sequence goes on from JAWWEY010000115.1 coordinate 1,454,745, forward strand.
ATAATCTCAGCTGTACCTATTCCCTGTACCTGTTTTATTCTGGGATAATCTCAGCTGTACCTATTCCCTGTACCTGTTTTATTCTGGGATAATCTCAGCTGTACCTATTCCCTGTACTGATCCTATTCTGGATAATCTCAGTTGTACCTATTCCCCTAATCCCAGTTTTTTTGACATAATAGAGATTTGCTCTGGTGAGGATTTGGCAGATTCTGGGAACCACAGGATTATTAAGGTTGGAATGAGCTCTGAGCTCATCGAGTCCAAACAGAGACCCAGCACTGCCAAATCCACCCAGTCCATGTCCCCAAGTGCCACATCCAATTAAAAACCCTTCCAGGAATGGTGACTCCACTTCCCTGGTCACCCTGTTCCAATGCATGACCACCCTTTCTGTGGAGAAATATTCCCTAAAATCCAATCTAAACTCCCTCTGGCACAACCTGGGGTTGTTTCCTCTTGTCCTGTCTGTTGAGCTGGATGTTGGGGGATGAATAAATTTGGTTTTCAGTGCCCCCATTTGGCCCTCATTGAAATCAGTGACACAAATCCCAATAATTCCAGCAAACCACAGACAGAACTGGAGCCTTTAGTGAAGAATTTTGAAGATTCTTGAAGAATCAAAGCTCGAAACTTTTCAGCAAGGGGTGACAAGGACACGATGGAAACACAAAGCCACAGTTTTGACAAACCCAGTAATTTCCAGAGCTCAAAGCCACCAGTCCTGCAGAAATAATGATTTTAAAGCAGGAATAACTCAACTGCTGGGTGTGGCAGCACATAAAGCTGTTGTAAAATACTCACTGAGTGTGGAGAGAGTTCACCGACCACAGCACCCACAGCTGAGCTTCTGGTCTTAAAATTAGTGCAAGAGTCAATGGAAATGGAACAATTTTCCTTGATAATTCCAGTGTCACTGACCTGCTTTTTGTGATAATTTGAGTGTCACTGACCCAGTCGTTATCAGAATAAAAATCCAGTTGGTCAAGTCAAGGCCACCAGTTCTGGAAATGAAAGCGTGAAATTCTGAGGTCAGAAACCTCACCAGGGACAGCACTGACAGCAAAAAGATGAGGAATGGTTTGACAGGACCAGGACGGAGTTTTTAGGATGGAGCTTTTAGGAGAAATTGGAGCTTGACCCTGAAGAATTTGCTCAGCTGAGCTTGGCTGTGGGGTATGGGTGCAATAATGTTTTGCAGCCCCTGCCTCCAAAAATGAGGAAAAAAATAAAGATCCATAGAAAAATAATTTAATTTTCTTTTTACAACCTGATCGAGCAAAAGATTCCGTGCTCATGGCGGGGGGGGGGGGGTGGGGGTTGGAATTTCATCTTTAAGTCCCTTCCAACCCAAACATTCCATGATTTCATAAGTCTAAATCACTGATGACAACAGCATCCCTTTGATTTGAATGTTGATTTTAGGGGCTTCAGGGCATCGTGTTTTTGAGCGTTTATTTACTCCTGAAAGGAAAAAAATATGATTTTTGAAAAAAAATAAAACAGTCTGAGAATCAGGTAAAAGTGATCGCAACCACTGAACTCTCACCTTCATGTCTGTTGTGACAGCAGAATATTTTACAGCTCCTAACCAGAAAAAACTAAATGAAAATAATCAAGAAAATTTCGCTGTCTGAGCAGTTGTGGTTCACCAAAAGCCAGCACTTCAGTCACCCTCTTTTATTCAGAAATCACCTTTATTTCCCTCCTTTGCCTATGAAAAATCCTTTTACTCATAACCCGAGGGATAAAATATCATTTGCACGAGGCCTTTGCTGTGCAATTTGCAGCACAACCCTTGGTTGGCTGCCAGGCTCATAATCCCAGCCCCTGCAGAATGAAATGAAGACATTAATATCAGTTTTTATTAAGCTGGTAATAAGGCAGGGTTTAAAGCAAACGCAGGTGGAGGGAATTTGATGCCAAGGTTTTAAACACATGGCTTGAACGTGGCCAATCCCAGCTCCAGGCAAGACATTTGGGAAGGGCAAGTGGAATTCCTTCTTTTAGGCTGGAGACTGCAGCCAGAATCCCAGAATTCCAGAGGATTCCAGAATCCCAGGATGGGTCAGGCTAGAGGGAACTACAGTGGGATCACCTGGAAGCAGCTCCCTGCTCCAGCAGGGCTCATGGAAAGTGAAACCATAAAATACTCACATTTCCCCTACCAGGGGTAATTCAGATATTTGCCAGGATGTTCCTAAACCCCACTCTGTCCCCAGGAAGAGCCCAAAGCTTTGATTCCCTTTTGAGACATGTGGTGGTTCCAGCTGTGAGTTTCTCTGGTCTGGATTGAAGGCACTGGAGATGTTAGTTCATGTTCACACTCAGGTGTTTATTATTTCTTATCAGTAAAACAGTCTCACTGCTGGAGTTCTGCAGCTTTTGATTAGAAGGCACAAAATGGCCAACAATCTCTTGTTCCAAGGTCTTTTCAGACTAAACTATGCAATTAAGAGCTGACACCTGGATTATTTTCCCTTTTAACCCAATAACTGATCCCGCAGAGCTGCAATGGGGACTTTTCTACCCAATTACAAAATGCCACCCAAACCCATGGAGAAGGAGGAAGAAGCAGCATGAAGAAGAAACCCAGGAGGACACCCTGTGCCCTCCATCTTGCTTCCATCCACACCATACTAAAAACCCCAAAACTTCAATTTCTCACCCAGTGACACACCTACACTGCTCTCTATAATCTATTTCACACTTTTGTGGATTCCGGTCTAATTTGAAGTCTGGGAAACTTTCTCCATGGATGAGGGTCAGGGTCAGTGCTGCCCTGGGGGTCAGGGCACCCCAGAGCAGACACAGAAATATTCCCAGTGCTGCCCTGGGTTTCCACAGAGACCCTCCCTCTGTTTTTGGGAGCTCAGGGGTGAGGATGGCACTGTTCCCCCTGGGGCTGCCCTGACACGCTGCCCTCTCACTCTGGGTTATCTGCAGGTCATGGGAACCACGAGGGACATTCCAAACCCACCAGGTTTGAATCCCTCAATCCCTCCAGAGAAGGATTTGGCCAAGGGGAATTGTCACAGCCTCCTAATCTCCACTTATGAGGTCGATTGGAGCTCGTGTTTCCACTGCTCCCGAGGTGCCGTTGTCACTGTGGGACCGGGTCATGGGATTTCTGTCACACCCCACACACTTCATGTGCCATGGAAATGGGCTCCACCTTCTCCTCCCAACCCCTCCTTCCTTGGGTTTTATTTTTTCCTTCTTTCCTCCCCCTCTTCCTTCTCCTTCTGCTTTCCCTCAGCTCCTTTTAGCTCAGGTTTTAAATAGAAACACCCTCAGCACATCCCCGGGCCAGGAGAAATTGTTTCAGGGGTTGGAGGTGGAGCTTCCCAGATCAAGGGCCATTTTTGGCAGAGAATGGTCCTTTATCCAGGGAATGGCCCCTTTTTTCCAGGGATTGGCCATTTTTCTCCAGGAAATGACCATTTTCCCCAAGGAATTCTTCAGGCCCAAGCAGGACTCTTCTACCTGGGAGCAGAATGAGAAGTTTAATTTGGGAAATCCATCCTAGGAAGCAGCTTTGGGAGGAAAGCTGTTGCAAGCATCAAGAGAAGGATGAAGCTTCTGAGGCTGAGGGTTTATGTGCCCAGGGCTGCTTCTGTCAGCTCAGTACAACCCATCTGAGCTGGGTGGACAAGAAAATAATGGAATTCTGGAATCACTGATGTTGGAAAAGATCTCTGGGATCATGAAGTCCAACCAGTGCCCAATGCTCACTTTGTCCCCAGCCCAGAGCACTGAGTGCCACCTCCAGGAATTCCTTGGGCATCTCGAGGGATGGGGACTCCAAACTTCCCAAGGAAGAATGAGAATGAGCTGGGCACTGGTGTCTCCTCCCGAGATCTGGAAATAAATGGCAAAAGAAGGAAAACACCAATAAAAATGTTCCCTGTTGCGAGTGGGGTTTTTTGACCCCAAATGTACAAAGTTCTGGGTGCAGGTGTAGCACCAAAGCTGCCCCAAACTCTGCAGCACTGGGCTTGGACAATTTTGGGGTCGGGTGTTCCGGATAACATCCAAGAAATTGGATGGAAATTAAATGGTCTTGAGGCAGGGAGAGTGTCCTGGTGATGTCCTTAGGGTCCTGGAAGGGTTGGGAAAACCATCATGGAAAGCAACGCACGCCCAGAGCAGTTTTGTCTTTCATTCCATCATAGAATCGTGGACTTGGAAGGGACATTGGGGATCATCCAGTTCCAACTCTGTTCCATGGGCAGGGACAGTTTCCACCAGACCAGCCCACCTGCTCAGAGCTCCATCCTTCGTCCATTAAATTTGGGAGCCAAATCCAGAGCAAGCCTTCATTTGACATCACCCTGGGCCAGACCAGGGAGCAAATCTGGGGCAACACCAATTTTTGGGGTTCAGTTGCAGCCTCTTCCCTCATTTCACCTCATGGATGCATAAATGGGAGCTGGGAATGGGGCTGGCAGTCGGGAATGGGAGCAGCCATTGGAATCAGTTCTTCCTGTGGTAAAATCCCAACTTCCAGCAGGTTCTGGAGCGTGGAAAGCTTCATCCTCCATTCACCAAAGCCAAGCTGGGCTGTCTCTGCAGCCAGGGAATGGTTTATGCACCAAAAAACCAGAAAAAGTGTGGAGGTTTGTGTGTGTGCTTAAAACCTTTCTCCAAACATCCGGCAGTGGAAAAGAATCCGAGTCCTGCCCACAGCAAAGCAGATTTTCCACGAATCCATTTGATCCCAAAGATGAGAAACGTATGGGGAGCTGACGCTTCTCTTTTCCTGGGAGGGGGAGAAAACCAACCCAGAATTCATCTATCAAGTAATCAGGATAATTGCAAAATAAATACAAAGCAGCCAGTTGGCAAACACGGCCATTCAAGGGATATTTCCCAGTAATAATTCCAGGACCACTGGGATAACGGTGTGGATTAATGAGAAACCAAACCACCACAGAGCTCATGTGACCCTCTGTGGCTGTCTCGTTGTAGAGAAAGGCTCCACATTTGCTTTGAATTATTCTGTGCATGGCCTTAAAAAAAAAAAAAGGTTTCTTTTTCTTTCCCCAGCCTTTTTTTTTTAATGCATTGTTTTCTATGTGTTTCATATTCTTTTATGTTTCTTTCTGGGAATGCTTAATCCGTCCCCATGTTCTCCAGTGCTGTTCCAGCAGGACAGGAATGGGCTGCCGAATTTACCTTTTAAAATTCGATTTATAACCAGGCAACAAATATTCCTCTCTCCTCTGCTCATGGTAAAGCAGCATTCCTGCAGCAGGGAATTATGGATAAAATCCAGGGTTATTTTATTTGCCTTGCCCTGGCTGCAGAGACTTTTCCTCCTTGACAGCTCTCACATCTTCTCATTTAAATTTAATCTCCAAAAATGCAGCAACTTTTGTCATGTATTTTATAGATAACAATAAAATGTGGGTGTTTTGGAGCCTGAATTTAAATATTCACATAAAGTTGCCATTAGTGCTGCATTTCATCTCTTTACATAATTGATTCCTGCACCTGTGGAATGTCTCTGCTGCTCTGGATGTTTTAAAGGTGATGCAGTTTGGGGAATTCATGGATCTGACTTTGTTTGTATCACTCAGGGCAGTTTGGGGCATAAATATAAAAAAATTTTGATTCTTTTCAGCCCCTTCCTCTATCCACTGAACTTCCCTTCTGATTCCTTCCCAGCTAGTCCAAGTGTTAAGAACATAAGGATGGGAATAATTATCCTTTAATTATCCTTCTTCTAACCACAATAAATGATTCCAGGAAAAGTGTCTGGAGAATAGGGAAATCAGAAAGCTCATCTTTTCCAGAGATCCACTCAGGACATGATCCCACAGGATGCATTCTCCATTCTTTGCTATTGGAAGGCTTTATAAAAATCATGCAACAACTCAAACCCAAGACAAAGCAAAAATTTGGGATAAAACCCCAAGATTTCCTTCCATCAGTTTGCAATGGGTTTATATTTCAGGAATAGAAATGTGGATATTGCTTGTAACTGTATTTGTCCCCTGTCCTGGTTTCTCCCAGGAGACATTTTCAAACCAGGGACAAAAATCTGGACTGAAAAGAAAGAAACAAACAAAAAGGGGGGAGGGTCTATTAATTTATTAAACAATTATATTAATTTTAAACTTGCTCCAGGGGACGTTCAGGTCAGATACTATGGAGAAATTCCTGACTGAATGGTTAAACATTGGGAGAGGCTTCCCAAGAGGCGTTGGGGTCTCCATCCCTGAAGGTGTTCAGCAAACAGGAGATGTGGCATTTTGTGACTCGTTTTGGTGGCCAGGAGGGTGTTGGGTTGAAGGTTGGACTTGATGATCCTGGAAGTCTTTCCCATGCTTCATGATTCCATGATTTTGGATGGCAGCTCCAGAAGGACACAGGACCTCAGGATATCAGTCTTATCCAAACACCCTGTAGAGGATTCTATAGGCACCAGGCACCCAATCCAGGGAGGAAATCCTGATTTTAGTGATGTCAGCAAACTCAGGGATCATGGGATCTTGACAATCCATGCTGGGAATTTCCTTGTTCAATCAGGGTGTGATTTCACCTGGAAAAGTCATCTTAGAAGGAACTGCTCAGCTGTCCAAGCCAGTTCCAAGGACCTGAGGATAAAAATTTCAGCTGTTTTGAGGGCATTCTCTGTGTTTTTATCCATGTTTGAACAAAGGAACTCTTTCTACTTGGAATTTCTGATCTCCATCCTTCTTTTGAGACACAACCTAATGCACTTAGAGAGGTTTGACTAGCACAGCAATTAAAATAATTTGTTATGAATCCAGGGGCACAACATCTAATCTCTTGGGACTAGTCTCACAGGACTTGTTCCAAAGATTTTTCCTCAGCTACAAATTAACGCTTGGCCCTTGGAATGGGGTGGCCAATAATGGCAGCCAGGAGTTTCAGAAACCTTGGTGAGCCTTGAGATCACTTGATGTCCCTTCTCCTTGCTAATCCATCCTGGGAATCAGGCATGGCAGTGGGATTTCATCTCTTTCCACGTGATGAAATCCAAATCTCCAGTTCTGTGGTGGAAATCAAACCATGGAATACTGTGGGATAAGTTGGAGAAAGAAACAAACTCTCCAATTTCTTCCACCGTGTTCCAGATTTCTGCGGACCTTTAGGAGAATTAGAAATGTGTTTTTGGGAAGGGCAATTTCAGAGGCATCTGATATTATCAGAATCAACAAATCATGGAAATATTATTTGTAAGAGACAAGTAAAGGTTCTCAAAATCCCAGGTGGGGCAGGACTGGAGCCAGCTGTGGGTCAGGTCAGCCTTGGTTGTGCCTTGCACCCCTGGGAGGATGAGTGTTCCAGAGCTTCTCCTGACTAAGGGACCCTGCTTGAGCCTCCTGATGCCTCAGGTTTGAGCTTTTATATTTTCAGATTCTGTGCTGCTTTAGTGTGTGGGTCTGAGCTTCACATCAGGGCATGCTGAGCTCTGTGCAC